>CM042417.1:1585168-1781159 GCA_023634145.1 Thymallus thymallus | reverse complement strand
CAGTATATACAGGGACAGATCCAGGGTCAGTAGCTACAGTATATACAGGGACAGATCCAGGGTCAGTAGCTACAGTATATACAGGGTCAGTAACTATATACAGGGACAGTTCCAGGGTCAGTAGCTACAGTATATACAGGGACAGTTCCAGGGTCAGTAGCTACAGTATATACAGGGACAGTTCCAGGGTCAGTAGCTACAGTATATACAGGGACAGTTCCAGGGTCAGTAGCTACAGTATATACAGGGACAGTTCCAGGGTCAGTAGCTACAGTATATACAGGGACAGTTCCAGGGTCAGTAGCTACAGTATATACAGGGACAGTTCCAGGGTCAGTAGCTACAGTATATACAGGGACAGTTCCAGGGTCAGTAGCTACAGTATATACAGGGACAGTTCCAGGGTCAGTAACTACAGTATATACAGGGACAGATCCAGGGTCAGTAGCTACAGTATATACAGGGACAGATCCAGGGTCAGTAGCTACAGTATATACAGGGTCAGTAACTATATACAGGGACAGTTCCAGGGTCAGTAGCTACAGTATATACAGGGACAGTTCCAGGGTCAGTAGCTACAGTATATACAGGGACAGTTCCAGGGTCAGTAGCTACAGTATATACAGGGACAGTTCCAGGGTCAGTAGCTACAGTATATACAGGGACAGTTCCAGGGTCAGTAGCTACAGTTCCAGGGTCAGTAGCTACAGTATATACAGGGACAGTTCCAGGGTCAGTAGCTACAGTATATACAGGGACAGTTCCAGGGTCAGTGTCAATACCATATTTACATTTTGGGATACCTGAGTGGTAGGAGTAGATGTGGGTATAGTGACTAGGCATCAGGATATATGATAAACAGAGTAGCTGCAGTGCATATGATGATTGTGTGTGTGTGTGTTTAGAGTCAGTCTGAATGTGTGTGTGTGTGTGTGTGTGTGTGTGTGTGTTTAGAGTCAGTCTGAATGTGTGTGTGTGTGTGTGTGTGTGTGTTGTGTGTGTGTGTGTAGAGTCAGTCTGAATGTGTGTGTGTTGTGTAGAGTCAGTCTGAATGTGTGTGTGTTTAGAGTCAGTCTGAATGTGTGTGAGTGTGTGTTTAGAGTCAGTCAATGTGTGTGTGTGAGTGTGTGTTTAGAGTCAGTCTGAATGTGTGTGTGTGTGTGTGTGTGCGTGTGTTTACAGTCAGTCTGAATGTGTGTGTGTGTGTGTGTGTGTTTACAGTCAGTCTGAATGTGTGTGAGTGTGTGTTTAGAGTCAGTCTGAATGTGTGTGTGTTTAGAGTCAGTCTGAATGTGTGTGAGTGTGTAGAGTCCTGTGAAGTCGGTGCATGCAGATAGTCAGTGTAGCCATATTTGATATCTATTCATCAGTCTTATGGCTTGGGGGTAGAAGATGTTCAGGAGCCTGTTGGTGTCAGACTTGTTGCACCGTTACTGCTTGCTGTGCAGCAGCAGAGAGCAGTCTTTGGCTTGGGTGGTTGGAGTCTTTAACAATTCCGGGCCTTCTTTTCACACGGCCTGATATAGAGGTCCTGGATGGCAGAGAGCTCGGGCCCAGTCATGTACTGGGCTGTCCGCACCACCCTCTGTAGCGCCATGCGATCAAGGGCAGTGCGGCAGCCAGTCAAGATGCTCCCAATGGTGCAGCTTTAGAACTTGTTGATGATTTGAGGGCCCGTGCCAAACCTTTTCAAACTCCTGAAGGGGAAGAGGGGCTGTCGTGTCTGGACCATTTTAAGTCCTTGAAGCTCTTTACCTGCTCTGCCCTGTTTCCTGTGTGGTATGTTTTATTAGTGCGTGACCCTAGACTGGTAACATTCTAAGGGATTTCAATGGGTCTTTCTCCATTCTGACAAAAAATCAAGGCCTTATTTTGAACAAAATGTTGACTTTACTTGAGATTTTAGATCAAAACACTTGGGTGGACTGTTGGAATCAGGGAAATATATTATTGTAATTCTATAGTTAGACTATAAATAATAATGGGCACTTTGAGTGTTTGACATGACAACGTTTGACATGACAAAGAATGGAAAATGACAGGGAGGAATTGTTTTGACAGCATAGGAACCAAAGTGTTGGTCAGTGTTTCCTTAAGGGACCATATAATATAATATATATATATATATATATATATATATATATAATCTTTGGCTGCATTAAATGTTTCTTCATGTATTCATGCTTCACCTATTCCTCTTTCATTTAGAAGGTACTGTTTCATAAACAACATGCTGATGTAGGTCTTTACCATCACTGCTATCAGGCTGTGTAGCTAGCTACGTTTGCTCTGACTCAGTACATTTATTAGCAAGCTAGCCAGCTAA
This sequence comes from Thymallus thymallus, assembly GCA_023634145.1. Classification (NCBI taxonomy): domain Eukaryota; kingdom Metazoa; phylum Chordata; class Actinopteri; order Salmoniformes; family Salmonidae; genus Thymallus; species Thymallus thymallus. The sequence continues at coordinate 1,778,833 of CM042417.1, read as the reverse complement.
CTAGCGATTTGCATGCTATGAAAAAACAAACTAGCATTTTGCAGATGTAAGAAACATAAACAAATATTGTAATTATAGAACACTTGCGGATATATATATACACCCCCCGGTCAAACATTTGGAATATTTTTCTTTATTTGCACTATTTTTTACATTGTGGAATAAAAGTGAAGACATCAAAACTATGACATAACACATATGGAATCCTGTAGTAACCAAAGTGTTAAACAAATAAAAATATATTTTATATTTGAGATTCTTCAAAGTAGCCACCCTTTGCCTTGATGACAGCATTGCACACTCATGGCATTCTCTCAACCAGCTTCATGAGGACCGCCACAGGAATGGAAGACCCAGAAATAACTCTGCTGCAGAGGATAAGTTCATTAGAGTTACCAGCCTCAGATTGCAGCCCAAATAAATGCTTCACAGAGTTCAAGTAACAGACACATCTCAACATCAACTGTTCAGAGGAGACTGTGTGAATGCTTTTATTATACTGTAAGTACTGGAGCCAGCTTACCTACAATTTGTAATGATTGAGTGTGTTGCACAAATAAATTGAATGATATCTAGATACAGAGGTGCAGTATGTTATGATTTTCGAGATATTCATTATAATAGTCATTATTTTTTTCAAGGAGGGGTTGCTCTTTTTTTAGTTTTGCGCACCTGCCCCCTGAAAGGTCTGACCCTGACAGGAGGGACTAAGCACACACCCCTGTGGGGCCCACGTGTTAAAGGGTTAGCATGGCGGAGGTGACGTTGCCTACCTTCACCGCCTGGGGTTGGCCCGTCAGGAAGTCCAGGATCCAGTTGCAGAGCTTGGTGAAATGCTTGGTGTTGAATGCTGAATGACAGTCAATGAACACCATTCTCACATAGGTATTCCTCTTAGGTAGGTGGGTGAGGGCAGTGTGGAGTGCAATTTAGATTGCCTAGATTGCGTCGTCTATGGATTTTATTGGGACGGTAAGCAAATAGGAGTGGGTCTAGGGTGTCTGGGATGATGGGGTTGATGTGTGCCAAGACAGCCTGTCAAAGCACTTCATGATTACAGTTGTGAGTGCTACAGGGCAGTTGTCATTGTGGCAGGTAGCCTTGGTTGTCAGCTTGAGATGTGGGGATTACAGACTGGGCCAAGGAGAGGCTGAAAATTACAGTGAATATGCCTGCCAGCTGGCCTGCACATGCTCTGAGAACTCACCCTGGAATACTATTTGGCCCTGCAGCCTTGCGAATGTTGATTGCGATGCTGATTTAAAAACCTTACTCATGTCGGCCTCGGAGAGCGAGATCATCCAGTCCTCTGGGTCGGCGGGGGCCCTCATGCACGGCTCGGTTTTGTTTTTGTCGAAGCGCGCATAAAATATATTGAGTTTCTCCTGGTAGAGAGGCATCATTGGGCAGATCACGGCTCATATGCGTCAGGCATCAGTATAATAGGATTCCACCCTGTTCCTATATTGTCCTTTTGCTTGTTTGATGGATCTGCGGAGGTCATAGTAAGAATTATTGTAATTGTTCCAGTTCTCAGCCCTGTGTGCTGTTGTTTAGCGCCAACCTCTGTGTTAATCCAGGGCTTTTGATTGGGGAAGCAGCGAATCTTCACTGTGGGGACGTCAGTGATGCATTTCCTAATGAAGCCAGTGACTGAGGTGGTTAGCTCGTCAACGCTATTGGTGTAGTACCTGAACATATTCCTGTCAGCGCTAGCAAAGCAGTCCTGTAGCTTGGCACAAATTGCATTTTAAGTTGGAAGCCAGGAGATCATTGGTTATCCATAAACCAAAAGAACCATATTCCATGCCTCGACTATTGTGAAAATAATCATTTTTGTATTTCACTGGGCTCTGGTGTAATGTTTTCCTCTCCTCTCTCTCTCTCTCTCTGCTTGGATGCAGGCTCTCCGGTCGAGGCTCCAGGTTTGGCATGGGGTTACAGTGCCAGCCATGCCCTTACCAGGCACAGTAGATGATGATTCTCCAGCGTAACATGACAGAGAGGCAGTGAGGCTCAGCTAGCCCCCCGACTCGACGATACTTTCAACACCCCCTTTTTCTACCCTAACTGCTGACCTACGCATCCCGCCCCACCATGCTGCGTTTCCTGCCTCTGAAGCTGGGCCGCCTCCACCGCTGTCTGAAGCTCCTGCTGGTGCTGGGCCTGTTTGTTGTCCTCCTGATGAACACCCACAGCCTGTTCGCCTCCTTCCAGAAGAACGAGCTGACGGACCGCCGCTTCATCAACCTCAACAAGTGCCCCGCCTGCTTCGGCACCAGCTGGTGCAGGAAGTTCATGAATGGCCAGGTTTCCTTTGAGACCTGGGGCCGCCTGCGCTTTCTGGATGTTTTCAATGTCAAGAACGTGTATTTCGCCCAGTACGGAGAGCCGCGTGAGGGTACGAGGCGTGTTGTGCTCAAACGCCTAGGGTCCAACCAGGAGCTGGCTGACATAGACCAGAAAATCTGTAAGAGGGCCACGGGCCGTCCGCGATGTGACCTCATCCAGGCAATGTACAAGACCGAGTTCGCAAGGCTGAACGGCGATGTGAGGCTGCTGACCCCTGAGGTGGTAGAGGGCTGGTCTGACCTGGTGCACTGCCCCTCCCAGAGGCTGCTAGACAGGGTGGTGCGGCGCTACGCTGAGACCAAAGACTCTGGCAGCTTCCTGCTGAAGAACCTCAAGGACACCGAGAGGATGCAGCTGCTGATGACCCTGGCCTTCAACCCTGAGCCCCTCGTACTACAGGTAGGAACTAAAGCCTTTAATACCCTGGCCTTCAACCCTGAGCCCCTCGTACTACAGGTAGGAACTAAAGCCTTTAATACCCTGGCCTTCAACCCTGAGCCCCTCGTACTACAGGTAGGAACTAAAGCCTTTAATACCCTGGCCTTCAACCCTGAGCCCCTCGTACTACAGGTAGGAACTAAAGCCTTTAATACCCTGGCCTTCAACCCTGAGCCCCTCGTACTACAGGTAGGAACTAAAGCCTTTAATACCCTGGCCTTCAACCCTGAGCCCCTCGTACTACAGGTAGGAACTAAAGCCTTTAATACCCTGCACTCTTCGGCTTTGTTTCTTTTTAATGCCCCTCCCTTGTCTTCGTTTTTATGTCTGGGTTAATATCTTCCAAGTGAGATGTGCCTTAGAAACTATTGAGGACTGCAGACACTGACGTTCAAATGAAACCAGTGGAAGCCCAAAAGGCCTGTTGGACTTTTAGCCACCAAACCCCCTTTCTGCCGCAGAGCCATCTAGATCCTAGCCTTCAGAAAGTATTCTAGATCCTAGCCTTCAGAAAGTATTCTAGATCCTAGCCTTCAGAAAGTATTCTAGATCCTAGCCTTCAGAAAGTATTCTAGATCCTAGCCTTCAGAAAGTATTCTAGATCCTAGCCTTCAGAAAGTATTCTAGATCCTAGCCTTCAGAAAGTAATCTAGATCCTAGCCTTCAGAAAGTATTCTAGATCCTAGCCTTCAGAAAGTATTCTAGATCCTAGCCTTCAGAAAGTATTCTAGATCCTAGCCTTCAGAAAGTATTCTAGATCCTAGCCTTCAGAAAGTATTCTAGATCCTAGCCTTCAGAAAGTATTCTAGATCCTAGCCTTCAGAAAGTATTCTAGATCCTAGCCTTCAGAAAGTATTCTAGATCCTAGCCTTCAGAAAGTATTCTAGATCCTAGCCTTCAGAAAGTATTCTAGATCCTAGCCTTCAGAAAGTATTCTAGATCCTAGCCTTCAGAAAGTATTCTAGATCCTAGCCTTCAGAAAGTATTCTAGATCCTAGCCTTCAGAAAGTATTCTAGATCCGAGCCTTCAGAAAGTATTCTAGATCCTAGCCTTCAGAAAGTATTCTAGATCCTAGCCTTCAGAAAGTATTCTAGATCCTAGCCTTCAGAAAGTATTCTAGATCCTAGCCTTCAGAAAGTATTCTAGATCCTAGCCTTCAGAAAGTATTCTAGATCCTAGCCTTCAGAAAGTATTCTCACCCCTTGACGTTTTCCACATTTTGTTGTTACAGCCTGAATTAAACATTTATAAAATTGCTTTATTATTATTATTTATTTGTTATTTGTGTTGTCCTCACTGGCCTACACACGATACTCCATCATGTCAAAGTGGAATTATGTTTTATTTTTTACATATCAATTAAAAAGAAAAAGCTTAACTTTCTTGAGTCAATAAGTATTCATACCTTATTCAAGTTCAGGAGTACAAATGTGCTTGACAGGTCTGATCACCCAACATCAGTTAATCATCCAGTCCTCATTCATTCTCTTGTGTCTGAATGGAAGCAAGTTCCTGCAGCAACGTTTTTTACAATTAAATAATTTACGGGGTGGTTGGGGGGGTGTATGGATGTGGGTACGTTCTGTTTTTTTTGTGGCCACCACCCATCAGTTGCCCATCCTGTAGAGAAAAGGCCTGGTCTTGACAGGGATCTATCTGTGTGGATGTGGCAAGGCATGCTTCCTATCTGGAACACTCCGGAACAGTTTGTGGCGTTTTAGTGTGTTTTTTCGTCTGTTTGTTTACACATGTTTTCTCGAAGCAAGCCGAAGTTTAGAGTCGACGTCTAAACCCCTTCGCCGGCCATTGGTCAACAGTAAGGATTCTTCAATTAAGTGTTTGTTGTCATTCAACGATAGATGACGTGTTTTCATGCAAAGAAATATCACTTGAAATACCAAACATCTTAGTTAAATGTTCAACTAAGAGCTCCTTGGCAAAAATGTCAAAATTAATGAGAGATTTCTTGAGTTATCTTACATTAATTCAGACTATTTTGAGGCTACAGCATCTAAAGATGGACAAACAGTACTGTTGCCATTTTTTCTTTTTTTTCAAGCAGATGTCTTTTAGGGGAGTATGCGAGCACACTCGTTCGGTTCACGTAGCCTAGTTCCTTCAGTGGCCTGGCCAGGCCTGCCTCATGTGTTAAAGTCTGGATGATGAGGCTTAGGGGTTGGCCTTGCCTGACCTGTTCCTTCTAAAGCCTTCAGGATGCTGTAAGTAGACTGAAAAAACAGGTCTGGTGCTGATCTAGGATCAGTTTTAGATCCTTATACAGGCCCTGCTAGAGCCATTTTATCAGCACTTTTATTGCCATGACTGATGAAAGCCGTTTCTTGTCTCTCTGCACCAAACATATAGAGAACAATATGTTTGGAACATGAAATAAAATCACAATATCGAATCTCAAAACGTATAGAATCATGAGAATCTCAATACATTTCGTATCGCCACCTAAGTATTGGGATAATATCGTGAGGTCCCTGGCAATTCCCAGGCCTAGACAGGATAGGACCAGGCTGTCGGCCAATCAGCAGAGGAGCAGAGCAAGGTATTCCCAAACTGAGGTATGCCTAGTTGAGAAATTGTTTTTATTTGAAGAATAAGCCACAGGAGTTTTTGGAGCGAGAATGAAGACGACTTTTGAGTAGTAAGACATGTATAAAAGCATCAGATACCATTAATAAGAAGGTTCTAGAAGTGTCTTATATGGTGAGCTACCGAGTGGCTAGGACAGGCAAGACCCATACTATTGTGGAGGACTTTCTTCCTGCTACTGCGGATATGGCTGGGACAATGCTGGGGGAAAGGCCCAAAACTATACAGACAATGCCTTCATCAAACAACAGTTTCACAATGCATCAGTGACATGGCAGGAGATGTTTTGAAACAGTTACTGATTCGCATACAAGCCAGTGAATTCTATGCGTTACAGCTGGATGAATCAACAGACTTGGAGGGCCTGGAACAGCTCCTGGTACATGTCCGTTACGTTTATGTGGGGTCAATTAAGGAAGACATCCTCTTCTGGAAACCAGGACAACAGGAAAGGATATTTTTAATGTACTGGACAGCTTTGAGACATCAAATGGACTTTGGTGGTCAAGATGTGTTAGTATCTGTACTGATGGCGCAAAAGCCATGACAGGGAGACCTAGTGGAGTGGTAACGCGCGTGCAAGCAGTTGCTCCCGATGCCACTTGGGTACACTGCAGCATGGAATTTATTTCCCTGCGTTTGATTCTTTCTGTTGTGTTGTGACAAGGTAGGGGTGGTATACAGAAGCCCTATTTGGTAAAAGACCAAGTCCATCTCTAGTGATGAAGTCAATCTCTCCTCTAACAAAACAGAACCCACAATCTTTTTATAATCAATTTCTCTCAGCCAATCATCAGTCATTTGTGTAAGTGCTGTGCTTGTTGAATGTCCTTCCCTATAAGCATGCTGAAAGTTTGTCAACTTGTTTACTGTAAAATAGCATTGTATCTGGTCAAACACATTTTTCTCCAAAAGCTTAATAACGGTTGGTAACAGGCTGATTGGTCGGCTATTTGAGCCAGTAAAGGGGGCTTTACTATTCTTGGGTAGCGGAATGACTTTAGCTTCCCTCCAGGCCTGAGGGAACACACTTTCTAGTAGGCTTAGATTGAAAATATGAGAAATAAGAATGGTAATATCGTCCGCTATTATCCTCAGTAATTTTCCATCCAAGTTGTCAGACCCGGTGGCTTGTTATTGTTGATAGACAACAATCATTGTCTATCATTGTCACCTCTTCCGCACTCACTTTACGGAATTCAAAATTACAACGCTTGTCTTTCATAATTTGGTCAGATATTCTTGGATGTGTAGTGTCAGCGTTTGTTGCTGGCATGGCATGTCTGTTTGCTAATCTTACCAATGAAACAATCATTAAATGAGCATCTGATTCAATTAATGATTGAGCTGAGTTTGTCTTTTTCCCCAAAATGTCATTGAAACTCCAAAGCTTTTTACTGTCATTCTTTATATCATTTATCTTTGTTTCATAGTATAGTTTCTTCTTCTTTTTATTCAGTTCACATGATTTCTCAATTTACAGAACGTTTGCCAATCGGTTGTGCAGCCAGTGCTTTCAAACAAATTTCTGCAGCATTAGTAAAGATATGATCAATACATGTTGATGATTTCATTCCTGTACTGTTTGTAACGACCCTGGTAGGTTGATTGATAACCTGAAACAGGTTGCAGGCACTAGTTATAGTTTGAAGCTTTCTCTTGAGTTGGCAGCCTGATGAAAGCCAGTCAATATTTCAGAAAGTAAACCTCACATACATTATCAAGAATTTCACATGTTATCCAGATACTGACTGTTAGTCAGTTAGGCTTTAGGCTTTAAGCTTTAGTTGGACTGCTGAGTGTAGAAAAAGCAGCCAAGAAGTGCTCAGCATATGTGGGAACTCCTTCAAGACTGTTGGAAAAGCATTCCAGGTGAAGCTGGTTGAGAGAATGCAAAGAGTGTGCAAAGCTGTCATCAAGGCAAAGGGTGGCTACTTTGAAGAACTTCAAATATAAAATATAGATAGATAGAGAGAGAGATACATATGTTTTGATTTGTTTAACACTTTTTTGGTTACTACATGAGTCCATATGTGTTATTTAATAGTTTTTATGTCTTCACTTTTATTCTACAATGTAGAAAATAGTACAAATAAAGAAAAACCCTTGAATGAGGAGGTGTGTCCAAATGTTTGGCTGGTACAGTATGTACACACATTTTGTAGACCAGCTTCAAAGAGCTAAAAATACAAAATGTGGGTTATTGAACATCTATTTTACAGCGGTTTAGATGGTACAATGATTATCTACACTATACATTTAGATGGTACAATGATTATCTACACTATACATTTAGATGGTACAATGATTATCTACACTATACATTTAGATGGTACAATGATTATCTACACTATACATTTAGATGGTACAATGATTATCTACACTATACATTTAGATGGTACAATGATTATCTACACTATACATTTAGATGGTACAATGATTATCTACACTATACATTGCTTGTCGTAACAAACTGAAATTAGGCAAACTATTAGAATTTTAGCAAGCAGGAAATGGAGGATGGATTTCTGCATTTTGCACCTTTAAACTCTGAATGGCCAGAGAGCAGCTTGCGTTGTCAGGCTCTAAATGCATCTGAGTATGAAGGGAGTGTTGACCTTGATCTGAGTATAAAGGTAGTGTTGACCTTGATCTGAGTATAAAGGTAGTGTTGACCTTGATCTGAGTATAAAGGCAGTGTTGACCTTGATCTGAGTATAAAGGTAGTGTTGACCTTGATCTGAGTATAAAGGCAGTGTTGACCTTGATCTGAGTATAAAGGTAGTGTTGACCTTGATCTGTGTATAAAGGTAGTGTTGACCTTGATCTGTGTATAAAGGGAGTGTTGACCTTGATCTGAGTATAAAGGTATTATTGATTGATTCACCCTAATTCTGGCCATCCTACAAGGGTAAAAACTCCAATAACATTTGAACAGATTATGATAGACATGAGGTTTGGACCAATGGTTTTCTTAGAGGATTATCTACACAATTACCCATTGGTCAAAATCATTTTTGATTGGACAACCTGCACGGTCATGGCGTGGCACCAGTCCCCCACAGACACAGGGGTTTAGCCATTCCCATACTCTGCTGTACTGCTGGGGAGGAATGTGTGTGTGTGTGTGTGTGTGTGTGTGCGCGCAGCCCCCAGCTGTGCCCTGGACTCCATATGTGAATTGATTGCCCCCAATCTATCTTCTGAGTTCGTACTGTTATGTGACCTAAACTGGGATATGCTTAACATCTATCACTCCAGTGTTAATGCTAAATTGTACGTATTCATGCTTCACCTATTCCTCTCTGATAAGATACTGTTGCACAAACATGCTTATCTAGCCCTACACCAGCACTGGTACCAGGCAGTATTCATAACTAGCTAGCTACTTTAGCGCGGCTAACACAAATTATTTTAGCAACACCTTGCTAAGAAATGTCAAACTAGCAAACAATAGGTTGCAGACAGTAAGATACACAGACGAATAGTGTAATTATATAATACTTGTGGAAAGCAGCAAGTCACCAACATTTTTGCATCCATCTGACCATGCAGAGTGAACATCAAGGAAGTGCTAGTGACTCCGTGGTCAAGCAACGGCTCTCTCCTTGAGTGTCAGGGAGCGGGGCTTGGTGTGGATCAACACCGGTGTATATAGTAGAATCTGTAACATACTGCCCAGCCCTAACAAGTAATAGCACATTTCCATGGAGGCTGCTAGCGAAATATGCTAATGAGCGCAAATGACAAACGAAAAACAAAGACAGGCAATCCAGGTCATAAAGTTCTACAGACAGGAGCTACTGAATTTTTGGTGAGTTTGAACATTTACAAGCAAATGTGAACGTAAGACATGGTGCAAATGAACTCAGATTTGGCGCATGCTGTACTGGCTACCATTAGCATGTCTACACTCTGCGTCTGTGTGCAGTCGTTAGCGCAGAGTAGGACGAGCAGATGGGCTGAGAATGGAGAAGATAAAAAACACAAGGAAATCAAGATAGCAGTGGCAGCTGTACAGATAACTCATCCAAAGGGCTTTGACTTCTCAAACACAAAGCTAACACAATATGATGCCCTGTCACCGTATTAAATCAGCCACTTACTTAGATAGCAAGTTAAACCTGGGGTCTTGTTAACGTTTTTCATACAGGAAAGAAATATAAAATGTAAACACAGATCTAAAATGCTTATTATTGAAGTTCCTGCTCGGTATCAAACTAATATTGTGCTTCTGTTGCACTTTTAAACTCCAACTCCGGCATTCTATCAGCAGACAGCAGACAGCGTTCCATCTGATGGAGCCTTTTTTCCCTTGGGTAAAATGCAAGATTAACTTTTTAAAAAACATTATTTATATGATAGTCTTAAACATTAGAAATGGCCTCAAAATACCTTGCTTTTTCAGTGTAAGCTCATTTACTTGTGTGGCTGCCAGACAAATATGTTGCACTTCTGTTGTCATCTGATGAAAATGAAGATATTTTCGTTGCAATATGTTGCACTAATGTATTTACTATAAAGGAAAACCATAGTTGCACGTCACTGATTCATTTTATTGAAGGTTTTCAACAGTATTGAAAAATAAACATCCCGTAGGAGGATAAAGGTTAGGGGGATAAAGGTTAGGGGGATAAAGGTTAGGGGGATAAAGGTTAGGGGGATAAAGGTTAGGGGGATAAAGGTTAGGGGGATAAAGAGTGGTGATGTTGAAAGAGAAGGTATTAGTGGTGATGTTGAAAGAGAAGGTATTAGAGGTGATGTTGAAAGAGAAGGTATTAGTGGTGATGTTGAAAGAGAAGGTATTAGTGGTGATGTTGAAAGAAGGTATTAGAGGTGATGTTGAAAGAGAAGGTATTAGTGGTGATGTTGAAAGAGAAGGTATTAGTGGTGATGTTGAAAGAGAAGGTATTAGTGGTGATGTTGAAAGAGAAGGTATTAGAGGTGATGTTGAAAGAGAAGGTATTAGTGGTGATGTTGAAAGAGAAGGTATTAGTGGTGATGTTGAAAGAGAAGGTATTAGTGGTGATGTTGAAAGAGAAGGTATTAGTGGTGATGTTGAAAGAGAAGGTATTAGAGGTGATGTTGAAAGAGAAGGTATTAGTGGTGATGTTGAAAGAGAAGGTATTAGTGGTGATGTTGAAAGAGAAGGTATTAGAGGTGATGTTGAAAGAGAAGGTATTAGTGGTGATGTTGAAAGAGAAGGTATTAGAGGTGATGTTGAAAGAGAAGGTATTAGTGGTGATGTTGAAAGAGAAGGTATTAGAGGTGATGTTGAAAGAGAAGGTATTAGAGGTGATGTTGAAAGAGAAGGTATTAGTGGTGATGTTGAAAGAGAAGGTATTAGAGAAGGTGTTGTTATCCATATCAGTGGGATATTGCCTAACTGACTGAGAGAAAGTATTTTTAATAAATTATTTGTTTACTTACACAGAACACAAAGTCCCAAAAATACTGTATTTATCAAAAAATGGAACAAGCCAACATGTGATGTAGACAGTGTGTATGCAGGGCTGGTGTGGAACCATTATAATCAATACAGTACAGTAACAACATGGCTAGCTGTTAATGGAGTATACATTACAGAAAGAGGCCGTGTTGGTATAAAGCACTGATAGAGGTGTCTGTGTGCTCTGTCTGTCTGTCTGTCTGTCTGTCTGTCTGTCTGTCTGTCTGTCTGTCTGTCTGTCTGTCTCTCTGTCTGTCTGTGTGTCTGTGTGTGTGTGTGTGTGTGTGTGTGTGTTTTGTAGTGGAAGGAAGGAGCTAGGTAGCAGAAGGTTAGCAGGATCGGCTAATGTGTTGTGAAGCACCAATGGGGTGAAGGGAACTGTAGCATTGATGTGTGTGTGTGTTGGAGACTGCACGGAGCTGGTAAACGTTGGTTCAACAGTGAGTTGTTACGGAGCTGGTAAACGTTGGTTCAACAGTGAGTTGTTACGGAGCTGGTAAACGTTGGTTCAACAGTGAGTTGTTACGGAGCTGGTAAACGTTGGTTCAACAGTGAGTTGTTACGGAGCTGGTAAACGTTGGTTCAACAGTGAGTTGTTACGGAGCTGGTAAACGTTGGTTCAACAGTGAGTTGTTACGGAGCTGGTAAACGTTGGTTCAACAGTGAGTTGTTACGGAGCTGGTAAACGTTGGTTCAACAGTGAGTTGTTACGGAGCTGGTAAACGTTGGTTCAACAGTGAGTTGTTACGGAGCTGGTAAACGTTGGTTCAACAGTGAGTTGTTACGGAGCTGGTAAACGTTGGTTCAACAGTGAGCTGTTCTGTGACACAAGTTCAAATACCTGGTTAGCGTAGCATCAGTACCAGCACTGTTAAAACCAACATGTTGTGTTGTCAGTCACTATGAATTTCCTTGCCAGGGAAATGTTCCTTCATATTTTATTTTGACCCTAGTATGTGTGTATTTGGAAGGAATCAGTTTCAGTATTGCATTAAGGCAAACACACACTGAAATGAGGAGAGTGTGATGCAGCTGTAGTTGGCTAACTGGGCAGTTCTCTGAGGATCTGGACTGTCCTTCTCATTACAGCTCTCTCTCTTTTGCTCAGTCTCTCTCCATCCATTTCTCCCTCCCTCTCAAGGCCTGTTACAAAGCCAAGACAAAAAACAAACACATTTACTGGAGCCTACTTGAGTAATGCCTGCTAGCCATGCTACCAGTCTGTTCTTTTAAATCACTGTGTCTGTGTCTCTCACCTTCTGAAAGCCGATATCCATGTCTGTCGCCAAAGACACCAACAGCAGAGAGAGACTTGAGTGTCATGCAGGTAGGAGGAGCGCACTACAGTGAGTGAGTTTGTCTCTCACCTTACAGCCATCCAATACCACAGCTTTCCATTTCTGGCATCAGGGAAAGTGATTAATTATTAATGCAGTCTCTGTTCAAACTTTAATGAGAAGACATCAATTATTTAAAAACCTACATTGTGAGAATGTCATGGTGCGGTGTGTGTTCCAGAGACCACTGGACTCTTGCCATAGAGCCGGGGGTTGTGGGATAGAGGTGGTGGTACGTACTAAACAAATGATTAGTCAGCTAACTGACGCTTAGCCTGCATTCTGTTCTGTTACTTCACTTCACTGCTACCACTGCTTTAGACTAGACTGGGGTCACTGGGCTTTAGATAACGGTTGTAAGACTCCCTTATCGTGTTGTTCTGAATGAGACATGAGGAGTAGGCTAGACCTGTACAATGGAATATAGTAACCTAGTCTAGACCTGTACAATGGAATATTGTAACCTAGTCTAGACCTGTACAATGGAATATAGTAACCTAGTCTAGACCTGTACAATGGAATATAGTAACCTAGTCTAGACCTGTACAATGGAATATAGTAACCTAGTCTAGACCTGTACAATGGAATATAGTAACCTAGACCTGTACAATGGAATATAGTAACCTAGGCTTGTACAATGGAATATAGTAACCTAGGCCTGTACAATGGAATATAGTAACCTAGGCCTGTACAATGGAATATAGTAACCTAGACCTGTACAATGGAATATAGTAACCTAGTCTAGACCTGTACAATGGAATATAGTAACCTAGTCTAGACCTGTACAATGGAATATAGTAACCTAGTCTAGACCTGTTCAATGGAATATAGTAACCTAGTCTAGACCTGTACAATGGAATATAGTAACCTAGTCTAGACCTGTACAATGGAATATAGTAACCTAGTGTAGTCTGTAGAATGGAATATAGTAACCTAGTCTAGACCTGTAGAATGGAATATAGTAACCTAGTCTAGACCTGTACAATGGAATATAGTAACCTAGTCTAGACCTGTACAATGGAATATAGTAACCTAGTCTAGACCTGTACAATGGAATATAGTAACCTAGTCTAGACCTGTACAATGGAATATAGTAACCTAGTCTAGACCTGTACAATGGAATATAGTAACCTAGTCTAGTCTGTAGAATGGAATATAGTAACCTAGTCTAGACCTGTACAATGGAATATAGTAACCTAGTCTAGTCTGTAGAATGGAATATAGTAACCTAGTGTAGAATGGAATATAGTAACCTAGTGTAGAATGGAATATAGTAACCTAGTCTAGTCTGTAGAATGGAATATAGTAACCTAGTCTAGTCTGTAGAATGGAATATAGTAACCTAGTGTAGAATGGAATATAGTAACCTAGTTTAGTCTGTAGAATGGAATATAGTAACCTAGTGTAGTCCTGTAGAATGGAATATAGTAACCTAGTCTAGTCCTGTAGAATGGAATATAGTAACCTAGTGTAGTCTGTACAATGGAATATAGTAACCTAGTGTAGTCAGTAGAATGGAATATAGTAACCTAGTTTAGTCTGTAGAATGTGATATGGTAACCTAGTCTAGTCTGTAGAATGTGATATGGTAACCTAGCCTGTGTTATGTAACATGATTAGTCACTCAGTGGTGAAGAACAAGTTGAAACAGCTCTGTTGTTTATGTCTGACTCAGCCAGGCTGAAAGGGGTGGGGCCTACATGGGTTTGGCTTAGGGGCCAACGTGGGGCCTAGATGGGTTTGGCTGAGGGGCCTAGATTGGTTTGGCTGAGGGGTCTATACTGGGGTCAGGGGCATGAGAATAGATGGGTAAATCCATTTGAATTCAATCTGTTTTTGACAGCATCCCTCTTGATAAAAATTAAATAAAACATTCCATACATGTTTTCATTTTTTTTTCTTCATTTTTTATTTTATTTAACTAGGCAAGTCAGTTAAGAACAAATTCTTATTTACAAAGACGGCCTACCTACAGGGACAGCCATAGTTGTACGGCGACCCCTGGAGCAAATTAAGGTTAAGTGGCTTGCTCAAGGACACATCAGGGAATTGATCCAGCAACGTTTCGGTTACTGGCCCAACGCTCTGACCACTTGGCTACCTGCGGCCCAATATTTGCATATGTTGTAGCTTACACCATACCCTTACATCTGAGGTGTCTGGGTTGTGCCCACCATCAGTTGAGACACAATATGCTCTTGAATACAGGGTGGTGTCATTTCAATCATAGAAACTACATTTATAGAATGGACCAATCCCTTCAGACCACTGGAATTTAGCTGGTACACCATTGACATTTTAATTGAATTGAAATTAACTTTTCATTCAGGTATAGGCAACTACTTCAGTCGCAGGCCGATTTTTGTCAGAGCGGATGGTTGGATTGCCGGAAAATAATTATAATAATTTGTACACTTCAAATTGACCACAAGTAAACTCAAAAAGAGATTGTATTTGAAAATAACTCTTATTCCGTACCTAGATTACAGAGACACAATCATATCATGTTAAACTCTGAGTGGTTGTTTTGCACCCGGTACCAGGTTTGGCGAATTTGGGGGTCGCCTGTTACCGCCCCGTTCTAATTACTACCAGAAAGATGTCTGTCAGTCCACCCATCGTCAAATGTCAACTTAAATGGTCATGTCTATTCTATTAACTATATTTCTATGATTTCAGATATTCCCATTCAAGTCAACATTGTCTGATGTGTAGACCTCCAACAGTCTGTGATACCACAGCCAAAACATGACACCCACCCTGTATTCAAGAGCAAGTTGTGTCTCAATCAAACCAATGGTGGGCGTAAAACACAAAAACCTCAGATAATGGAAAAAAGGGTCTAAGCTACAACAAATATGAAAACGATAGGAATATGATTTACCCTGATAAGGAATATGATTTACCCTGGTAAGGAATATGATTTACCCTGATAAGGAATATGATGATTTACCCTGATAAGGAATATGATTTACCCTGATAAGGAATATGATTTACCCTGATAAGGAATATGATTTACCCTGATAAGGAATATGATTTACCCTGATAAGGAATATGATGATTTACCCTGATAAGGAATATGATGATTTACCCTGATAAGGAATATGATGATTTACCCTGATAAGGAATATGATTTACCCTGATAAGGAATATGATGATTTACCCTGATAAGGAATATGATTTACCCTGATAAGGAATATGATGATTTACCCTGATAAGGAATATGATTTACCCTGGTAAGGAATATGATTTACCCTGATAAGGAATATGATGATTTACCCTGATAAGGAATATGATGATTTACCCTGATAAGGAATATGATGATTTACCCTGATAAGGAATATGATGATTTACCCTGATAAGGAATATGATGATTTACCCTGATAAGGAATATGATGATTTACCCTGATAAGGAATATGATTTACCCTGATACAACTCAACTGACAGTCAGAGCAAACTAGAATGTCCACTCCTTTAAGGCCTAAACTTTACTCAGACTATTTCCACTATCCACACCTTCATGACTATCTCTATTTGAACGAATCAGAACATATACCATGTTTTACTATATTACCAGCATTGATACACGGACTGGTTTGGGTTTTTACTTTACCTTGTATAACGGTATTTGAATGTAGGGTTTGTTAAATATGATACTGTGTGTAACATACGTCTTTCTTGTTTACTCCTCTACTTGAGTCACCTGCTTTCCACAAAGACCCAGATCTGGTTTCCTGAACACAAACCACCAGTGAGTGTAGCTTGTGTCAAGAACATTGTACAAAGGAAGACTGTATGTTTATATACTGAATGACTGATACATATAAGTTAATACTTCATCCTGCTTCTATCAGCAGAGTTCCCCAAATATCCTCCATACTGCCCGGTGTCTCCAATGACACAAAATGCTCAGGAACCACCTATGTAAAGGTCACAACTAGAATAGCTGTCACTCCATAGTTACACCCTTAGCAACCACATACCACAGATGAGCCACCTAGACCTACTGTTGCTTCTAGTACCAAAATACATGAACTCTCATTCCATAGCTACTTCATATCCTACAGAAACGCAGCATATCAGTCACTCAAGGAGCTTATTTGTTGATTCTTCGACCATGAGACATTTGCGTTCAGTCTTCATGGTAACAATGTTGAAGACAATGTTGTTTCTACTTTGCTTCATAATATAAATCCACAATAATTCTATAATTACACTATTAGTTTGTTTCTTACATCTGCAAACAGCTAGTTTGTATTTTCTTAGCAAGTCCATCGAGGCTAAATCGTGTTAGCCGCTAATGCTAATGGCTAGCTAGCTGGCTGACAGAGTCAGAGCAAACGTAGCTAGCTATACAGCCTGATAGCAGTGATGGTAAAGACCTACATCAGCATGTTGTTTATGAAACAGTACCTTCTAAATGAAAGAGGAATAGGTGAAGCATGAATATGTTGCTACATGAAGTAGCTAAGAGAAAACATTTAATGTAGGCAAAGATTATAGGAAACACTGACCAACACTTTGGTTCCTACCCTTTCAGAATAACTCCTCCCTGGCATTTTAATTTGTTGTCATATCAAAAAACATTGTAATTACATTCTAACTATATAATTATTATAATCATTCTATTTCCATAATTCCAACAGTTCACACAAGTGTTTTGATCTAAGTCAAATCGCATTTGCAACATTTAGCAAAAATGGCCTCTATTCTTTGCCCATATCGTGCAGCCCTACATGGCAGAAATGTATTAACATGTTTTGGTTGAAGTCAGAATGGAGAAAGACCCATTGACATGACTGACTGTCTGTGTTGAAATCCCAGGGTCACACAGTAGTTCTAAAGCATATTCAGAACGTTTATAATTCAAAAACATAAAATACCGTCCAAAATTTGAAAACAAATTTACCATATCGCCCAGCCCTAGAGGACAGTGGAGCTGAGAGGGTAGCCTCGTCTTATCAACACTGCCTCCCTGAGGTAAGCCAATCCATGATGGCCAGACATACTGTTCTAGCAGCAGTGTGTGTGTGTCTTCCCTGCCTGTCTGATCAATCTGCAGCAGCTCTGAAAGAGCCATCAGGTAGGGCTGAGCGATATATCCAATTAATGAAAATGTATGTTTTAGCACAATATTCCTAATGCCTGTATCACAAGAATACCGTTTTTTTTTATTTGACCTTTGTGAGCGTTTACGTTGCTTGTTCTCATGTTGTCTTTTGGTCTCATCTCATTCACTCCTTCTGCTGTGACTGTGCATCTTCCCAAGCCCCTCCCCCTGCCACTCACAACAACAAAGATGAGAGATCTTCTTCCTCTCTGACAAGCGGTTTCAACTCGCTATTTCCATTTGAGGTTTGGTCACCAGAATCGGTCGTATGGACACTGAAACACATTGAGACATAATTTTCACAACAGTTTTCAGCTGT
Source organism: Thymallus thymallus (assembly GCA_023634145.1). NCBI lineage: Eukaryota > Metazoa > Chordata > Actinopteri > Salmoniformes > Salmonidae > Thymallus > Thymallus thymallus. The sequence goes on along the minus strand of CM042417.1, from coordinate 1,761,225 downwards.
GCTAACATCATTGCAAAAGGGTTTTCTAATGATCAATTAGCCTTTTAAAATGATTTTAACTTGGATTAGCTAACACAACTTGCCATTGGAACACAGGAGTGATGGTTGCTGATAATGGGCCTCTATACGCCTATGTAGATATTCCATAAAAAATCAGCTGTTTCCAGCTACAATAGTCATTTACAACATTAACAATGTCTACACTGTATTTCTGATCAATTTTATGTTATTTTAATGGACAAAAAATGTGCTTTTCTTTAAAAAACAAGGACATTTCTAAGTGACCCCAAACTTTTGAACGGTACTGTATATCGTGAATAGCCCATTATTTTGAAAATAATAAATAAAATAAATACGAGATATGGTTTTTAGGCCATATCGCCCAGCCCTAAGATCAGGACAGTAAGGTCTAAATAGTCTTTAGCAGTATCCTGTCCCCAACCGGGCCACCCACCATTACTGTTGACATGGAGTCAGATCTTACCATCTTAATCAACCATTACTGTTGTTGACATGGAGTCAGATCTTACCATCTTAATCAACCATTACTGTTGACATGGAGTCAGAACTTTATCAGCTAGTGTGTTTGTTGCTGAAAGTTACTTATCTCACTAACTCAGAAGATAATCCTGCCCTGTAAAATACCCCCAGCGAGAGAGAAAGGGTGAAATATTGATAGAGAGAGATGGAGACAAAAACATATAGAGAGAGCTAGAGAAAGAGAGAGCCATAGATGGCTAAATAATGAGAGAACAGGAGAGAAAGGGTTCCTTCCCCCTTTCACCTCCTCATTCATGCATTGTAACATTTGAACAGGAAAGGCAGGGGGAATGGAGTCAACCAGTGGCCTGCCTGCTAAATATTTCTGTCCTGTGTTGTAACATTTGAACAGGGGGAGCCAGTGTATTCTGTCTCTCTCAGAATAGAAAAGAGAGTCTGACTCCTGTTCTGATGTCCCTCTTCTCGTCAGTAAAATGTTAGGGAGGAGGGAAGTACAGAGATGTATAGACTGCAGAGGGACTGATTTTCTCTCCCCATTTCCTAGAAGTAGTTATTGCCAGGGGTTGGAATAGGTTCAGAGAACAGAACCGAAAAGGACATTTGTTTCAGAGGAACAGAAGCAGGAACGATGAGAGTTCTCATCTATATTTTTCGTAGCAGTCTATTTAAAAATATATATATATATATATATATTCTGTTTTACCTAATTTCCACCAGCATGTCACCTGGGCAACCAGAGAGAGAAAAAACCCTTTAGATAAGACCACCTTTACTCCACACAGAGATGTGTACAAAGCTCTCCCTCACCCTCCATTTGGCAAATATGACCATAATTCTATCCTCCTGATTCCTGCTTACAAGCTAAAACTAAACCAGGAAGTACCAGGACTTGCTCAATACGGAAGTGGTCAGATGACGTCCCTACAGCAAGACCTTTAAACAGGTCAACATTCACAAAGCTGTGGGGCCAGACGGATTACCAGGACTCCAAGAATGCGCGGACCAACTGTCAAGTGTCTTCACTGACATTTTCAACCTCTCCCTGACCGAGTCTGTAATACCTACATGTTTGAAACAGACCACCATAGTCTCTGTGTCCAAGAAAGTGAAGGTAACCTGCCTAGATGACTTCCGCCCCGTAACACTTACGTTGATAGCCATGAAGTGCTTTGAAAGGCTGGTCATGGCTCACATCAACACCATCATCCCGAAAACTCTAAACCCACTCCAATTTGCATATCACCCCAACTGATCCACAGATGACGCAATCTCAATCACACTCCACACTGCCCTTTCCCACCTGGACGAAAGGAACACCTATGTGAGAATGCTGTTCATTGACTACAGCTCAGCGTTCAACACCATATTACCCACAAAGCTCATCACTAAGCTAAAGACCCTGGGACTAATCACCTTCCTCTGCAACTGGATCCTGGACTTCCTGACGGGCCGCCCCCAGGTGGTAAGGGTAGGCAACAACACAACTGACCCGCTGATCCTCAACACTGATCCAAGCTTGATTTAGAAGATTTTTTATTAAGAGAAGAATGGATTCACTTTTTTCAAATGGTGGTTAAGGATACTATTGTTATCATGTTTCACATTGGATTTATTAACTACAAAAAGGTAAGACGTGTTTTTTATTTAAATTCTGGTGTCGCTCTGCACACACAAACTGGTTAATTAGCTAGCTCTGGTCCAACGTTAAGCCAACTCTAGGAAGTTCAAAGACAATCAAAGTTCCTTCATAGAAGCCACTCCTTCATAGGTATAATTCTGTGGGAATAATTCAGATAATGCATGTCATCACAACAAGATGCCCAGCGCTTCAAGCCAAGCCTCCTCCTCTTCCCGCTCTGGCTCTCTCCCCGGCAGCAACATTTCCGTCCAACCTCTCACCCTACACTGTCCAATGCATGGAAACAACTAGAGTTTGCCTGCTCCATAGCAAGCTGCTATATCCGCAATGATTAGTGATGTCTATACACACACCACCCTATATACAGTAACTACTGCTGTACACACCATCCTATATACAGTAACTACTGCTGTACACACCATCCTATATACAGTAACTACTGCCTTACACACCATCCTATATACAGTAACTACTGCTGTACACACATCCTATATACAGTAACTACTGCTGTACACACCGTCCTATATACAGTAACTACTGCTGTACACACCGTCCTATATACAGTAACTACTGCTGTACACACCGTCCTATATACAGTAACTACTGCTGTACACACCGTCCTATATACAGTAACTACTGCTGTACACACCGTCCTATATACAGTAACTACTGCTGTACACACCGTCCTATATACAGTAACTACTGCTGTACACACCGTCCTATATACAGTAACTACTGCTGTACACACCGTCCTATATACAGTAACTACTGCTGTACACACCGTCCTATATACAGTAACTACTGCTGTACACACCGTCCTATATACAGTAACTACTGCTGTACACACCGTCCTATATACAGTAACTACTGATGTACACACCGTCCTATATACAGTAACTACTGATGTACACACCGTCCTATATACAGTAACTACTGCTGTACACACCGTCCTATATACAGTAACTACTGCTGTACACACCGTCCTATATACAGTAACTACTGCTGTACACACCGTCCTATATACAGTAACTACTGCTGTACACACCGTCCTATATACAGTAACTACTGCTGTACACACCGTCCTATATACAGTAACTACTGCTGTACACACCGTCCTATATACAGTAACTACTGCTGTACACACCGTCCTATATACAGTAACTACTGCTGTACACACCGTCCTATATACAGTAACTACTGCTGTACACACCGTCCTATATACAGTAACTACTGCTGTACACACCGTCCTATATACAGTAACTACTGCTGTACACACCGTCCTATATACAGTAACTACTGCTGTACACACCGTCCTATATACAGTAACTACTGCTGTACACACCGTCCTATTTACAGTAACTACTGCTGTACACACCGACCTATATACAGTAACCACTGCTGTACACACCGTCCTATATACAGTAACTACTGCTGTACACACCGTCCTATATACAGTAACTACTGCTGTACACACCATTTCTATTCACATACAGTTTTTTTTTGTTTTAGTAAGTACAACCATCTAATACCGGGTCAGACCCCCCTTTGCCTCCAGAACAGCCTGAGTTCTACGGGGCATGGATTCTACAATGTGTTGGAAACGTTCCACAGGGATGTTGGTCCATGCTGACGCGATGGCATCACGCAGTTGCTACAGATTGGACGGTGGTACATTTCTTGCTGAAAACAGCCCATTCCATCTCATCTCATCTCAAAGATGCTCTATTGAGTTTGGTCAGCAACAATGTTCGGTAACGCTTTGGTGTTCAATTGTTGCTCAATTAGTATCAAGGGACCTAACAAGAAAACATTCCCCCCACCAGTACACCACCACCACCACCAGTCTGTACCGTTGACACTAGGCAGGATGGGTCCATGGACTCATGCTGCTTATGCCAAATCATGACTGCAAGCAGCATGACGCAACAGGAACTGAGATTTGTCGAACCAGGCAATATTTTTCCACTCCTCAATAGTCCAGTGTTGGTGATCACACGCTCCTTCTTCTTGTTTTTAGCTGACTGGATGGTTTTTCGACCTCTCATCAACAAGCTGTTTTCGCCCACAGGACTGCTGCTGACTGGATGGTTTTTCGACCTCTCATCAACAAGCTGTTTTCGCCCACAGGACTGCTGCTGACTGGATGGTTTTTCGACCGCTCATCAACAAGCTGTTTTCGCCCACAGGACTTCTGCTGACTGGAAGGTTGTTGTTTGTCGCACGATTCTCTGTAAACACTGTTGTGCGTTAAAAGACCAGCAGGGCGGCCATTTCTGAGACACTGAATCCGGCACGCCTGGCGCTCAAAGCTGCTTAGCTCACAAATTTTTCTAACGTTCAATGGATCAGTAACTGAATGCCTGGATGCCTGTCTGCCTGCTTTATATTAGCCATGGGCACGTGACTAACGTTCTGTAGGAGCCATCCATTTTCGTGAACGGGGTAGTGTATCTAAAACTGTCCGGTGAGTGTATATTTATATTACAGACTCTGGTCCGGGAACAAATGTCCTGCAATTCTATCCGTACTTACATAACATTAAGAACTCCTGGTCTTTCCATGACAGACTGACCAGGTGAATCCAGGTGAAAGCTATTATCCTTTATTGATGTCACTTGTTAAAACCACTTCAATCAGTGTAGATGAAGGGGAGGAGTCAGGTTAAAGAAGGATTGTTAAGCCTTGAGAATTGAGTCATGGATTGTGTATGTGTACCATTGAGGATGAAATAGGCAAGACAAAATATTTAAGTGCCTTTGAACAGGGTATGGCAGTAGGTGCCATGCTCACTAGTTTGTCAAGAACTGCAACGCTCCTGGATTTTTCATGCTCAACAGTTTCCTGTGTGTATCAAGAATGGTCCACCAGCCAAAGGTCATCAAGCCAAACTGTGGTAAGCATTGGAGTCAACATGGGCCAGGAATGCTTTTGCGGGTTCCTAATGTTTGGTATACTTCAGAAAGTATTCAGACCCCTTGATTTTTTCCACATTTTGTTACATTACAGCCCTATTATAAAAATGAAAATACAACTGTTTTTCCGAAAGTTTTGCAAATGTATACAAAAAAACTAAACAGAAATACCTTATTTACATAAGTATTCGGACCCTTTGCTATGAGACTCGAAATTGAGCTCCGGTGCATCCTGTTTCCATTGATCATCCTTGATCGTTCTACAACTTGGAGTCCACCTGTGGTAAATTGAATTGATTGGACATGATTTGGAAAGGGACACGCCTGTCTATATAGTTGACAGTGCATGTCAGAGCAAAAACCAAGCCATGAGGTTGAAGGAATTGTCTGTTCGAGACAGGATTGTGTTGAGGCACAGATTTGGGGAAGGGTACCAAAACATGTCTGCAGAATTGAAGTTCCCCAAGAACACAGTGGCCTCCATCATTCTTAACTGGAATAAGTTTGGAACCATCAATACTCTTCCTAGAGCTGGCGGCCCGGCCAAACTGAGCAATCAGGGGAGAAGGGCCTTGGTCAGGGAGGTGATCAAGAATCCAATGGTCACTCTAACAGAGCTCTAGAGTTCCTCTGTGGAGATGGGAGAACCTTCCAGAAGGACAACCATCTCTGCAGCACTCCACCAATCAGGCCTTTATGGTAGAGTGGCCAGACAAAACCCACTCCTGAGTAAAAGGCACATGACAGCCCGCTTGGAGTTTGCCAAAAGGCACCCAAAGATTCTCAGACCATGCAAAACATAATTCTCTGGTCTGATGAAACCAATATTGAACACTTTGGCCTGAATGCGAAGCATCACGTCTGTATGAAACTTGCCACCATCCCTACGGTGAAGCATGGTGGTAGTAGCATCATGCTGTGAGGATGTTTTTCAGCGGCAAGGACTGGGAGACTAGTCAGGATTGAGGCAAAGTACAGAGAGATCCTTGATGAAAACCTGCTCCAGAGCGCTCAGGACCTCTGGGTGAAGGTTCACCTTCCAACAGGACAACGACCCTAAGCACACAGCCAAGACAACGCAGGAGTGGCTTCGGGACAAGTCTCTGAATGTCCTAGAGTGGCCCAGCCAGAGCCTGGACTTGAAACCGATCGAAGATCTCTAGAGAGACCTGAAAATAGCTGTGCAGCGACGCTCCCCATCCAACCTAACAGAGCTTGAGAGGATCTGCAGAGAAGAATGGGAGAAACTCCCCAAATACAGGTGTGCCAAGCTTGTAGCGTCATACCCAAGAAGACTCAAGGCTGTAATCGCTGCCAAAGGTGCTTCAACAAAGTACTGAGTAAAGGGTCTGAATACTGATGTAAATGTGATATTTCTGTTTAAAATGTTTTATAAATGAGCAAAAATGTCTATGGAATAATGTTTGTAGATTGAGGGGAAAAAAACTATTTAATACATTTTAGAATAAGGCTGTAACGTAACAACATGTGGAAAAAGTCAAGGGGTCTGAATACTTTCTTTTTTGACACTTGAAAACAAGATGGTGCATGAAGAGATTTCATCCAGCTGTGCTGGTGCAAATTGTTCATCTAAATACGTCCTCCTCCAATATGGAAAAAGGGTAGAAGTGCTGTGGTGGTGACTTCCCCCAAGCTGAGGGATTTGCCTTGAGTTACTGAATATTTAATAGTAAATTGAGGGCAGGTTTAAATGATTCAAAGTGCATCTGTGGGATGGTCACATCTGTCTCTCATCCTTGAGCTCTGACATTTTTAGGAAGCAAAATAAACTTCTTTTGAAACGGAGGCCAGGAAAACAGTTTCTGTCTCTTCTCTTTAACATGCCAAGTTGCCATTATTCAGTTAGTGTTTCTTAATCCTGGTCCTACACCAAACACACACCACACCAGACACTACCACACCAAACACACACCACACCAGACACTACCACACCAAACACACACCACACCAGACACTACCACACCAAACACACACCACACCAGACACTACCACACCAGACACTACCACACCAGACACTACCACACCAGACACTACCACACCAAACACTACCACACTAGACACTACCACACCAGACACACACCACACCAGACACACACCACACCCTACCACACTAGACACTACCACACCAGACACTACCACACCAGACACTACCACACCAAACACACACCACACCAGACACTACCACACCAAACACACACCACACCAGACACTACCACACCAGACACTACCACACCAGACACTACCACACCAGACACACCACACCAGACACTACCACACCAGACACTACCACACCAAACACTACCACACCAGACACACACCACACCAGACACACACCACACCAGACACACACCACACCAAACACTACCACACCAGACACTACCACACTAGACACTACCACACCAAACACTACCACACCAGACACTACCACACCAGACACTACCACACCAGACACTACCACACCAGACACACCACACCAGACACTACCCCACCAGACACTACCCCACCAGACACTACCACACCAGACACTACCACACCAGACACTACCACACCAAACACTACCACACCAGACACTACCACACCAGACACTACCACACCAGACACACCACACCAGACACTACCACACCAAACACTACCACACCAAACACTACCACACCAGACACCACCACACCAGACACTACCACACCAGACACTACCACACCAGACACACCACACCAGACACTACCACACCAGACACTACCACACCAGACACTACCACACCAGACACCACCACACCAGACACTACCACACCAGACACTACCACACCAGACACACCACACCAGACACTACCACACCAGACACTACCACATTCTTGTCATTTAGCAGACGTGCAGACTTTTTCGTACTCTGTGGAAATGAAGAAACACTGCCGTTGCGGATCACTTCTGCTTTCTGTCTGTCCAACTCAGAGTTATGCCATGTTATCCCTGTACTATCCCATGTTATCCCTGTACTATCCCATGTTATCCCTGTACTATCCCATGTTATCCCTGTACTATCCCATGTCATCCCTGTACTATCCCATGTTATCCCTGTACTATCCCATGTTATCCCTGTACTATCCCATGTTATCCCTGTACTATCCCATGTTATCCCTGTACTATCCCATGTTATCCCTGTACTATCCCATGTTATCCCTGTACTATCCCATGTTATCCCTGTACTATCCAATGTCATCCCTGTACTATCCCATGTTATCCCTGTACTATCCCATGTTATCCCTGTACTATCCCATGTCATCCCTGTACTATCCCATGTTATCCCTGTACTATCCCATGTTATCCCTGTACTATCCCATGTCATCCCTGTACTATCCCATGTCATCCCTGTACTATCCCATGTCATCCCTGTACTATCCCATGTTATCCCTGTACTATCCCATGTTATCCCTGTACTATCCCATGTTATCCCTGTACTATCCCATGTCATCCCTGTACTATCCAATGTCATCCCTGTACTATCCCATGTCATCCCTGTACTATCCCATGTCATCCCTGTACTATCCCATGTTATCCCTGTACTATCCCATGTTATCCCTGTACTATCCCATGTTATCCCTGTACTATCCCATGTTATCCCTGTACTATCCCATGTCATCCCTGTACTATCCCATGTTATCCCTGTACTATCCCATGTCATCCCTGTACTATCCCATGTTATCCCTGTACTATCCCATGTTATACCTGTACTATCCCATGTTATCCCTGTACTATCCCATGTCATCCCTGTACTATCCCATGTCATCCCTGTACCACACAGGGAGCCTCACACTGCTCCCTACACCTCCAGGCGTTAGCGTCTCACCGCCTCACACAGCTCCGTACACCTCCAGGCATTAGCCTCACACCGCCTCACACAGCTCCCTACACCTCCAGGCATTAGCCTCACACCGCCTCACACAGCTCCGTACACCTCCAGGCGTTAGCGTCACACAGCTCCCTACACCTCCAGGCGTTAGCCTCACACCGCCTCACACAGCTCCGTACATCTCCAGGCGTTAGCCTCACACCGCCTCACACAGCTCCGTACACCTCCAGGCATTAGCCTCACACCGCCTCACACAGCTCCCTACACCTCCAGGCATTAGCCTCACACCGCCTCACACAGCTCCCTACACCTCCAGGCGTTAGCCTCACACCGCCTCACACAGCTCCGTACATCTCCAGGCGTTAGCCTCACACCGCCTCACACAGCTCCGTACACCTCCAGGCATTAGCCTCACACCGCCTCACACAGCTCCCTACACCTCCAGGCATTAGCCTCACACCGCCTCACACAGCTCCGTACACCTCCAGGCGTTAGCGTCACACAGCTCCCTACACCTCCAGGCGTTAGCGTCACACCGCCTCACACAGCTCCCTACACCTCCAGGTGTTAGCGTCACACCGCCTCACACAGCTCCGTACACCTCCAGGTGTTAGCGTCACACCGCCTCACACAGCTCCCTACACCTCCAGGCGTTAGCGTCACACCGCCTCACACAGCTCCGTACACCTCCAGGTGTTAGCGTCACACCGCCTCACACAGCTCCGTACATCTCCAGGCGTTAGCGTCACACAGCTCCCTACACCTCCAGGCGTTAGCGTCACACCGCCTCACACAGCTCCGTACACCTCCAGGTGTTAGCGTCACACCGCCTCACACAGCTCCGTACATCTCCAGGCGTTAGCGTCACACAGCTCCCTACACCTCCAGGCGTTAGCATCACACCGCCTCACACAGCTCCCTACACCTCCAGGCGTTAGCGTCACACCGCCTCACACAGCTCCCTACACCTCCAGGCATTAGCCTCACACCGCCTCACACAGCTCCGTACACCTCCAGGCATTAGCCTCACACCGCCTCACACAGCTCCCTACACCTCCAGGCATTTGGGAGGACAAAGGTGAAATCAGCCCTTTAGTCCAGCCAATTTATAAAATCTGATTAGTGTGGTCTCTCCCTCTCTATATCTCCCTGACTTTCCATCCTTGCTTTATTTTGCCAGAAAAAACATGTTGGTAATGTTTATGGTCCCTTTTCAAACAGCCAAATGTTTTACCACATTCCTGTCAGCGTTCACCTTTTATATAGCCATTGCTTAGCTGCAACTGAGATAGAGACATTCAACTTTGACCCTGTTGTTGCAACAGTTGCCGTGACAGACAGCTCTACATTTCTTAGACAAATGCATTGTTTTAATTTCTTCACATTCACAGCAGTAAGATAGAAGCTTGAAAATTATGACCTTGTAATGTGTTAGTGTTCCTGTTATGGTGAATAAAAGATATGTTCTGGTTATTAGGCTATATGAGCTGGTTAGCCAACTAACCAGCTCATTTGGCCCAGCGTCGTCCGAGTTTGGCCGGTGTAGGTAGTCATTGTAAATAAGAATTTCTTAACTGATAATCTGATTTGAACTTGTTGAGAAACACTGATTGGCTAATGGCCACAAGCTATGCTAAAAATACAGCTATCATGCTTGTAAACAAATTATAGTTAAAAAACCACATTAATAGATTACTTTTTATAAATAATGTGTATTTAACTGCTGAAAACGCTGTTATAGAGGCCATTTCCTTAGTAGGTGTAGATAAGGTATTTCTGTTTTTAATTTCTATAAACCTGTTTTCACTTTGTCATTATGGGGTATTGTGTGTAGATTGATGAGGGGAAAAATCCATTTAAGACACATTTTAGAATAAGGCTGTAACGTAACAAAATGTGAAAGTCAAGGGGTCTGAATACTTTTCGAATGCACTGTACATATACAAAGGTATGTTGACACCCCTTAAAATTAGTGGATTTGGCTATTTCAGCCACACCCGTTGTGAACAGGTGTATAAAAGCAAGCACACAGCCATGCAATCTCCATACACAAACATTGGCAGTAGAATGGCCGTACTGAAGAGCTCAGTGACTTTCAACGTGGCACCGTCATAGAATGCCACCTTTCAAACAAGTCAGTTCATCAAATATCTGCCTTGCTTGAGCTGCCCCGGTCAACTGTAAGTGCTGTTATTTTGAAGTGGCAACATCTAGGAGTAACAACGGCTCAGCCACAAAGTGGTAGGCCACACAAGCTCACAGAACGGGACCGTCGAGTGCTGAAGTGCATAGCGCGTAAATATCATCTGTCCTCACTTGCAGCACTTGCTACTCATCAAATGTATTTATAAAGCACTTTTTACATCAGCCGATGTCACAAAGTGCTATACAGAAACCCAGCCTAAAACCCCAAACAGCAAGCAATGCAGATGTAGAAGCACGGTGGCTAGGAAAAACTCCCTAGAAAGGCAAAAACCTAGGAAGAAACCTAGAGAGGAACCAGGCTCTGAGGGGTGGCCAGTCCTCTTCTGGCTGTGCCGGGTGGAGATTATAACATTTCATGGCCATTAAGGCCAGTTCTTTCTCCAAGATGTTCAAACGTTCATAGATGACCAGCAGGGTCAAATAATAATAAATGTAGTTGTGGAGGTTGCAACAGGTAAATACATCAGGAGTGAATGTCACTTGGTTTTTCAGTGCCATAGAGCGCAGGTGTGGTAGAGAGAGAGCGGGATGAAAACAGAATGTCTGGGACAAGGTGGCACGTCCAATGAACAGGTCAGGGTTCCATAACTGCAGCAATACGACCAGGTGGACTGGGGACAGCTAGGAGTCATCAGGGCAGGTGGTCCTGAAGCATGGTCCTCCGGGTAGGCTCAGGTCCTCCGGGAGAGGAGGTAGAGTGGGCACATAGACTATTGCAGCATAGATACTGGAGGCTGAGACAGGGGGGTTCAGGAGACACTGTGGCCCCCTCCGACAATACCCAGACAATACCCCCGGACAGGGCCAAACCAGGCAGGATATAACCTCACCCACTCTGCCAAGCACAGCCCCTACACCAATAGAGGGATATCAACAACCACCAACTTACTACCCTGAGACAAGGCTGAGTATAGTCCACAAAAGATCCCCTCCACTGCACAAGCCCGAGGGGGCGACAAACCGGACAGGAAGTGGCGCACCCCACCTAGGGATGGCATGGAAAGCACCAGTAAGCCAGTGACTCAGCCCGTAATAGGGCCAGAGGCAGAGAATCCCAATGGAGAGACGGGAACCGGCCAGGCAGAGACAGCAAGGGTGGTTCGTCGCTCCAGAGCCTTGCCGTTCACCCTTGCACCCCTGGGCCAGACTACACTCAATCACAGGACCTACTGAAGAGATGAGTCTTCAGTAAAGACTTAAAGGTTGAGACGGAGTCTGCGTCTCTCACATGGATAGGCAGACCATTCCATAAAAATGGAGCTCTATAGGAGAAAGCCCTGGCCGAGCAGCGGCACACAAGCCTAGGATTACCAGGGCCGATGCCAAGTGTCGGCTGGAGTGGTGTAAAGCTCGCCACCATTGGACTCTGGAGCAGTGGAAACACGTTCTCTGGAATGATGAATCACGCTTCACCATCTGACAGTCTGACGGACAAACCTGGGTTTGGCGGATGCCAGGAGAACGCTACCTGCCCCAATGCATAGTGCTAACTGTAAAGTTTGATGGAGGAGGAATAATGGTCTGGGGTTGTTTTTCATGTTTTGGGCCCCTTAGTTCCAGTGAAGGGAAATCTTAACGCTACAGAATACAATTACACTCTAGACAATTCTGTGCTTCCAACTTTGTGATGACAGTTTGTGACAATGCCCCCGTGCACAAAGTGAGGTCCATACAGAAATGGTTAGTCGAGATAGGTGTGGAAGAACTTGACTGGCCTGCACAGAGCCCTGACCTCAAGCCCATTGAACACCTTTGGGATGAATTGTAATGCCGACTGTGAGCCAGGCTTAAATCACCCAACATCAGTGCCCCACCTCCACTAATGCTCTTGTGGCTGAATGGAAGCAAATCCCCACAGCGATTTTCCAACATCTAATATAAAGCCTTCCCAGAACAGTGGATGCTGTTGTAGCAGCAAAGGGGGGACCAACTCTATCAAAGGCCATGATTTTGGAATGAGATGTTGATGAGCAGGTGTCCACATACTGCTGGTCATGTAGTGGATCTAGATGTTATTGCCAGTTTAACATTTTCAGTGAAAATCACTACAAGATGTGCTTTAGTCTCACCCTGGCCTGGTATTGGTTGCACTATATATTATGTTCTATTCATTCCCTCTGCTTACTGCGGGAGCAAAGGACACTGAACTGTGTTGTTTTGTTGCCGGCTTGCAGTACAAACTCTCCCCATTGAGCTGTAGACTGCATCATGGTGACATTGATGGTTACCTACCACTAATACACGTTATTTATTGTGTAGGCTGCTATCCAACTCTAAATAAAATCAAGATTCATGGAACAAATTAACCACGTTTGCTACCGTCGGCGACATGTGGGAAGCACCTCAATACAACACCGTTACACTGGTCATTCCCACCAGCTTGTCGTGATGTCAGCTAACTGGCATGTCACGGTGCCATCCAGATTACTACAAGTTATTTCTCCCTTCCATTTGAAATAAACATCACTTTCTTTTGAAGTATTAATTAGTGCCATGCTGCTGCTGTTGCCAGCTAGCCAGCATAAACTAGTTAGCTGGGAACTAACAGCTCATTAGAGGGGCTGGGAGTGTAGAGAGGCTGGGAGTGGAGAGAGGCTGGGAGTGGAGAGAGGCTGGGAGTGGAGAGGGGATGGGAGTGGAGAGGGGCTGGGAGTGGAGAGAGGCTGGGAGTGGAGAGGGGCTGGGAGTGGAGAGAGGCTGGGAGTGGAGAGGGGCTGGGAGTGGAGAGAGGCTGGGAGTGGAGAGGGGCTGGGAGTGGAGAGGGGCTGGGAGTGGAGAGGGGCTGGGAGTGGAGAGGGGCTGGGAGTGGAGAGGGGCTGGGAGTGGAGAGGGGCTGGGAGTGGAGAGAGGCTGGGAGAGGAGAGAGGCTGGGGGTGAGAGGAGAGAGGCTGGGGGTGAGAGGAGAGAGGGTGGGGGTGGGAGGAGAGGAGAGAGGGTGGGGGTGAGAGGAGAGAGGGTGGGGGTGGGAGGAGAGGAGAGAGGGTGGGGGTGGGAGGAGAGGAGAGAGGGTGGGGGTGAGAGGAGAGAGGGTGGGGGTGGGAGGAGAGGAGAGAGGGTGGGGGTGAGAGGAGAGAGGGTGGGGGTGGGAGGAGAGGAGAGAGGGTGGGGGTGAGAGGAGAGAGGGTGGGGGTGAGAGGAGAGAGGGTGGGGGTGGGAGGAGAGGAGAGAGGGTGGGGGTGAGAGGAGAGAGGGTGGGGGTGGGAGGAGAGGAGAGAGGGTGGGGGTGAGAGGAGAGGAGAGAGGGTGGGGGTGAGAGGAGAGGAGAGGAGAGAGGGTGGGGGTGGGAGGAGAGGAGAGAGGGTGGGGGTGAGAGGAGAGGAGAGAGGGTGGGGGTGGGAGGAGAGGAGAGAGGGTGGGGGTGAGAGGAGAGGAGAGAGGGTGGGGGTGGGAGGAGAGGAGAGAGGCTGGGAGAGAGGAGAGAGGGTGAGAGGAGAGGTGAGAGGGTGGGGGTGGGAGGAGAGGAGAGAGGGTGGGGGTGAGAGGAGAGAGGGTGGGGGTGGGAGGAGAGGAGAGAGGGTGGGGGTGGGAGGAGAGGAGAGAGGCTGGGAGAGAGGAGAGAGGGTGGGGGTGGGAGGAGAGGAGAGGAGAGAGGGTGGGGGTGGGAGGAGAGGAGAGAGGCTGGGAGAGAGGAGAGAGGGTGGGGGTGGGAGGAGAGGTGAGAGGGTGGGGGTGGGAGGAGAGAGGGTGGGGGTGGGAGGAGAGGAGAGAGGCTGGGAGAGAGGAGAGAGGGTGGGGGTGAGAGGGTGGGGGTGGGAGGAGAGGAGAGAGGGTGGGGGTGGGAGGAGAGGAGAGAGGCTGGGAGAGAGGAGAGAGGGTGGGGGTGGGAGGAGAGGAGAGAGGCTGGGAGAGAGGAGAGAGGGTGGGGGTGAGAGGAGAGAGGGTGAGAGTGGGAGGGGAGGAGAGAGGGTGGGGGTGAGAGGAGAGAGGGTGGGGGTGGGAGGAGAGGAGAGAGGGTGGGGGTGGGAGGAGAGGAGAGAGGCTGGGAGAGAGGAGAGAGGGTGGGGGTGGGAGGAGAGGAGAGAGGCTGGGAGAGAGGAGAGAGGGTGGGGGTGGGAGGAGAGGAGAGAGGCTGGGAGAGAGGAGAGAGGGTGGGGGTGGGAGGAGAGGTGAGAGGGTGGGGGTGGGAGGAGAGGAGAGAGGGTGGGGTGGGAGGAGAGGAGAGAGGCTGGGAGAGAGGAGAGAGGGTGGGGGTGGGAGGAGAGGAGAGAGGCTGGGAGAGAGGAGAGAGGGTGGGGGTGAGAGGAGAGGAGAGAGGCTGGGAGAGAGGAGAGAGGGTGGGGGTGGGAGGAGAGGAGAGAGGCTGGGAGAGAGGAGAGAGGGTGGGAGTGGGAGGGGAGGAGAGAGGGTGGGGGTGAGAGGAGAGAGGGTGGGGGTGAGAGGAGAGGAGAGAGGGTGGGGGTGGGAGGAGAGGAGAGAGGGTGGGGGTGAGAGGAGAGGAGAGAGGGTGGGGGTGGGAGGAGAGGAGAGAGGGTGGGGTGAGAGGAGAGGAGAGAGGGTGGGAGGAGAGGAGAGAGGGTGGGGGTGAGAGGAGAGGAGAGAGGGTGGGGGTGGGAGGAGAGGAGAGAGGGTGGGGGTGAGAGGAGAGGAGAGAGGGTGGGGGTGAGAGGAGAGGAGAGAGGGTGGGGGTGGGAGGAGAGGAGAGAGGCTGGGAGAGGGGGTGGGAGGAGAGGAGAGAGGGTGGGGGTGAGAGGAGAGAGGGTGGGGGTGAGAGGAGAGAGGGTGGGGTGAGAGGAGAGGAGAGAGGGTGGGGGTGGGAGGAGAGGAGAGGAGAGAGGGTGGGGGTGGGAGGAGAGGAGAGAGGGTGGGGGTGAGAGGAGAGGAGAGGAGAGAGGGTGGGGGTGGGAGGAGAGGAGAGAGGCTGGGAGAGAGGAGAGAGGGTGAGAGGAGAGGTGAGAGGGTGGGGGTGGGAGGAGAGGAGAGAGGGTGGGGGTGAGAGGAGAGAGGGTGGGGGTGAGAGGCTGGGAGAGAGGAGAGAGGGTGGGGGTGGGAGGAGAGGAGAGAGGCTGGGAGAGAGGAGAGAGGGTGGGGGTGGGAGGAGAGGTGAGAGGGTGGGGGTGGGATGAGAGGTGAGAGGGTGGGGGTGGGAGGAGAGGAGAGAGGGTGGGGGTGGGAGGAGAGGAGAGAGGCTGGGAGAGAGGAGAGAGGGTGGGGGTGGGAGGAGAGGAGAGAGGCTGGGAGAGAGGAGAGAGGGTGAGAGGAGAGGTGAGAGGGTGGGGTTGGGAGGAGAGGAGAGAGGGTGGGGGTGAGAGGAGAGAGGGTGGGGGTGGGAGGAGAGGAGAGAGGGTGGGGGTGGGAGGAGAGGAGAGAGGCTGGGAGAGAGGAGAGAGGGTGGGGGTGGGAGGAGAGGAGAGAGGCTGGGAGAGAGGAGAGAGGGTGGGGGTGGGAGGAGAGGTGAGAGGCTGGGAGAGAGGAGAGAGGGTGAGAGGAGAGGTGAGAGGCTGGGAGAGAGGGTGGGAGAGAGGGTGGGAGAGAGGGTGGGGGTGGGAGGAGAGGTGAGAGGCTGGTAGAGAGGCTGGGAGAGAGGTTGGGGGTGGGAGGAGAGGTGAGAGGCTGGTAGAGAGGCTGGGAGAGAGGGTGGGGGTGGGAGGAGAGGTGAGAGGCTGGTAGAGAGGCTGGGAGAGAGGGTGGGAGGAGAGGTGAGAGGCTGGGAGAGAGCGAGACAAAGTGTGGGGGACTGACGGGGAACAGTTAGCAGCACTAGTCTAAAGAATGAAGGTGTCTGTGGAGATTACACACAAGCTGTACTGTAGTCTTACAAGAATGCCAGTCTCGACTCATACGCCTATATAGTGGAATAACAGAGTTAGTCAATTGTGAATGGTAAGCTATTGATCCCTGAAATCCGACTTCAAAGTCTATGTTCCTGTGCCGATATTATCATCTGTCATAGTCCTAAAAATAATCTGCTGATACCCATATTTATATGTCCCACTGCAATACTTTTGACCAGAGCCCTGTGGTTGTCATGGTTGTTATTTTACCTCACTGAACAGCCCGGTACTAGAACGGCTTATGTAATGGGCCTGTACTGTTTCCAGCTCTTTAAGCTACAGGCTGTAATGGGCCTGTTCTGTTTCCAGCTCTTTGAAGCTACAGGCTGTAATGGGCCTGTACTGTTTCCAGCTCTTTAAGCTACAGGCTGTAATGGGCCTGTTCTGTTTCCAGCTCTTTGAAGATACAGGCTGTAATGGGCCTGTTCTGTATCTGTGAGCTGGGGAAACCAGACTTACTTTTTCAGTGGAAAACAATCTTCTGTGCTTTCCAGTTGGCCCAGATGCCTTTTCTGCCTGTGCTGTTGAATTGGAGCGCTTTCACTCTGTGCTTCCCCTCCACCCCAGTCATGTGGAAGACTATTTGGCTTTCAGGAATACACATTTTTGGATGACAAAATAAACACAAGGCCTCAGAACAAGGATCTCCTTGTGAAAAGTGAGGTCCAACATGACTTTTATTGTGGTTTGTCTTACAGATGTTCACAATATACTGACCTGGAAATAAACACCTTGTTGTGTTTTCTGAGTTCTGTAGGAGTTTTTTTAAATTGCACCATAGCCTATTTAAGTCATTGAATTATTTGTATGTACCAGTGTGATACCAGAACTCCGCTTAACGGCATGTGACTTCTCACCACTTCACTTCCTTAATATCGAAACGCACCAACTGAGGTCTCATCAAATATTGGCCAGAACTTTCTTTGGGCCTAATTCCTCCAAGTTTAACTTTCTTTGAAAATTCCATTTGCAATTGTCTGCTTGTCTTCTGCTGGATGGCGGCGGGAGAGAGGGGAGATATAGATGGTGGGAGTGAAGCATCAGGTGAAGGTTATGTTTAATAGACTATTCCAGGCTGGTTCTCTAGTTCTCTTGTTCGCTGGTTAGCTTGGTGCCAAGCTGGCCTTAAATTAGCACAATTCACCCGTCACTTCCGAGCATGTGACTGTGGTAACTCTTCAAGCCGAAGCCTTGTCTGCTCAGTGAAGGACAGGGGGGGGGGGGGGGGGGGGGCAGCGTCTTAAGAGAGAGGGAGGAGAGAGATAGAGGGAGAGACGAGGGGGGTGGGGGATAGCGAGGTGTAATCTAATATAATATAATGCTCATCCACTTTCATGAAACCCAAAGTAAACCAGAAACCTCAATGCCAAGGATACTAGGTCAGATATTTATGGGAGAGCAAAGCCCTGGTTGTATTTGGTTAGTGGCTGTTGGTTCTGCTCGCTCATTGTCCACTTCGTTAACCTCTTCTGTTCCTGGTCCCTCCAGGCTTTACTCAGTGGTCCACTGTCAGGCTGCTGAATGTAGCCCTTCCTGTATACCGGCTGTACAGTAACATGATATACATGACGTCAGAGATCAGGGCTCTGTCCGTTAAGAACACATTCTTATTTACAGTGACGGCCTACACCGGCCAAACCTGGACGACGCTGGGCCAATTGTGCGCCGCCCTATAGGACTCACAATCACGGATGTGATGTAGGCTGACAAGATGCCCACCTCCCTCCCTCCCTCCCATCCTCCATCCTCCATCCCTCCCATCCTCCATCCCTCCCTCCCCCATCCTCCATCCCTCCCATCCTCCATCCCTCCCTCCCCCATCCTCCATCCCTCCCATCCTCCATCCCTCCCTCCCCCATCCTCCATCCCCCCCATCCTCCATCCCTCCCTCCCCCATCCTCCATCCCTCCCATCCTCCATCCCTCCCATCCTCCATCCCTCCCTCCCCCATCCTCCATCCCTCCCATCCTCCATCTCTCCCATCCTCCATCCCTCCCATCCTCCATCCCTCCCATCGTCCATCCATCCCATCCTCCCTCCCATCCCATCCTCCCTCCCATCCCTCCCATCCTCCATCCCTCCCATCCTCTATCCCTCCATCCCTCACATCCTCCATCCCTCCCATCCTCCATCACTCCTCCATCCCTCCCATCCTCCACCCCTCCCATCCTCCATCACTCCTCCATCCCCCCATCCTCCATCCCTCCCATCCTCCATCTCTCCCATCCTCCATCTCTCCCATCCTCCATCCCTCCCATCCTCCATCCCTCCCATCCTCCATCCCTCCCTCCCTCCCGTCCAAATGCTATGCTTTTTATAGTTCTAATCTTATCCATATGCCAAGGGGTTAAGTTATTACTAGTGTGCGATTAGCATATTTAGTTTTGCAGTCTGGGGGATTCAGATGATGTGTAAGTGCATGAGAGAGGGGCTTAACCCAGGCTCTTTCATTATTCTGTAGGGTCTTTGTGTACTGACTGAATCATGTTAGGATAAGACAGAGTTATTTTGGCCTGACTCCCCTGCTGGCTGGCTGGGGGCGTTGTCTGCTGGGGGATGGTCCCACCAACCAAAACCCTTGTATTCTTCCCTCTTCAATGAATGGACCAGACTGCTGCTTGCACTACTTGATTCCCCTCAACACACACACACGATGGCAGCTGTGTTTGGTAAATGTTCCTGTAGCCTCTCTCCCTCAGATAGATAGATAGATAGATAGATAGATAGATAGATAGATAGATAGATAGATAGATAGATAGATAGATAGATAGATAGATAGATAGATAGATAGATAGATAGATAGATAGATAGATAGATAGATAGATAGATAGATAGATAGATAGATAGATAGATAGATAGATAGATAGATAGAAAGTCAGAAGTTTATATACACTTAGGTTGAACTCATTAAAACTCATTTTTCAACCACTTCACAGATTTAACAAACTATGGTTTTGGCAAGTCTGTTAGGACATTTACTTGCCTTTTTTCCATCTACAGACAGATTATTTCACTTATAATTCACTATATCACAATTCAAGTGGGTCAGAACTTCACATACACTAAGTTGACTGTGCCTTTAAACAGCTTGGAAAATTCCAGAAAATGATGTCATGGCTTTAGAAGCTTCTGATAGGCTAATTGACATCATTTGAGTCAATTGGAGGTGTACCTGTGGACGTATTTCAAGGCCTACCTTCAAACTCAGTGCCTACCTTCAAACTCAATTTGTAGGATGAGGAAATGGGAGCATGCTGGGACAGTGTCGAGTCTGTGAAAAACTGAGTTTAAATGTATTTCGCTAAGGTGTATATATACACACACAGTTGAAGTCGGGTTGGGCCTCCTTTTGCCTTCAGAACTGCCTTAATTCTTCGTGGCATAGATTCAACAAGGAGCTGGAAACATTCCTCAGAGATGTTGGTCCATATTGACATTATAGCATCAGTTGCTGCAGATTTGTCGGCTGTACATCCATGATGTGAATCTCCCGTTCCACCACATCCATGATGTGAATCTCCCGTGAATCTCCCGTTCCACCACATCCATGATGTGAATCTCCCGTGAATCTCCCGTTCCACCACATCCATGATGTGAATCTCCCGTTCCACCACATCCATGATGTGAATCTCCCGTTCCACCACATCCATGATGTGAATCTCCCGTTCCACCACATCCATGATGTGAATCTCCCGTTCCACCACATCCATGATGTGAATCTGAGCCATTAGAGTGAGCCAGTAGAAGATGGGTACACTGTGGTCATAAAGGGATGGACATGGTCAGCAACAATACTCAGGTAGGCTGTGGCATTTAAACGATGCTCAATTGCTACTAAGGGGCCCAAAGTGTGCCAAGAAAATATCCCCCACACCATTACACCACCAGCCTGAACCGCTGATACAAGGCAGGATGGATCCACGCTTTCATGTTGTTTACGCCAAATTCTGACCCTACCATCGGAATGTCGCAGCAGAAATTCTATTGTCCAATTTTAGTGAGCCTGTGCAAATTGAAGCCTCAGTTTCCTGTTCTTAGCTGACAGGAGTGGCACCCGGTGTGGTCTTCTGCTGCTGTAGGCCGTCTGCTTCAAGGTTCCACGTGTTGTGTGTTCAGAGATGCTCTTCTGCATACCTTGGTTGTAACAAGTGGTTATTTGAGTTACTGTTGTCTTTCTATCAGCTCCGAACCAGTCTGGCCATTCTCCTCTGACCTCTGACATCAACAAGGCATTTTCTCCCAGAGAACTGCCGCTCACTGGATATTTTCTCATTTTCGGACCATTTTCTGTAAACTCTAGAGATGGTTGTGCTGGAAAATCCCAGTATATCAGCACTTTCTGAAATACTCAAACCAGCCCGTCTGGCACCAACAACCATGCCACATTCAAAGTCACTTAAATCACCTTTCTTCCCCGTTCTGGTGCTTTGTTTGAACTTCATCAGATGGTCTTGACCATGTCTACATGTCTAAATGCATTGAGTTGCTGTTGATGTAGATATTTGCGTGTACCTAATGAAGTGCTCCTGTCCAACTCCCAGCAGATCCAGGGAGAGAAAGAGCGTCCTCTTCCTGGGTCTGGTGGTAGAGGAAGAGACTATGGCTACGTCCCAAATAGCAACCTATCCACTATCTGGTGTAGATGTCCATCTCTTATCATGGACTACTTCATTTACCAGCTCTGCTCCTCTCTATCCTAGAGAAACTATGATGGAACACAATGCTGTCATGGTGCTAGAAACAGCATTTAACCCTTGGAGAAAGAGAATGAAAAGGCATCCTTTCTTCAGTAGAAATCTCACCATTTGGAGCATTGACAGGTACAGTACATCCTATTGAATGGTCCCTAGCCTACGTTTTCTTTAAACGTCTTGCACCTTTGATGAAACACACAGCTAGCTTTTATGTCCTCTTAAACCCACAACCCTCAGGTCTGGAGCCAAGTTGCTGCTCACTGAGGCTGCTTCTACCCGCTGGCCTGGACCGCCACACACGCACACCTTAATACTCGCCCACTCTTCAGGCAGGAATGTATGAGGTGACTGGATGCACTGTGGCTTAGAGCAGGTTGGCTGGTCAGGGCCCAGGGTTTCCAGAGTCTTAAGGTACCTGACTCAACACTGTCCCAGCATGCTCCCATTTCCTCATCCTGCTTTCAGACAGACCAGAGTCACAGACCTAGCTAACCCATTTCCATCAGTGGGGCTAATATGGATGTGTGGATACGGAATCACACACTGTATTTCTCTCACACACACACACACTTTTTGCTCCGTCTCTGTCACACAAGTACAGATAGCTGCTGTCAGGCTGAGACAGAGAGAGACTGGCTGAAACAGAGACTGGCTGAAACCGAGAGAGACTGGCTGAGACAGAGAGAGAGAGACTGGCTGAGACAGAGAGAGAGAGACTGGCTGAGACAGAGAGAGAGAGACTGGCTGAGACAGACCGAGAGAGAGACTGGCTGAGACAGACCGAGAGAGAGACTGGCTGAGAGACAGAGACTAGCTGAGAGACAGAGAGAGACTGGCTGAGAGACAGAGGGAGACTGGCTGAGAGACAGAGAGAGACTGGCTGAGAGACAGAGACTAGCTGAGAGACCGAGAGAGACTGGCTGAGAGACAGAGAGAGACTGGATGAGACAGAGAGAGACTGGCTGAGACAGAGAGAGCAGACCATCTTGTCAGTTGACTATAAAATACTGTGCCATGCACATTCTCTCTCCCTTATACCTCACACTACACACACACACCTGTCAGCTGGACTCTCTCTCTCTCTGAATCACAACGTCTGCAGGGTGCCAGAAAGTAGAGGGAGAACAGAGAGACAACGGGGAAGGGACAGGAAGATGAGTGTGAAATAGAGGGGGAGAGGAAAAGCGGGAGGAGAGAGAGGGAGTATAGTGAGTGGGGGAAAGGGAGAGGAAAAGAGAGGAGGGGGTGATGTCTGTCTGCCAGGGAGGAAGGAATGGGAGTTGGTAAGGTGAGAGAGGTAGCTAGATTGTGCTGCTGGACTAGACTGGACAGGTTGCTCCACTGTAGGGCCTGAGGACCTCTCTTGGCTTTAAACTTGAATGGAAGACGGGGCCGGCGCACACACACACACACACACACACACACACACACACAAGGTCAATGTAGGGTTAGAGAGAAAAAGCTAAGTGTTTAAGAAGCTGACGGGGTACCAGACAAGGATCTCACCAGGCCCTTCAATAACGGAAACTCATTTAAAGCCTCTTTCAGGACTGTTAGTAAGGTCCGCTGTTGGTTCACCTGCACAGACCCTAACCCACAAACAGGCCCTAACCCACAAAACAGGCCCTAACCCACAAACAGGCCCTAACCCACAAACAGGCCCTAACCCACAAACAGGCCCTAACCCACAAACAGACCCTAACCCACAAACAGGCCCTAACCCACAAACAGGCCCTAACCCACAAACAGGCCCTAACCCACAAACAGGCCCTAACCCACAAACAGGCCCTAACCCACAAACAGACCGATAGAAAATGTGCTCTACATTTGGAGACAGCTGAACAATTCTGATAGGGATTTATTATCAAACGTCAATCAATTACATGTATTTATACATCAGCAGATCTCCAGCCTAAAACCCCAAACCGCAAGCGATGTAGAAGCATAGTGGAAAAACTCTTTAGAAAGGCAGGAACCTAGTCCTCTTCTGGCTGTGCCGGGTGGAGATTATAACAATTAATGGCCATTAAGGCCAGTTCTTTCTCCAAGATGTTCAAACGTTCATAGATGACCAGCAGGGTCAAATAATAATCATAGAGGTGGTAACAGGTCAGCACCTCAGGAGTACCGTTGGCTTTTCATAGCCGAGAGAGGCAGGTCTGGGACAAGGTGGCACGTCCGATGAACAGGTCAGGGTTCCATAGCCGCAGTCAGAAGAGTTGAAACCGGTGCAGCAGCACGACCAGGTGGACTGGGGACAGCTAGGAGTCATCAGGACAGGTAGTCCTGAAGCATGGTCCTAAGGCTCAGGTCCTCCGGGAGGGCAGGGAGAGAGAGAATTAGAGGGAGCACTCAATCATTACTGCCCTAAAATACCAAATAAACCCATTGAGCAGAATAATGTCATAAATCGATGAATGCTTCAATGTAGTTGACATCAGTATTTTTTTTTATTTTTTTTATTTCACCTTTATTTAAGCAGGTAGGTCAGTTGAGAACAAGTTCTCATTTGCAACTGCGACCTGGCCAAGACAAAGCAAAGCAGTGCGACAAAAAACAACACAGAGTTACACATTAAACAAACAGTCAAATACACAATAGAAAATCTATATACAGCGTGCAAAATGTAGTGCAAAAATGCAGTAAGGTTAGGAGGTAGGACAATAAATAGACCATAGTGGTGAAATAAATTACAGACTATCATCATTAACACAGGAATGAAGGATGTGCAAATTATGATGTGCAAATAGAGATACTGGAGTGCAAGATTAGTGAAAATAAACAAAAATAAATATGGGGATGAGGTAGTAGTGTGGGCTATTTACAGAAGGGCTATATACAGGTGCAGTGATCGATAAGCAGCTTTGACAACTGATGCTTAAAGTTATTGAGGGATATAGGAACCTCTAGCTTCAATGATTTTTGCAATTCGTTCCAGTCATTGGCAGCAGCGAACTGGAAGGAATGGCGGCCAAAGGAGGTGTTGGCTTTGGGGGGGACCAGTGAAATATACCTGCTGGAGCGCATGCTACGGGTGGGTGTTGCTATAGTGACCAGTGAGCTGAGATAGGGCGGGGATTTACCTAATAAAGACTTATAGATGACCTGGAGCCAGTGGGTTTGGCGACGAATATATAATGAAGGCCAGCCAACGAGAGCATACAGGTCGCAGTGGTGGGTAGTGTATGGGGCTTTGGTGACAAAACAGATGGCACTGTGATAGACTACATCCAATTTGCTAAGTAGAGTTTTGGAGGCTAGTTTGTAAATGACATCGCCGAAATCAAGGATCGGTAGGATAGTCAGTTTTACAAGGGCATGTTTGGCAGCATGAGTGAAGGAGGCTTTGTTGCGAAATAGGAAGCCAATTCTGGATTTAATTTTGGATTGGAGATGGTTGATGTGAGTCTGGAAGTTGAGTTTATAGTCTAACCAGATGCCTAGGTATTTGTAGGTGTCCACGTATTCTAATTCGGATCCGTCGAGAGTAGTGATGATAGTCCGGTGGGCGGGTGCTGGCAGCGTACGATAGAAAAGCATGCACTTAGTTTTACTAGCGTTTAAGAGCAGTTGGAGGCCACGGAAGGAGTGTTGTATGGCATTGAAGCTTGATTGAAGGTTAGTAAACACAGTATCCAAAGAGGGGCCAGATGTATACAGAATGGTGTCATCTGCATAGAGATGGATCAGAGAGTCACCAGCAGCGAGAGCGACATCGTTGATGTATATAGAGAAAAGGGTTGGCCCAAGAATTGAACCCTGTGGCACCCCCATAGAGACTGCCAGAGGATCGGACAATAGGCCCTCCGATTTGACACACTGAACTCTGTCTGCAAAGTAGTTAGAGAACCAGGCAAGGCAGTCACTTGAGAAACCAAGGCTATTGAGTCTGCCAATAAGAATGCGGTGATTGACAGAGTCGAAAGCCTTGGCCAGGTCGATGAAAACGGCTGCACAGTACTGTCTTTTATCGATGGCGGTGATGATATCGTTCAGTACCTTGAGCGTAGCTGAGGTGCACCCATGACCAGCTCGGAAACCAGATTGCATAGCAGAGAAGGTACGGTGGGATTCGAAGTGGTCAGTTATCTGTTTGTTAACTTGGCTTTCGAAAACTATAGAAAGGCAGGGCAGGATGGATATTGGTCTATAACAGTTTGGGTCTAGAGTGTCTCCTCCTTTGAAGAGGGGGATGACCGCGGCAGCCTTCCAATCTATAGGGATCTCAGACGATACGAAAGAGAGGTTGAACAGGCTAGTGATAGGTGTTGCAACAATTTTGGCTGATAATTTCAGAAAGAGAGGGTAATGTGCAAAGTTATTTGAACATCTGAAAGGACGTTCGTATTCGATTACTTGTGAGAGTAGCCAGCTAAGTTAGCCAGCTAGCGAAGCAGCATTGCTAATAAAACATTTTTTAAAGGCTTAGTCTGAAATTAAATAAATATCTATGTGACATTGCAATATAGCATACAAGGATAGACCACGACATTAGACATTTTAATAAAACAGTTTCATGACAGTGTTTATGAGTGCGACCCATAAAGACTTACTGGTAGTCTACACACGTTTCACACCTGGATCTTGTTGTTATTGTCGGCCAATCACAGCAGCACTACATTCAGAGGCTCCATATGTTGCAAGTGAAGTGGGAGATTTCTAATCAATGCTAAATAGAGTTACAACTAGGGAATTAAGTAGGCTACAATGACCAACCAACAGGTAGGCTGTTGTTTCATATGAAGGGAGTCGTTGTAGACAAGGACTGGAAGCTCAGCAAAATAGCCTCAATTAACGTTGTTACTTTAGCTAGCTAACTGGCTAACTTGGCTGCTTCTCAACATTGATTTGATTCAGTCAAGACTGGTACTGCCAGATTGCATGATGGATACCCCTCCCCCCATTCTGTCTCCCATCCTCCCTCCGTCTCTTCTCCCTCCCCCCGTCTCCCCTCCCCTCCCTCCCCCCGTCT
Source organism: Thymallus thymallus (assembly GCA_023634145.1). Lineage (NCBI taxonomy): Eukaryota > Metazoa > Chordata > Actinopteri > Salmoniformes > Salmonidae > Thymallus > Thymallus thymallus. The sequence continues at coordinate 1,734,667 of CM042417.1, read as the reverse complement.
TGGGCTATATACAGGTGCAGTGATCGATAAGCAGCTTTGACAGCTGATGCTTAAAGTTAGTGAGGGAGATAGGAACCTCTAGCTTCAAGGATTTTTGCAATTCGTTCCAGTCATTGGCAGCAGAGAACTGGAAGGAATGGCGGCCAAAGGATGTGTTTGCTTTGGGGGTGGCCAGTGAGATATACCTGCTGGAGCGCATGCTACGGGTAGGTGTTGCTATGGTGACCAGCGAGCTGAGATAAGACGGGGATTTACCTAATAAAGACTTATAGATGACCTGGAGCCAGTGGGTTTGGCGACGAATATGTAGTGAGGGCCAGCCAACGAGAGAATACAGGTCACAGTGGTGGGTAGTATATGGGGCTTTGGTAACAAAAAGGATGGCACGGTGATAGACTACATCCAATTTGCTGAGTAGAGTGTTGAAGGCTACCGAAGTCAAGGATCGTAGGATGGTAAGTTTTACAAGGGCATGTTTGGCAGCATGAGTGAAGGAGGCTTTGTTGCGAAATAGGAAGCCGATTCTAGATTTCATTTTGGATTGGAGATGGTTAATATGAGTCTGGAAGTTGAGTTTACAGTCTAACCAGACGCCTAGGTATTTGTAGTTGTCCACATATTCTAAGTCAGACCCGTCGAGGGTAGTGTTGATAGTCCGGTGGGCGGGTGCAGGCAACGTTCTATTGAAGAGCATGCATTTAGTCTTACTAGCATTTAAGAGCAGTTGGAGACCACGGAAGGAGTGTTGTATGGCATTGAAGCTTGATTGAAGGTTAGTTAACACAGTGTCCGAAGAGGGGCCAGATGTATAAAGAATAGTGTCGTCTGTGTAGAGATGGATCAGAGAGTCACCAGCAGCGAGAGCGACATCGTTGATGTATATAGAGAATAGGGTTGGCCCAAGAATTGAACCCTGTGGCACCCCCATAGAGACTGCCAGGGGACCGGACAGCAGGCTCTCCGATTTTACGCACTGAACTCTGTCTGAGAAGTAGTTGGAGAACCAGGCGAGGCAGTCACTTGAGAAACCAAGGCTGTTGAGTCTGCCAATAAGAATGCGGTGATTGACAGAGTCGAAAGCCTTGGCCAGGTCGATGAAGACGGCTGCACAGTACTGTCTTCTATCGATGGCGGTTATGATATCGTTAAGTACCTTGAGCGTAGCTGAGGTGCACCCATGACCAGCTCGGAAACCAAATTGCATAGCAGAGAAGGTCCGGTGGGATTCGAAGAAGTCAGTGATCTGTTCATTAACTTGTCTTTCGAAGACTTTAGAAAGGCAGGGCAGGATGGATATAGGTCTGTAACAGTTTGGGTCTTGAGTGTCTCCCCCTTTGAAGAGGGGGATGACCTCGGCAGCTTTCCAATCTCTAGGGATCTCAGACGATATCTGAATTATTCCCACAGAATTATACCTATGAAGGAGTGGCTTCTATGAAGGAACTTTGAATGTCTTTGAACTTCCTAGAGTTGGCTTAACGTTGGACCAGAGCTAGCTAATTAACCAGTTTGTGTGTGCAGAGCGACACCAGAATTTAAATAAAAAAACACGTCTTACCTATTTTTAGTTAATAAATCCAATGTGAAACATGATAACAATAGTATCCTTAACCACCATTTGAAAAAAGTTAATCCATTCTTCTCTTAATAAAAAATCTCCGTATCTCTTTTTATATACCGTGCATTCCGGTAATATGATGCTAGCACAGAGTATACTGAATGGGTTCATGTGAGACGTCACTAGTTCTTGTGTTGCGCTGTGGGAACACTAGAGGAAACTAACAACGGAACGGCAGCCATGTTGGTTTTCCATTGTCACTGCTAAAAACTCTTCCCTCTTGGGCGACGGGAGAGAGTTTCGCCATTGTAGTTCTGTTTGAGTTCAGCTTTGGGCGATCAGTGACCTCTAGTAGTACAGAACCGCAAGTAAGACATTTTCTATTTGTCTTCTCATAGTGTAACCACGGAGACACTTATGATATCCAGCAATCCAAAATGACTAATCAATTAATTTGGCTTTAAAAGCTAATTAGAACCAAACCTCCAGTACTGCTCTAGTATTGACAGAAGTCCCGCCTTCACGGGAATAAGTCACCCCTGGTGGTAGAACATCAGGCTCAACTGATTAGATATCAGTCACATTCAATTAAACTAGGTTGTTCAATTGCCTTCCAACCCTCTTCAGGTGGACATTCAAATGGATTGGTTTTTACAAATGATACATTTTAACACTTAAACTGTATTAACCTAGATGAACCAACTGCTCAGGTTAATTAAAAGTTGAATCCCCAGATAGCCTATCCGGGTATGATTGATCATTATCATTGATTGGTCGATTCAATTAGCTTTTGCAAGTTCATTGACCTCCAACTCCCACATTGCTGATGCAGATAGTGATGGTTCATTAATGTCTATAAATAGATAAAAATAGTTTTTGCAGAGTCCAATGACTCAAAGCCCAAATCTTAGGAAATGTTTTTGAATAATATGCAAGCAATCAGAGGGGGTGGTACCCAATCCCCCGCTAATTAGCGATACCAACCCTAACTATGCCATTAGCGGAAAAAAAGTATCAATCGCGACAAACGCTCTCCAAAATCAACCATCGGTGCAGGCCTTGTAAAGGTTTTCTCCAGTTTAGCCCTGATGTCTTGCCATCTGAGATTGGCATCGGTCCAATACCGCAGTGCACAGCTGAAGCACGAGCAGGAAACGGTAGACATGAATGGGCAGGTGGAGAGAACCAGGAAACTAATGACAAAAGCAGGAAAGGGAAAAATCCTGCTAGCTGTGAAACTACGTTTGAAAATTGAACAGTTAAAAGTAATTGCGAAAACTTATGATGACAAACGAGCACAAACTCTTCAACTAAATCGCCTTCTTCAGGAACAACTCGTTTTAGCCAACTCTTAATACGATGAAGTCCACGCCAAACAAGATAAATCTGACGCGTTATCTACAAACAGGAGCGCGCAACGGGATAGCATGCATGCAGTTTTGTCAAAGTAACAGTGTGACTACCCAACGGAGCAACCCAGGCCAAAACCGGAACTCGGTACTCAGAGGAGCGTAGACGAAAGAAGGTTTCAGACTTTGCTTCTCGCAGTTGTCCCTCAGTCTTCCCCTCTTGGCCATTCGGACCAGGGTAATATGGCGCCTCCTCGCCATCGAAGCCAAGGCTTGGCTTCTCCTCTTGGCCTTTCGGCCCACAACCCTCCAAAGGATGAAGTAGACGCTCCCCGCGCACATGGCAGGGAATGCCTTGACAGGGAATGCCTTGACAAACTAGTCAAAAACTTCCTCACCTTTGATCCCGTTCCAGGCCAGCCAAACGACACAGACGTTCCTAGCAGACATAGTGGATGCCTTGGATGGCTACCAGAACGCTACGGGTGCTGACAGGCTTTACCTGTTGAACTGAACATCGAATAGTCACGTGACAAGGTTCAAAACTCGACTCATGCTGAAACTACGCTTCCAAGACGTAGCGCTTGTTCAGCTTGTGTATGTTACCAGCCTCGAATATGAACCACTGATACTCGGAGTAGATTTGATGGATCGTTTGATCCCTTTGATGGATTAGAAGACCATCAAAGTATGGTCACAGGCAACCGTGAAGCCTCCACTGACCCTACTGTCGTCTCCTACCGCTGACCGCTACACAGTCACCCACAAGGACCATCTATCAAAAGTACCCCTTTTGAAAAAGATGTCTCTACACTTCTCTGTGCAGCATCTGACCCAAGGAGATATTACTATATCTAGTAACCTTCAATCAGCAAACCTGACTGACAAACCGAGCCAACAGTCTCTGTGAATGACCAACTTCCTTCCACCTTGGAGTCACACGTACTATTGCTGAGATTAACATCTCTTGTCCTTCGGACACTTCCACAAGCACTGTGGCCGTTTCAGGATTAAAAGCATCGACGTGCAGAGTGTACTCTGCTTCCGATGATACATTTTCCGCTTTGAATGAATCAAACGGCGTCAGTCCCACAAGAATATCAAGACACAACTGACTTTTGCCAGACAACACCTGGATAAAATCAGTTGTGTCTTGATATTCTTTTTTGAGAGAAGAGGCTTCTTCCTTCCTGACCTCCCATGAAGGCCAAGTTTGTGCAGTCTCTTTCTGACAGTGTACCCATGCAATTCGACATTGTGGCAAAAGAGGCCTGTAGATCCCTTGATGTTACCCTGGGGTCCTTAGAGACTTCTATGAGCATCTTTCGGTCAACTCTTGGGCTGACTTTGGTGGGGCGACCTGTCCTAGGCAACATCTCAAGACATCAGTCAGGAAGTTAAAGCTTGGTCACAAATGGGTCTTCTGGACAATGACCCCAAGAATACTTCTAAAGTTGTGGCAAAATGGCTTAAGGACAACAAAGTCAAGGAATTGGAGTGACTATCACAAAGCCCTGACCTCAATCATATAGAACATTTGTGGGCAGAACTGAAAAAGTGTGTGCGAGCAAGGAGGCCTACAAACCTGACTCAGTTACACCAGTTCTGTCAGGTGGAATGGGTCAAAATTCACCCAACTTATTGTGGGAAGCTTGTGGAAGGCTACCCGACACATTTGACCCAAGTTAAACAATTTAAAGGCAATGCTACCAAATACTAATTGAGTGTATGTAAACTTCTGACCCACTGGGAATGTGATGAAAGAAATACAATCTGAAATAAATAATTCTCTCTACTATTACTATTAAAATAAAGTGGTGATTCTAACTGACCTAAGACAGGGAATAAGGAATTGTGAAAAACTGAGTTTAAATGTATTTGGCAAAGGTGTATGTAAACTTACGACTGTTCTTAGTTCTACATTTTTTTAATGGGGCATGCTTATTTAAGATGGTGAGGAAAGCACTTTTAAAGAACAACCAAGCATCCTCTACTGACGGGGTGAGGTCAATATCCTTCCAGGATACCCGGGCCAGATCGATTAGAAAGGCCTGCTCGCTGAAGTGTTTTAGGGATCGTTTGACAGTGATAAGGGGTGGTCGTTTGACCGCGGACCCGTTACGGACGCAGGCAATGAGGCAGTGATCGCTGAGATCCAGGTTGAGAACAGAGGAGGTGTATTTGGAGGGCAAGTTAGTCAGGATGATATCTATGATGGTACCCATGTTTACGGATTTAGGGTTGTAGCTGGCATATCCCAGTTTAGGTCACCTAACAGTACGAACTCAGAAGATAGATTGGGGGGCAATCAATTCACATATGGTGTCCAGGGCACAGCTGGGGGCTGAGGGGGGTCTGTAACAAGCAGCAACAGTGAGAGACTTATTTCTGGAATGGTGGATTTTTAAAAGTAGAAGCTCAAACTGTTTGGGCACAGACCTGGATAGTATGACAGAACTCTGCAGGTTTGGCGCGTATATTTCTTATATAGTGTTGTCTTGACTGTGAAGTGTTGCACTTTTAAATGCAACTTCAACTGAAGTTTGATACGATTTAATTTACTTTGCAAACATACCTACAGTTCTCCTTTCTTCTTCCACCTTTCTTTCCTCTCCTCTAATGAAATTTCCCCCCCGGGGGATCAATAAAGTACCTATCTATCTATCTATCTATCTAACCAACATCCCTGCTTTCTCCCCGTCTCCTACAGAGTTTCCCGTCAGACGAAGGCTGGCCGTTTGCCAAGTACCTGGGAGCGTGTGGTCGCGTGGTGGCAGTGAACTACGTCGGTGAGGAGCTGTGGTCTTTCTACAACGCTCCGTGGGAGAAGAGGGTTGACCTGGCCAGACAGCTGATGGACATCGCTGAGCAGCTCACCAACAACGACTTTGAGTTCGCCCTGTACCTGCTGGACGTGAGCTTTGATAACTTTGCCGTGGGGCCACGGGATGGCAAGGTCATCGTGGTGGACGCTGAGAACGTCCTGGTGGCCGACAAGAGACTGATCAAACAGAGTGAGTTGTTGTCACACCACGGGGGAGAAGGGAGAGGGTTTTGGGGGTGCAGAGAGGTTGATGTTGTCGCATCATGGGGAAGAGGGGTGTGGGGGCAGGGGGGTGTAGAGAGGTTGTTGTCACACTGAGGGGTGGGGAGTGTGAGTGTCATCGGTTCGGGATGTGATACTAAGAGGTGTGTGTGCTGTTTTCTGGGTTACTATGACTCCCTGTGTGTGACTGACTGACTGACTGACTGGAGGTCTGCACTACATTACCAGGTTCTGTATTAAATATTTTATACATGGATAGATTAAACCTGTGATATCGGTATGTGTTTCTCACCATCTCCTCTGATACTCAGTAGTGTCAGATCTAGTCTAGAGGGGGTGAAAGTAAATCTAGAAACATGGTATTGTACTGGTTCTGCTAGGCCTATATGTCTAGCATGTACATCAGCAAAGCACACATCTAACTACATTAAGATGAATCACTAACTTTGCCCCAGTCTGTCCTTCAAAGTAAACCTACTGATAAACCAGATGGATGAACCAAGAGGAAGGAACTGTCATATCTGGTCCAAGCCACTAGTTTCCCCCTAACCCCACTCTATACACACACACACACACACACACACACACACACACACACACACACACACACACACACACACACCTCCCCAGAAGTACAGCAGAGTATGGGAATGGCTAAACCCCTGTGTCTGTGGGGGACTGGTGCCACGCCATGACCCTGCAGGGTGTCCAATCAAAAATTATTTTGACCAATGGGTAATTGTGTAGATAAACCTCTAAGAAAACCATTGGTCCAAACCTCATGTCTATCATAATCTGTTCAAATGTTATTGGACTTTTTACCCTTGTAGGATGGCCAGAATTAGGGTGAATAAATCAATAATACCTTTATACTCAGATGAAGGTCAACACTACCTTTATACTCAGATCAAGGTCAACACTACCTTTATACTCAGATGAAGGTCAACACTACCTTTATACTCAGATCAAGGTCAACACTACCTTTATACTCAGATCAAGGTCAACACTACCTTTATACTCAGATCAAGGTCAACACTGCCTTTATACTCAGATCAAGGTCAACACTACCTTTATACTCAGATCAAGGTCAACACTGCCTTTATACTCAGATCAAGGTCAACACTACCTTTATACTCAGATCAAGGTCAACACTACCTTTATACTCAGATCAAGGTCAACATTACCTTTATACTCAGATCAAGGTCAACACTGCCTTTACACTCAGATCAAGGTCAACACTGCCTTTACACTCAGATCAAGGTCAACACTGCCTTTATACTCAGATCAAGGTCAACACTGCCTTTATACTCAGATCAAGGCCAACACTCCCTTTACACTCAGATCAAGGTCAACACTCCCTTTATACTCAGATCAAGGTCAACACTACCTTTATACACAGATCAAGGTCAACACTACCTTTATACTCAGATCAAGGTCAACACTACCTTTATACTCAGATCAAGGTCAACACTACCTTTATACTCAGATCAAGGTCAACACTACCTTTATACTCAGATCAAGGTCAACACTACCTTTATACTCAGATCAAGGTCAACACTGCCTTTACACTCAGATCAAGGTCAACACTGCCTTTACACTCAGATCAAGGTCAACACTGCCTTTATACTCAGATCAAGGTCAACACTACCTTTATACTCAGATCAAGGTCAACACTACCTTTATACTCAGATCAAGGTCAACACTGCCTTTATACTCAGATCAAGGTCAACACTACCTTTATACTCAGATCAAGGTCAACACTGCCGTTATCGGCTGCACAACCGATTGACAAACGTTCTGTAAATTGAGAAATCATGTGAACTGAATAAAAAGAAGAAGAAACTATACTATGAAACAAAGATAAATGATATAAAGAATGACAGTAAAAAGCTTTGGAGCTTCAATGACATTTTGGGGAAAAAGACAAACTCAGCTTCTATCATTCATTGAATCAGATGCTCATTTAATGATTGTTTCATTGGTAAGATTAGCAAACAGACATGACATGCCAGCAACAAACGCTGACACTACACATCCAACAATATCTGACCAAATTATGAAAGACAAGCGTTGTAATTTTGAATTCCGTAAAGTGAGTGCGGAAGAGGTGAAAAAATGATTGTTGTCTATCAACAATAACAAGCCACCGGGTCTGACAACTTGGATGGATAATTACTGAGGATAATAGCGGACGATATTACCATTCTTATTTCTCATATTTTCAATCTAAGCCTACTAGAAAGTGTGTTCCCTCAGGCCTGGAGGGAAGCTAAAGTCATTCCGCTACCCAAGAATAGTGCATGTCAATCTCTCATGGCTCAAAGTATAGAAGATATTGACTTTATCACTACTTGTTTTTATGAGCGGTAATGACATGTTGAATGAATTGGTGCACAGCTCGGACACCCATACATACCCCACAAGACATGCCACCAGAGGTCTCTTCACAGTCCCCAAATCCAGAACAGACTATGGGAGGAACACAGTACTACATAGAACCATGACTACATGGAACTCTATTCCACATCAAGTAACTGATGCAAGCAGTAGAATCAGATTTTAACTGCAGGGACTGTGAAGCAACACAAACATAGGTACAGACACACGCATACACACACATGATAACATGCACACTATACACACACATACACATGGATTTTGTACTGTAGATATGTGGTAGTGGTGGAGTAGGGGCCTGAAGGCACACAGTGTGTTGGGAAATCTGTAAATGTATTGTTATGTTTTTAAAATTGTATGAACTGCCTTCATTTTTGCTGGACCCCAGGAAGAGTAAATACAAATCCATCTCATCCCAAACCATCTCAATTGGGTTGAGGTCGGGTAATTGTTGAAACCAGGTCATCTGATGCAGCACTCCATCACTCTCCTTCTTGGTCAAATAGTTCTTACACAGCCTGGAAGTGTGTTTTGGGTCAAGTCCCTCTAAGTGTAAACCAGATGTGATGGCGTATCGCTGCAGAATGTTGTTGTAGCCATGCTGGTTAAGTGTACCATGAATTCTAAATGAATCACAGACAGTGTCACCAGCAAAGCACCATCACACCTCCTCCTCCATGCTTCATGGTTGGAACCAAACCGTTCACCTACTCTGCGTCTCACAAAGACACGGCGGTTGGAACAGATTTATACCGGTCTAATGGCCATTGCTCGTGTTTCTTGGCCCAAGAAAGTCTCTTCTTCTTATTGGTGAATTACTATTCCAGGTATTCCTTAAAGAGGTCGGGTTTCAAGTGTCTCCAGAAGGTGGTCAGTGACTCCGCTGTCCTGGCGTCGTGGGGGAGCTTGTTCCACCATTGGGGTGCCAGAGCAGTGAATAGCTTTGACTGGGATGAGCCCGAACTGTGCTTCTGTAGAGGTAGAGGGGCTAGCAGACCAGAGGTGGATGAACGTAGTGCCCTCGTTTGGGTGTAGGGTCTGATCAGATCCTGGAGGTAAGGAGGTGCCGTTCCCCTCACAGCTCCGTAGGAAAGCACCATGGTTTTGTAGTAGATGTGAGCTTCAACTGGAAGCCAGTGGAGTGTTCAGAGGAGCGGGGTGACATGAGAGAACTTGGGAAGGTTGAACACCAGACGGGCTGCAGCGTTCTGGATAAGTTGTAGGGTTTAATGGTGCAGGCAGGGAGCCCAGCCAACAGAGAGTTACAGTAATCCAGACGGGAGATGACAAGTGGCTGGATTAGGACCTGTGCTGCTTTCTGTGTAAGGTAGGGTCGTACTCTGAGAATGTTGTAGAGCATGAACCTGGAGGATCAGGTCACCGCTTTGATGTTAGCAGAGAACGACAGGGTGTTGTCCAGGGTCACACCAAGGTTTTTTGCATTCTGGGAGGAGGACACAATGGAGTTGTCAACCGTGATGGCGAGATCTATGTTGACTCCAATGCTTCCCACAGTTGTGTCAACTAAATATACCCTTCTTGATAAACACGGGATACTGTTGAGTGTGAAAAACCCAGCAGCGTTGCAGTTCTTGACACAAACCGATGCACCTGGCACCTACTACCATACCCTGTTCAAAGGCACTTACATTTTTTGTCTTGCCCATTCACCCTCTGAATGGCACACACACACAATCCATGTCTCAGTTGTCTTGATGCTTAAACAATCCTTCTTTAACCTGTCTCCTCCCCTTCATCTACACTGATTGAAGTGGATTTAACAGGTGACATCAATAAGGGATCATGGGCTTTAACCGGATTCACCTGGTCAGTCTGTCATGGAACGAGCAGGTGTCCTTAATGTTTTGTACACCCAGGTGATAGGAGCAGCTCTGGTTGGGGAGGGAGGGAGGGAGGGAGGGATGTGATTGGATTAGCTCCGGTTGGGGAGGGAGGGATGTGATTGGACCAGCTCCGGTTAGGGAGGGAGGGATGTGATTGGACCAGCTCCGGTTGGGGAGGGAGGGAGGGAGGGATGTGATTGGACCAGCTCCGATTGGGGAGGGAGGGAGGGATGTGATGGGAGCAGCTACATACTACTGTGTTTGCGTTTTAGACTGGAAGAAGAAGCAACTTAAATACTTTTGTGTGTTTATCAATGTACTTATACATAACCTATCCCCTTATACATAACCTATCCCCTTATACATAACCTATCCCCTTATACATAACCTATCCCCTTATACATAACCTATCCCCTTATACATAACCTATCCCCTTATACATAACCTATCCCCTTATACATAACCTATCCCCTTATACATAACCTATCCCCTTATACATAACCTATCCCCTTATACATAGCCTATCCCCTTATACATAACCTATCCCCTTATACATAACCTATGCATACACCTGCAACTAACTCTCTCGCTCTCTCTGTCTCGCTCTGTCTCGCTCTGTCTCTGTCTCTCGCTCTCTCTGTCTCTCGCTCTCTCTGTCTCTCTCTGTCTCTCTCTTTCTCTCTCTTTCTATTTCTCTCTCTTTCTCTGTCTCTTTCTCTGTCTCTTTCTCTGTCTCTCTCTGTCTCTCTCTCTTTCTCTTTCTCTTTCTCTCTCTTTCTCTGTCTCTGTCTCGGTCTCTCTCTGTCTCTTTCTCTGTCTCTCTCTCTGTCTATCTGTCTCTCTCTACCCTCTGTAGTTTGAGTGCATCTGTCAGTCTGTCAGTTGGCCGTGATGTGTGTGCTTCACTGGCTCTGAATCTGAAACATGGACCCTAGTTGGCTGACGGGGCAGCAGTGTGATTGAGTTATTCTTACAGGCCCAGAGGAACACTGCATTAGAACCGCTGATAGTCTGATTATGTTTGAATCCTCAGGGATCATCTTCCTCTCTAACTATTGATCTGTTTTAATGCAACTCCAACTGCTTCCTCCCTAAAGAGACAGAAATGTAACAACTCCAACTGCTTCCTCCCTAAAGAGACAGAGAAATGTAACAACTCCAACTGCTTCCTCCCTAAAGAGACAGAGAAATGTAACAACTCCAACTGCTTCCTCCCTAAAGAGACAGAGAAATGTAACAACTCCAACTGCTTCCTCCCTAAAGAGACAGAGAAATGTAACAACTCCAACTGCTTCCTCCCTAAAGAGACAGAGAAATGTAACAACTCCAACTGCTTCCTCCCTAAAGAGACAGAGAAATGTAACAACTCCAACTGCTTCCTCCCTAAAGAGACAGAGAAATGTAACATGATCTCATGAAGGAGAAAGACATTGATTGGTTCAATAAAACTGTTGTTGGTCTATTCCTGCCAGATGAAATGTTAAATAGCTATAATTGCCTCTGATGACACAGACTCTTATAGTAATCTCCTTGAGGGCCTGGTTATGTAAGCTCTGTGCTTAATTTGTTCTGGATCCTTCCGGAACAGGACCTCTCAATTTAGCACTGTTTTGTTTCGGAACCCATTTGCCAGGATCCGGTACCTCTCTTGGCATGAAACATAATTGTCACTGTTTGCAATGTAAAAACAAATTGAAGTTGTCTCCTCTGTAATTCTCCTGCCCCTAAAAAATGTATTTGAAAATGTGGCTGATATTCTAAGAATGTATTTGAGTTGGGTCGGCCCGGGTTTATGGTTTGTCCAACATTGTAGCCTGTATAGAGCAACACGTGGCCATTGCTGTGGTGAGAGAGAGAGAAGAACTAGAATGAGATGAACTTTCTATGCTTTCTCTCTCTCTCTCTCTCTGATAGACATGAGCCTGCAACTCATCTCTCCAGCGTTGCACTTCATCATCTATTTCCTTATAGAATCATAGCCGAGGGAAGGGTGCTGGGGTGCTGCAGCCCTGATCAACTGAAATAACTATGTCCAAATTATAGAATCACTTCTGTCTGTTCAGAAAGACATTCAATCATTTAGCCACAGAGGATCAATAGCTTCTTTAAAATAAATAGCCTAGCTGTGGATTGTGTGTAGCCCAATCACAAGGCATGCCTACAGGCGGGAACACGCAGCAAATCAGTCAGAGAACAGCATGCAGCCAAAACAGGACTTTAGCAATATTTCAAATAGAATCTAGAGAAAACACAGGTTCTATTCAACCTATCCCTGTCTGCTTTCTACTGAAAAGAGAAGACGAATCTGTCTGTAAACCAAAAATATTTGATCAACTTGAGTGAACAGCATTGTACAAAGTAAAACAAGAAAGGGAGGCTTTTGGGGCATCAGCCATCGCCGGTGAGCTGCGTATCATTGGTTGAGTCCGTGAACTGGAAAGCTTTTTTAGAACTAATTTCCTCCTCTTATTGTACAGTATGTGTCTCCTAGACTATTGATGGATTCAAGACAAGGACGTTTTTATTGATCTCAGTTTGTCAATGTCAAAGTATCCTGTAGTTTTGATAATTTGTGATGTGTTTAAAAAAGATTCTGCTAAAGTCTCCAGTCATCTAAAATGATGTAGAATGGCATGAAATGCGTTTATAAAAAGAATATCCCCATGTGTGCAACTTCTACTGCAGTATGCAAGAGCCCCCCAGGTCACCCCCCCCTCTAAGGTTTTCCTCCTACACATTACAAAACCGATTTAAAATAGACGGTCTAGCAGCCATTTTAAAATCCCCTGCCATGAACAGCCGGGTCACGTCATTGGGTAATGATGGGTTCTGGATTTATAGTGAAACACAATCAGTTCTGGATCAATTCCAGTTCAGCTTTTTGGAAAAGGATCTAAAATAGATTTTAATGATAGGATATTAATTATGCATTTACTGCTGCTGAAATTAAATGGACTCTAGCCATGGCTGTTTCCTCTCACTGTATTCCTAGTCATATCTCTCAGTAGCAGTAGCAGTAGCAGTAGCAGTAGCTGTAGCTGTAGTAGTAGTAGTAGCAGTTGTAGTAGTAGTAGCAGTAGTAGTAGTAGCAGTAGCAGTAGTAGTAGTGTACCTGTCTAACCTCTGTCTCTCTCCCTCTCCCCCCCCCCCTCTTTCCCTCTCTCCCCACTCTCTGTCTCTCTCTCCCCACTTTCTTTCCTCTCTCTCTCTCTCTCTCTCTCTCCCTCCCCCTCTCTCTCTCCAGATAAACCAGAGAACTATGACCTGTGGTACGAGAGTCGCTTCGAGGACTGTGACAAGGAAGCCTGCCTGTCCTTCTCCAAGGAGTCTCTGTGTAGCCATGTCACCGTGGACCACAACTACTACGCTGTGTGTCAGAACCTGCTGTCGCGCTACGCCACATGGCGAGGGACCACTGGCGGCCTGCTCCACGACCCCCCTGCCCACATAGCCAAAGACGGCCAGCTGGAAGCTCTGTTAGATGAGTGCACCAACCCCAAAAAACGCTACGGACGCTTCACAGCCGCCAAGGAGCTGAGAGACTACCTCACCCAGCTAGTGGCCTCCTCCTCCTCCGCCACGGTGAGGTAATGAATGGAGCCGATTGGGCTTGGGTTTGACCCCCCTGACCTTGTCCCCAGGAACTTTACCCTTGACTCTCCTTGTCACTGGTCACACGGCGGCAGCAGCAGTGATTGGTCCTCTCCTGTTTAAAGGGAACTAGGAAGAGGAAGTCCTTCAGCTGCTTGTTATTGTTCCTTCTGACTGCTTGGTAGCTGGTGAGAATGAGGCACTTGGAGCTTGAGGATCAACAGACCCCTTTTACCCCAGAGCAGGGCTGCAAACCTGGGGAGGGCTGAGTGAAGACCAGGGGCTCCATTGGAGCTTTGGTGCATGGCTACTCTAACGTAGCCTGTGGTGTCTGACTTCATGACTTATGTCCCCTCTGTCTATCCATCAGGATTCTTCTGAGTCCCACATACAGCTGCAGAGACCTGGCCACAGCAGAAAAAGTAAAATCCTTGCTGGCTAGGAAAGTCTTACTTCCTGTAACTCTAATGAATCACTCGATTTCCAGTTCTCCTGAAGTCAGACAATCAATTTTTTTATATAGAGAGGGAGATGCATAGTTATATATATATGAGAGAGAGAGAGAGAGAGAGAGAGAGAGAGAGAGAGAGAGAGAGAGAGAGAGAGAGAGAGAGAGAGAGAGAGAGAGAGAGAGAGAGAGAGAGAGAGAGAGAGAGAGAGAGAGAGAGAGAGAGAGAGAGAGAGAGAGAGAGAGAGAGAGAGAGAGAGAGAGAGAGAGAGAGAGAGAGAGAGAGAGAGAGAGAGAGAGAGAGAGAGAGAGAGAGAGAGAGAGAGAGAGAGAGAGAGAGAGAGAGAGAGAGAGAGAGAGAGAGAGAGAGAGAGAGAGAGAGAGAGAGAGAGAGAGAGAGCACTGCGGTGGTCCAGTATCTGATATACCAAAGAGGCTATATGGAACACTGAACTACCCCACAGTACCATGAAGCAATGCTGTTCTGATCCTGTAGGACTGCCCAAAGGATACTGTCTGTCTGTACTGACCCTGTAGGACTGCCCAAAGGAAACTCCCTCTCAGGTTTAACCAAGCTGTAATAGGGGGCCTTGTTTGAATAGTTAATAAATACATCCTTGGTGTAAGCTCTGATCTGACAGTTGAGGTGAAAGACATTTAGTGGAATCAGTGATTACTTCACATAAGGAAGGAAGGATTCAACAGACTCCGTGTGTCCCAACACTTCCAAATAGACTCCTCTCCTTGCATCCTTTCCTTCACTACCAGTCACTATTACTGTTGGTGCATAATAGATAGGATGTTGTTTAAGAACTGGATAGATGAACATCAGGTTCTTTCAGATGTTTGGTGGTGAGTGGGTAAAGGAAACAGGACAGGAATTGATTTGGGAGAATTGGACCACAGTGTAAATGTCAGATTTCTATTGCAGTACCTACTCTAATTGGTTGTAATTGATGAATGGCTTAGTTTTCTAATGGGTTCTCCAATCTCCCCTGCAGTTCCACTGTTTGAAAAGGCAAATGCTGATCCTGTCTTAACTGTTCTGTGTTTTATTTACTTCCTCGACAGCCCAGATTTGACTTGTAAGTTGACAGCTCTGAGTTTGTGTTCAATATTAAATGTTGTCTCCTCACCATCCAGCGTCACTTTGAGCCATCAAGCTTTAAATGGGCTATATTTCGAATCTCTACAGGTCAGGGCAGGTCAGGGCAGGGCAGGTCAGGTCAGGTCAGGTCAGGTCAGGGCAGGTCAGGTCAGGTCCGGTCCGGTCAGGTCAGGTCAGGTCAGGTCAGGTCCAGGTCAGGTCCAGGGCAGGTCCAGGTCAGATCCAGGTCAGGTCAGGTCAGGTCAGGTCAGGTCAGGTCAGGTCAGGTCAGGTCAGGGCAGGGCAGGTCAGGTCAGGTCAGGGCAGGTCAGGGCAGGGCAGGTCAGGTCAGGTCCAGGTCAGGTCAGGTCAGGTCAGGTCAGGTCCAGGTCAGGTCCAGGTCAGGTCCAGGTCAGGTCCAGGTCAGGTCAGGTCAGGTCAGGTCAGGTCCAGGGCAGGTCAGGTCAGGTCAGGTCCAGGTCAGGTCCAGGCCAGGTCAGGTCAGGTCAGGTCCAGGGCAGGTCAGGTCAGGTCAGGTCCAGGTCAGGTCCAGGCCAGGTCAGGTCAGGTCAGGTCAGGTCCAGGTCAGGTCAGGTCAGGTCAGGTCAGGTCCAGGTCAGGTCCAGGTCAGGTCAGGTCCAGGTCAGGCCAGGTCAGGTCCAGGGCAGGTCAGGTCAGGTCAGGTCAGGTCCAGGGCAGGTCAGGTCAGGCCAGGTCAGGTCAGGTCAGGTCAGGTCAGGTCCAGGGCAGGTCAGGTCAGGTCAGGTCCAGGTCAGGTCCAGGCCAGGTCAGGTCAGGTCAGGTCAGGTCAGGTCAGGTCAGGTCCAGGGCAGGATAGGATTATTAGAGTTATGGTTTAGAATCTCCTTGTACGCGTCCCAAATGACACCCTATTCCCTATATAGTGCACCACTTCTGACCACAAGATAGTGAGTAGGGTGCCATTTTGGACGCAACCCTTGGTTTGTTGTTATCAGGAATGTTTTCTGTTTCCCCTGGCCTGGAGGATTGTGATTGGTTCATTCAGTAGCTGGAGGAGGGGTTTGTATGTGCGTAAATAACTGTCTGCCTTTGTATTGTAATTCTTCATCTGAGTATTATATCAGCAACATCTGATTATACTGTGCCTTTCATTCAAAAGTTGTATTTGCAGCTTTTTAGTGGGTTTAAATATATATATATATATATATGTATATAGATACTGGGGGCCAAACGTTTGGAATATTACTCATTCAAGGGTTTTTCTTTATTTGCACTATTTTTTACATTGTAGAATAAAAGTGAAGACATCAAAACTATGACATAACACATATGGAATCATGTAGTAACCAAAAAAGTGTGAAACAAATATAAAATTCAAAATATATTTTATATTTGAGGTTCTTCAAGTAGCCACCCTTTGCCTTGATGACAGCTTTGCACACTCTTGGCATTCTCTCAACCAGCTTCAAATGGAATGCTTTTCCATCAGTCTTGAAGGAGTTCCCACATATGCTGAGCACTTGTTGGCTACTTTTCCTTCACTGCGATCCGACTCATCCCAAACCATGAGGTTGGAACCAAAAATCTCAAATTTGGACTCCAGACCAAAGGACACATTTCCACCGGTTTAATGTCCATTGCTTGTCTTTCTTGGCCCAAGCAAGTCTCTTCTTTTTATTGGTGTCCTTTCTGTCTCGGAGCTCTACGGACAATTCCTTCGATCTTATGGCTTGGTTTTTGATCGGACTTGTATTGTGGGACCTTATATAGACAGGTGTGTGTGCCTTTCCAAATCATGTCTAATCAATTGAATTTACCACAGGTGGACTCCAGTCAAGTTGTAGAAGCATCTCAAGGATGATCAATGGAAACAGGAAGCACCTGAGCTCAATTTAGAGTCTCATAGCAAAGGGTCTGAATACTTGTATACATTTTTTTTTTTTTTTGCAAAAAATTCTAAAAACCAGTTTTCGTTTTGTCATTCTGATGTATTGTGTGTAGATTGATGAGGAAAACAATGTATTTAATACATTTTAGAATAAGGCTGTAACGTAACAAAAGCTCTCTCCCTTTGTGAATCCAGCTGAGGTCAACACACACACACAGTAGTTAAATGTCCTGCCAGGCCCGAGACCCAGCACCTATGATCCAGATGAGAGCCAGATTGTGCTGATCCATGGTACCTTGAGTTATGCACATTTTGAATCGTCTAATGAAAAATTGTTGTCCACATTTACATTTTCATCAGCCAAAATCAGCCCATAGTAGAATAGTTGACCTATTCAGTTGGTCAGCTTGTCAGCTTCAGATGCTGGTACAGGGAGTGAATAATGCATGCCCAGTCATTGTTCAACATTCATAATAAAAGAGGACTATCACAGCTTTCTCAACCCCCAAAAGCTGCTACATCGAATGCCTGTTGCGCTCTCCAATGGCGTTGAATGCATAGCGGAGATGGGGGCTAAATAAAACACTGGTCAGGTGTACATTAACAGCTAGGCCTACATTACATTCACAGTGATCTAGCTAATGATTTGCCCAATGAGGTACATGCATATGGGCTGGGGTGGGACTAACTACTGCTCCAGCCAATTACAAGCTGCATGACTGTATTAGTATGTGTCTCTTCTCTCTCTGTTCATTTCCGTTTATCTCATCCTTCTCTTCTTCTCTCTCTGTAATTCTCCCTCTTTCTTTGACACACCAGGGTGCTGATTTGTGTACGACCAGCTACACACTGTCATGGGATGTGTTTAGTCTTCAGCTACACCTCCTTGTTAAACACACTGTCATGGGATGTGTTTAGTCTTCAGCTGGGCCGGTGCCTGAAGTATTCAGTTCGATAGGCATTTTGATTTCCATTTTTTCATTGTATTTATGTGTGTTATGTTAAAGACCATAGGCAGTACGTGAGATTCAATTTTGAGGAACCTTACAATTTTATTTCTACCTATCTGCGTGGCAGTTATGATTATTTTTATTATTAACATTCGTAATAAAAAAAATACAGACTTGGTTGACTTACTGTGTGAGGTGAAGAAAAAGTTACTGTGAAGCTCAGCTTATTAGTGGTGGACGTGGTGAATTAAGACATTCAGAAATCACATCCTCAAATGGGTATTTAACACGCTCCCTCAATGTTATCAGGACAGAGAAAACCAGACCCAACACGCTCCCTCAATGTTATCAGGACAGAGAAACCAGACCCAACACGCTCCCTCAATGTTATCAGGACAGAGAAAACCAGACCCAACACGCTCCCTCAATGTTATGTATGCATGCATTGTATGCAATGCACGTATTGCACATTCGATAAACTAAAAGCAATGAGAAAAGATACAACTGGCAGGATACTAATATGCATTCCTGAGTTAATGCCTACGTAAGTTAAGTCCAATAATTACCAACAATATTGCACATGATATGATATAACAACTGTACATGAGTATGTATATACAGACCTGAATTAATAAGTTCTTAGTGAATGATTGATTACAGACCAGAGTTACTCACAGATGGATCCATAATTGTTAAACTAGGTCCTAGCACCCCAACAGTTCCAGATCTATGTTGCCGACGGCACGGCACCCCGGTGAGGCATTAAATAGTCTAATAGCCGCCGGCAGGAAGGACCTCCTGTGGGGCTCTCTGGCACACCGTGGTGGGATCAGTCTGTGACTGAAGGTGCTCCTCTGCGTCATAACCATGGCATGCAGAGAGTGGGGGACGTTGTCCATGATGGCCAGCAGTTTGGCCAGGATCCGTCTCTCCGCCACCTCCTCTAGAGTGTCAAGGCTAATCCCCAGAACAGAGCTAGCCTTCCTGATCAGCTTATTTACCCGAGAAGCATCACCAGCCTTTATGTTGGCGCCCCAGCACACCACTGCAGAAAAGATGGCACTGGCCACCACAGACTGGTAGAAGGTATGCAGTAGTTTACTGCACACGTTGAAGGACCTGAGCCTCCTCGGTATGTAGAGTAGGCTCTGGCCCTTTTTGTACAGGGCCCCGGTGTTACCAGCCCATTCCAGCCTGTTGTCCATATGGACTCCCAGGAACTTGTATGGCCCAACCATTTCCACATCCATCCCCTGTATTGGGACTGCAGTCGGTTGGGCCTTGGTTCTCCTGAAGTCCATCACCATCTCCTTTGTTTTGCTGATGTTGAGATGAAGGTAGTTCTGCTCACACCACAACACAAAGTCATTGATTGTGCTCCTGTACTCCTCCTCCTGCCCACCCCTGATGCATCCTACAATTGCGGAGTCATCCGGGAACTTCTGTAGGTGGCATGTTTCAGAGTTTTATCTGAAGTCTGAGGTGTAGAGGGTGAACAGGAAGGGGGACAGGACCGTTCCCTGGGGGGCCCCTGTGTTGCTCACTGCCCGTTCTGACACACAGCTCTGTAGCCGCACAAATTGTGGCCTACCGGTCAGGTAGTCCGTGACCCAGGAGACTAAGGGTGCTTCCACTTTCATCCTCCTCATCTTCTCACCCAGTTGCAGGGGCTGAATGGTGTTGAAGGCACTGGAGAAGTCAAAAAAACATAACCCTCACAGTGCAACCTGCGTTGTCCAGGTGAGAGTAGGCCCTCTGCAGAAAGTAGATGATTGCATCATCCACCCCGATGTTGCGCTGGTATGCTAACTGCAGGGGGTCTGTGGTGAGCAAGGACTAACCTTTCCAGGGTCTTCATGATGTGGGATGTTAGCGCTACAGGTCTGAAGTCATTCAGGACAGTGGGGTGCGGCTTCTTGGGCACTGGGACGAGGCAGGATGTTTTCCACAGCACAGGGACCCTTTCCAGGCTCAGGCTAAGGTTGAAGCGGAGCTGGAGTATTCCACACAACCCACACACCCCCACCAGGGCCCGTCGCTCTCTCTTCACTTGGTTGGCGGTGAAAGCCAGCCCAGGTGGGGAGGTGGGGAAAAGAAGGGTGTTGAGGATCAGTCCAGAGGTGGGGGGAAGGAGGGTGTTGAGGATCAGTCCAGAGGTGGGGGGAAGGGAGGTGTTGCAGATCAGTCCAGAGGGAGTGGAGGTGGGGAGGGGGTCGCTGATTGTCTCATCGGAGGTGTCGTGTGCAAAGGGGGGTTGAGACAGCCGTGAGGTTGTGTGGCCTGGAGAGCTGGAGTGGGGGTGGACAGAGCCGATATTGTACCTGTTAAAAAATTGGTTCAGCTCATTGGCTCTGTCCTGGGTCTCCTCCGTCTGCCCACTGTTTGACTTTTTGAAGCCAGTGATATTTCTCATGCCCTTCCACACCTCTCTCAGTCGTTGTCCCAAAAGCGGGAAGACAGGCAACAAGCTTAGCTCTGCATATCAAGCCCATAGAAACACATTGGGCTTTTTCTGGACAGATATTGGCAAGAGTGAGCCCTATTGCTTCTCTTCTTTCTCTGTGCTGACACTATCTCACCGGAGAAGGCATCCGAGGGAGCGAAACAGCGCCCCTCTGTCTTACTGGATGTAGCCAATGTATATGATGCTGTCTGGCCTAAAACAGTGTGACATGCAATACCATTTTTGTCCAGAAAGCGTCAGATACATGGTCTATACACACTGAGACTGAGGCTGTTTCACTCACTTGGTTGCATTATCTGTGATTGATGCATTTTTCTGTCTGCATGCTTCTCAGTCAAATAAATGATAAATATTGAAATGTTTTATTTGGACAGACAAGGAGGTACGGAGGTCAGGCCCCCTAAGGTCCACCCATAACACCGGCTCTGCTGTACAGTATAGGAGGTACGGAGGGTGGGCCCCCTAAGGTCCACCCATAACACCGGCTCTGCTGTACAGTATAGGAGGTACGGAGGGTGGGCCCCCTAAGGTCCACCCATAACACCGGCTCTGCTGTACAGTATAGGAGGTACGGAGGGTGGGCCCCCTAAGGTCCACCCATAACACCGGCTCTGCTGTACAGTATAGGAGGTACGGAGGGTGGGCCCCCTAAGGTCCACCCATAACACCGGCCCTGCTGTACAGTATAGGATAATGAGAGATTTATGTTGTGTTCTGCATGACCAGCAGCACTACCGATAGATAGTGAGTGTGTGTGTCCAATAATACTAGCTGGCTGAGACTATATTGTAGCTGAGACTATATTGTAGATGAGACTATATTGTAGCTGAGACTATATTGTAGCTGAGACTATATTGTAGATGAGACTATATTGTAGCTGAGACTATATTGTAGATGAGACTATATTGTAGATGAGACTATATTGTAGATGAGACTATATTGTAGATGAGACTATATTGTAGATGAGACTATATTGTAGATGAGACTATATTAGAAGAGGAATTGATACCGGTATTATGTGACTAGATAGATAGATAGATAGATAGATAGATAGATAGATAGATTATCTATCTATCTAATCTATCTAATCTAATCTATCTATCTAATCTATCAGCAGCAGCAGACCGGTTGAAATACCCCCAGACACTCCCAGACTGCAGCTTATCAGCTGAGGTGGGTTTGACTAGGCCGTGGTGTGAGGAAGGTTGTCATTGTAGAAATGATCTAAATCTCTACATTTCTTTAGCCTCGCCTGTCATATACCCAGCCCTGGCAAGGAACAAATATCTTATTTAGACCATGAATGGAGAGAGGGGAGATAGAGAGAGCACCTCCCTGTGTTCCATTATAGTCACAAGAAGGGACTGAAAGAGCTTTGTCCTGCTGTTGTGTCTCTGCTAACGGGATGTAAAGTCTATTTCATGGTTCACCCAAAGCACAGAAGGAGAAAGAGACATTTTAGATGTGGAATAACCTAGATATTTCTGAGGGAAATTGATTTGACCAGTTACGTTGTATTGCTGCCAGGACAGGACATAATTAACAGTGTGTGGAGGTAGGGAGCAACATGGCCTCTTAGACCACATGACCCTGTTATGGTGCCTCCATGTTTAGCTGGTAGGAGAGAGAGGGGGAGGGAAGGAGAGAGAGGGGGAGGGAAGGAGAGAGAGGGGGAGGGAAGGAGAGAGAGAGACAGGGAGGGAGGGAAGGGCCCATAGGGAATAGGGTGCCATTTGGAACACATCCAGTCTGAAAGAGGCCCAGTTTGAATGCATACTGTCCTCAGTGATATGATATTAACATAATGTAACAGATTGGGTATTAGAGACAGTGATATGATATTAACATAATGTAACAGATTGGGTATTAGAGACAGTGATATGATATTAACATAATGTAACAGATTGGGTATTAGAGACAGTGTTATGATATTAACATAATGTAACAGATTGGGTATTAGAGACAGTGATATGATATTAACATAATGTAACAGATTGGGTATTAGAGACAGTGATATGATATTAACATAATGTAACAGATTGGGTATTAGAGACAGTGATATGATATTAACATAATGTAACAGATTGGGTATTAGAGACAGTGATATGATATTAACATAATGTAACAGATTGGGTATTAGAGACAGTGATATGATATTAACATAATGTAACAGATTGGGTATTAGAGACAGTGATATGATATTAACATAATGTAACAGATTGGGTATTAGAGACAGTGATATGATATTAACATAATGTAACAGATTGGGTATTAGAGACAGTGATATGATATTAACATAATGTAACAGATTGGGTATTAGAGACAGTGATATGATATTAACATAATGTAACAGATTGGGTATTAGAGACAGTGATATGATATTAACATAATGTAACAGATTGGGTATTAGAGACAGTGATATGATATTAACATAATGTAACAGATTGGGTATTAGACAGTGATATGATATTAACATAATGTAACAGATTGGGTATTAGAGACAGTGATATGATATTAACATAATGTAACAGATTGGGTATTAGAGACAGTGATATGATATTAACATAATGTAACAGATTGGGTATTAGAGACAGTGTTATGATATTAACATAATGTAACAGATTGGGTATTAGAGACAGTGATATGATATTAACATAATGTAACAGATTGGGTATTAGACAGTGTTATGATATTAACATAATGTAACAGATTGGGTATTAGAGACAGTGATATGATATTAACATAATGTAACAGATTGGGTATTAGAGACAGTGTTATGATATTAACATAATGTAACAGATTGGGTATTAGAGACAGTGATATGATATAAACATAATGTAACAGATTGGGTATTAGAGACAGTGATATGATATTAACATAATGTAACAGATTGGGTATTAGAGACAGTGATATGATATTAACATAATGTAACAGATTGGGTATTAGAGACAGTGATATGATATTAACATAATGTAACAGATTGGGTATTAGAGACAGTGATATGATATTAACATAATGTAACAGATTGGGTATTAGAGACAGTGATATGATATTAACATAATGTAACAGATTGGGTATTAGACAGTGTTATGATATTAACATAATGTAACAGATTGGGTATTAGAGACAGTGATATGATATTAACATAATGTAACAGATTGGGTATTAGACAGTGATATGATATTAACATAATGTAACAGATTGGGTATTAGAGACAGTGATATGATATTAACATAATGTAACAGATTGGGTATTAGAGACAGTGATATGATATTAACATAATGTAACAGATTGGGTATTAGAGACAGTGATATGATATTAACATAATGTAACAGATTGGGTATTAGAGACAGTGATATGATATTAACATAATGTAACAGATTGGGTATTAGAGACAGTGATATGATATTAACATAATGTAACAGATTGGGTATTAGAGACAGTGATATGATATTAACATAATGTAACAGATTGGGTATTAGAGACAGTGATATGATATTAACATAATGTAACAGATTGGGTATTAGAGACAGTGATATGATATTAACATAATGTAACAGATTGGGTATTAGACAGTGATATGATATTAACGTAATGTAACAGATTGGGTATTAGACAGTGTTATGATATTAACATAATGTAACAGATTGGGTATTAGAGACAGTGATATGATATTAACATAATGTAACAGATTGGGTATTAGAGACAGTGATATGATATTAACGTAATGTAACAGATTGGGTATTAGACAGTGTTATGATATTAACATAATGTAACAGATTGGGTATTAGACAGTGTTATGATATTAACATAATGTAACAGATTGGGTATTAGAGACAGTGATATGATATTAACATAATGTAACAGATTGGGTATTAGAGACAGTGATATGATATTAACATAATGTAACAGATTGGGTATTAGAGACAGTGTTATGATATTAACATAATGTAACAGATTGGGTATTAGAGACAGTGATATGATATTAACATAATGTAACAGATTGGGTATTAGAGACAGTGATATGATATTAACATAATGTAACAGATTGGGTATTAGACAGTGATATGATATTAACATAATGTAACAGATTGGGTATTAGAGACAGTGATATGATATTAACATAATGTAACAGATTGGGTATTAGAGACAGTGATATGATATTAACATAATGTAACAGATTGGGTATTAGAGACAGTGTTATGATATTAACATAATGTAACAGATTGGGTATTAGAGACAGTGATATGATATTAACATAATGTAACAGATTGGGTATTAGAGACAGTGATATGATATTAACATAATGTAACAGATTGGGTATTAGAGACAGTGATATGATATTAACATAATGTAACAGATTGGGTATTAGAGACAGTGTTATGATATTAACATAATGTAACAGATTGGGTATTAGAGACAGTGATATGATATTAACATAATGTAACAGATTGGGTATTAGACAGTGTTATGATATTAACATAATGTAACAGATTGGGTATTAGAGACAGTGATATGATATTAACATAATGTAACAGATTGGGTATTAGAGACAGTGATATGATATTAACATAATGTAACAGATTGGGTATTAGAGACAGTGATATGATATTAACATAATGTAACAGATTGGGTATTAGAGACAGTGATATGATATTAACATAATGTAACAGATTGGGTATTAGACAGTGATATGATATTAACATAATGTAACAGATTGGGTATTAGAGACAGTGATATGATATTAACATAATGTAACAGATTGGGTATTAGAGACAGTGATATGATATTAACATAATGTAACAGATTGGGTATTAGACAGTGTTATGATATTAACATAATGTAACAGATTGGGTATTAGAGACAGTGATATGATATTAACATAATGTAACAGATTGGGTATTAGAGACAGTGATATGATATTCACATAATGTAACAGATTGGGTATTAGAGACAGTGTTATGATATTAACATAATGTAACAGATTGGGTATTAGAGACAGTGATATGATATAAACATAATGTAACAGATTGGGTATTAGAGACAGTGATATGATATTAACATAATGTAACAGATTGGGTATTAGAGACAGTGATATGATATTAACATAATGTAACAGATTGGGTATTAGAGACAGTGATATGATATTAACATAATGTAACAGATTGGGTATTAGAGACAGTGATATGATATTAACATAATGTAACAGATTGGGTATTAGAGACAGTGATATGATATTAACATAATGTAACAGATTGGGTATTAGACAGTGTTATGATATTAACATAATGTAACAGATTGGGTATTAGAGACAGTGATATGATATTAACATAATGTAACAGATTGGGTATTAGACAGTGATATGATATTAACATAATGTAACAGATTGGGTATTAGAGACAGTGATATGATATTAACATAATGTAACAGATTGGGTATTAGAGACAGTGATATGATATTAACATAATGTAACAGATTGGGTATTAGAGACAGTGATATGATATTAACATAATGTAACAGATTGGGTATTAGAGACAGTGATATGATATTAACATAATGTAACAGATTGGGTATTAGAGACAGTGATATGATATTAACATAATGTAACAGATTGGGTATTAGAGACAGTGATATGATATTAACATAATGTAACAGATTGGGTATTAGAGACAGTGATATGATATTAACATAATGTAACAGATTGGGTATTAGAGACAGTGATATGATATTAACATAATGTAACAGATTGGGTATTAGAGACAGTGTTATGATATTAACATAATGTAACAGATTGGGTATTAGAGACAGTGTTATGATATTAACATAATGTAACAGATTGGGTATTTAGAGACAGTGATATGATATTAACATAATGTAACAGATTGGGTATTAGAGACAGTGATATGATATTAACATAATGTAACAGATTGGGTATTAGAGACAGTGTTATGATATTAACATAATGTAACAGATTGGGTATTAGAGACAGTGATATGATATTAACATAATGTAACAGATTGGGTATTAGACAGTGTTATGATATTAACATAATGTAACAGATTGGGTATTAGAGACAGTGATATGATATTAACATAATGTAACAGATTGGGTATTAGAGACAGTGATATGATATTCACATAATGTAACAGATTGGGTATTAGAGACAGTGTTATGATATTAACATAATGTAACAGATTGGGTATTAGAGACAGTGATATGATATAAACATAATGTAACAGATTGGGTATTAGAGACAGTGATATGATATTAACATAATGTAACAGATTGGGTATTAGAGACAGTGATATGATATTAACATAATGTAACAGATTGGGTATTAGAGACAGTGATATGATATTAACATAATGTAACAGATTGGGTATTAGAGACAGTGATATGATATTAACATAATGTAACAGATTGGGTATTAGAGACAGTGATATGATATTAACATAATGTAACAGATTGGGTATTAGACAGTGTTATGATATTAACATAATGTAACAGATTGGGTATTAGAGACAGTGATATGATATTAACATAATGTAACAGATTGGGTATTAGACAGTGATATGATATTAACATAATGTAACAGATTGGGTATTAGAGACAGTGATATGATATTAACATAATGTAACAGATTGGGTATTAGAGACAGTGATATGATATTAACATAATGTAACAGATTGGGTATTAGAGACAGTGATATGATATTAACATAATGTAACAGATTGGGTATTAGAGACAGTGATATGATATTAACATAATGTAACAGATTGGGTATTAGAGACAGTGATATGATATTAACATAATGTAACAGATTGGGTATTAGAGACAGTGATATGATATTAACATAATGTAACAGATTGGGTATTAGAGACAGTGATATGATATTAACATAATGTAACAGATTGGGTATTAGAGACAGTGATATGATATTAACATAATGTAACAGATTGGGTATTAGACAGTGATATGATATTAACGTAATGTAACAGATTGGGTATTAGACAGTGTTATGATATTAACATAATGTAACAGATTGGGTATTAGACAGTGTTATGATATTAACATAATGTAACAGATTGGGTATTAGAGACAGTGATATGATATTAACATAATGTAACAGATTGGGTATTAGAGACAGTGATATGATATTAACATAATGTAACAGATTGGGTATTAGAGACAGTGTTATGATATTAACATAATGTAACAGATTGGGTATTAGAGACAGTGATATGATATTAACATAATGTAACAGATTGGGTATTAGAGACAGTGTTATGATATTAACATAATGTAACAGATTGGGTATTAGAGACAGTGATATGATATTAACATAATGTAACAGATTGGGTATTAGAGACAGTGTTATGATATTAACATAATGTAACAGATTGGGTATTAGAGACAGTGTTATGATATTAACATAATGTAACAGATTGGGTATTAGAGACAGTGATATGATATTAACATAATGTAACAGATTGGGTATTAGAGACAGTGATATGATATTAACATAATGTAACAGATTGGGTATTAGAGACAGTGATATGATATTAACATAAAATAATTGTTCTGAAAGCAAAAACGAGGCTTCAAAGTCAAAAATCAAATATATTTTAGAGTGCAAAACTTGAGAACAAAAAATGTATTCGAAAACAAAACGAATTAAATTTCGCCAGAAAGGCAGGGCTATTAAGGCAAGGATGCCCCATGCTGGCTTTAGAATGGTCAAAGGAAGTCTCTCGTCCACATTGAAGATACTCCGGTCCAGCTCCCCGTCTCTCGTCCATATTGAAGATACTCCGGTCCAGCTCCCCCGTCTCTCGTCCACATTGAAGATACTCCGGTCCAGCTCCCCGTCTCTCGTCCATATTGAAGATACTCCGGTCCAGCTCCCCGTCTCTCGTCCACATTGAAGATACTCCGGTCCAGCTCCCCCGTCTCTCATCCATATTGAAGATACTCCGGTCCAGCTCCCCGTCTCTCGTCTATATTGAAGATACTCCGGTCCAGCTCCCCCGTCTCTCGTCCACATTGAAGATACTCCGGTTCAGCTCCCCGTCTCTCGTCCATATTGAAGATACTCCGGTCCAGCTCCCCCGTCTCTCGTCCACATTGAAGATACTCCGGTCCAGCTCCTCCGTCTCTCGTACATATTGAAGATACTCCGGTCCAGCTCCCCCGTCTCTCGTCCACATTGAAGATACTCCGGTTCAGCTCCCCGTCTCTCGTCCATATTGAAGATACTCCGGTCCAGCTCCCCCGTCTCTCGTCCACATTGAAGATACTCCGGTCCAGCTCCTCCGTCTCTCGTACATATTGAAGATACTCCGGTCCAGCTCCCCCGTCTCTCGTCCACATTGAAGATACTCCGGTCCAGCTCCCCCGTCTCTCGTCCACATTGAAGATACTCCGGTCCAGCTCCCCGTCTCTCGTCCACATTGATACAAGTCATACATAAGGTACTAAAATGTATAATGTCTCCATCAAATAACTTATTCAAACTTTTTATTCTTACTTATTTGTAGACAAATGTTCAATGATGTATGAAATTGTATTTGTTCTTCATCAACTGGTAATACATAAATAATGAAGCAGGTTAACGGGTTAAACATTTCACTTTTAATTCCAATGCTTTTTTTCAAAATACAACTTGGATTTTCAAGGACGGTAAGTATGTTATTTTGTACGCATATTGCATATTTCCCATCACCTAATGAACAACCACAATACCAGTCTGGTGTTAAGCGTAGGCTACCTCTTGTATAGATGTTCTGTCTGGACACTGCGGCCAATAACAAAGCAGCTTTTGTATACTTTATGGATGGATTCGGCGAAATGGATGGCCTTCAAGGTAAATATTGATATAGTAGAATGAAAAAAATCATTGCTTGTATTATGCATTTTCAACCCAACCACTAATGTATCTTGTGA
This sequence comes from Thymallus thymallus, assembly GCA_023634145.1. Classification (NCBI taxonomy): domain Eukaryota; kingdom Metazoa; phylum Chordata; class Actinopteri; order Salmoniformes; family Salmonidae; genus Thymallus; species Thymallus thymallus. The sequence continues at coordinate 1,705,120 of CM042417.1, read as the reverse complement.
GGAGTTACTTTCTGTATAAAAACCCTTGACATCTTCCTCATCAAACCTCCTAAGGTTCTGCTGTATTGACGTATTCTGATTGAACGGTCATATTTCTTTACTTTCATAGTGCGAGCTAATCAAGGGGTCCAAAATGTAAATATTGCCAGATGTATGTTAATTTTCAGAGGAACAGACCGTGGAGGCTTTATTGCTGTTAAAGGTGTCCATAACCAGAGCTAATTAAACTGTTCTGTTCTTTGTCTCTGCCTGTCTTGTACATGGAACCTGTCTCACATGCATTAATTAAAAAACCCTTAAGATGTCAACTCCTAATTTTAAGATTTACACCACATAAACACCATTTTCACTGGACTATAAAGCCCCTGTTGCTACCCGTCATGATTTTCCTGGGGGTTAACCTTGCAATAACCAAATGGTGAGACACATAGACCTCTAGATTTAAATGTTTCAGGTACACTCAGATAGGTGTCTGCGTCACATACAGTCAGTAACCACTCACAGAGGCACACAGAACTTGCATTTCTATAACCTCGGACCCACCCCAGTGTTCACTATTCATGGAGGAAAACCACAGGATCACAGAGATTAGGTTCCCCCCACAAAACCTGGAACGCTTATGGAGAGATGTGTGGAGTGCTGTGACGTGTCAGTACTACAACTTGCTGCACAGTTTGGAGGAAGAAGGCTACCTTGACCTGTCGAATTCTATCCACCTTTTCTGTGTGTGTGATGTGTTCCTACCTCGTCTGTGTGTGATATGTGTTCCTACCTCGTCCGTGTGTGATATGTGTTCCTACCTCGTCTGTGTGTGATATGTGTTCCTACCTCGTCCGTGTGTGATATGTGTTCCTACCTCGTCTGTGTGTGATATGTGTTCCTACCTCGTCCGTGTGTGATATGTGTTCCTACCTCGTCCGTGTGTGATATGTGTTCCTACCTCGTCCGTGTGTGATATGTGTTCCTACCTCGTCCGTGTGTGATATGTGTTCCTACCTCGTCCGTGTGTGATATGTGTTCCTACCTCGTCTGTGTGTGATATGTGTTCCTACCTCGTCTGTGTGTGATGTGTTACTACCTCGTCCGTGTGTGATATGTGTTACTACCTCGTCTGTGTGTGATATGTGTTCCTACCTCGTCTGTGGGCAGATCTGCAGCATTTCACAGAGTTGGAATAATCACCCTTTAAGTACAGAGGCGAACCTGACACCAGCTGTGGCATATCGGAATGCTCCAAACACGTGTGTCTGAGCCAGACTATGCAGAGGTATGTGTCTGTGTGACATGTGAATGGCTTGACAGAACTTCCTTTAAATGTATCGTATCCAGATTCAGCAGGTGGAGGGCCAGCTTTATCAGGAGGATAATCTGGAATCTGGAAACACTGACACTGGGGTCATTGTTCCTGACATGCTGACCCTACCACTGACTCCTCATCTTTTGGTCAGGACATAGACATGCATGCTCTTCGATTAGTTATGAGTCTCCAGCCTTTTTATGTGCAGTCCTCCCACACTATGTAGGATGTTGTTTTACCCCAGTGCCACTCTTGATAATGGCAAAAACACCTTAACTGGTATGGAAACAAACTGAAATGCAATTCTTTTATATTTATTTGTTACAAATAAACTTATTGTAAACCGATGGTATTTATTTCTTGAAAGCAGATTTGTTCATTAAAACTTCTCTCCAAAAACAAACCCAACATTTGAAGATATAAAACGGATAAATACCATGTAACAATCACATTATGTAGTATAACAGTGTCAAAATAATCCCATGTGAATAATTGTAACATGTTCACGGCCCTACCATTGGACATACAGCAAACAGGTTCCAAGTTCAGAGGTGAATCTATAGTGTGTTCTAATGATGCAGTGATCTATAAAACACTATCCAGTTACAGAAGAGTCCAAGAATCCACAGGTGTCATATGGCTCCTGAGGTGACTTCTCTCCCCATATAATTTATGGAGCTGTCACCTTTACAGTTAGTGTACATGACATCCAGTGTCTTAACATGAAAATCAACAGCAGGCAGTGACACAGAGCTCAGTGAACAGTGGTTAATACAGTTATGTAAACACCAATACAGTATATCCACAAATACAGAACATAGTCGTGTCAAAATATTAAAATTAGCAACCTCAGCAGCATCTGGAAAATCCCTTACATTTGAATAAAAACCTTCCATCCCTCGCTGCATACAAATAACACAACCTTGGGTAATCAAAAGGACGTGGACAGTATTATTGTACATCAGCACCAAATTCCAGTCTAACAGAGTGGCACTGTCTCTCAGTGTTATCTTCATCATTTCTGAGCTCCAGAGGTTTCGTTGGAGACCACTGAATAAGCAGTGACTCTGGTGGTTACAGGTTACAATACTATAATGACAGACCTGGCACCTTTGCTTGTGTATAATGCTAGCTTTAAGAATCTCTCAATAAGATAGACGTCAAGCCCGGAGATTAATTGGTCTATTACACTGCATTTGGATAACGTTTATATACTTGTATTCTGTACCACTTGGTGTACACTATACTAAAATGGAGTCTTTGGCCCCCAAAGGTCTACTGTATATAAAACGGCTTCAGGCACTTGTTAAACAAAATAAAGAATAGAAATTAAAATAATCACATGTTAAAGGGGAGAGAAGCCATGATTCCCTAAAGTAGCTACAGTACATTTTGAACACTATGTTGGCAAGGACCAGAAAATGAGTGAATTGTATGTAATTTAATTTACATAAGTCCCATGGACTAGGATGATAAAAATACACATTGTTGATACACTGTAACACTCTTTACTAGCAATGGAGCCACCTGAGGTTTTGGTGTTCGAAGGTATATAGTTTAATACCAGTGTTTAAAACATAATGCAAAAACTTTACAAAAGCCCACATACTATATCAGTCCATCTGACTATTATTTACAATAGTCCATCCATCCGTCCAGCATTTAGACCTCTGATCTACGCTGCAGTCAACCATCCTTCCATCCTTTCAGGTTATGTCGATATAGGACTTGTTTAACTGTGGATATAGATACTTTTGTACCTGTTTCCTCCAGCATCTTCACAAGGTCCTTTGCTGTTGTTCTGGGATTGATTTGCACTTTTCGCACCAAAGTACGTTCATCTCTAGGAGACAGAACACGTCTCCTTCCTGAGCAGTATGATGGCTGCGTGGTCCCATGTTGTTTATACTTGCGTACTATTGTTTGTACAGACGAACGTGGTACCTACAGGCGTTTGGAAATTGCTTCCAAGGATGAACCAGACTTGTGGAGATCTAAAAAAAAAATTCTGAGGTCTTGGCTGATTTCTTTTGGTTTTCCCATGATGTCAAGCAAAAAGGCACTGAGTTTGAAGGTAGGCATTGAAATACATCCACAGGTACACCTCCAATTGACTCAAATTATGTCAATTAGCCTATCAGAAGCTTCTAAATCCATGACATCATTTTCTGGAATTTTCCAAGCTGTTTAAAGGCACAGTCAATTTAGTGTATGTAAACTTCTGACCCACTGGAATTGTGATATAGTGAATTATAAGTGAAATAATCTGTCTGTAAACAATTGTTGGAAGAATTACTTGTGTCATGTACAAAGTAGATGTCCTAACCGATTTGCCAAAACGATATATCTATATATATATTTTATCTAATATAGTCTCTTATACTTAATATGAACATACATGTATGAGATTAAAATGAACAAACTTGGACAGGTCGTTATCCAGGTCGTTGAGTGAATATTTTGGCATCTTTCCTCCTTCAAAGAGGCGCCAGAAACCAAACAAAAAGTGTTCCTATTGTTGATTTGAAGTATTATTCACTAGTGTAAAGGTAGGGGTGTACTAACTTTTTCCCCGTAAGGAAAAGGCATTTTTGTTTATTTTAATTGCATAACATTTTCTACGTTTTTATTTTGTTGTGTTTGAATTGTTAAACCGGGTAACCTTTATCTGTCAATAGTGTTGAAGTGAAGATTACATATCCATCTGTCCAAATCTGTAAAAAAAAAAAAACTTTCCAGGGGGTGTACTTACTTTTTCACATGACTACATATTACTACTGACTACTTATTGACTACTTTTTTTTATTTTTATTTTTTTTATTTTTTTATTTCACCTTTATTTAACCAGGTAGGTCAGTTGAGAACAAGTTCTCATTTGCAACTGCGACCTGGCCAAGACAAAGCAAAGCAGTGCGACAAAAAACAACACAGAGTTACACATTAAACAAACAGTCAAATACACAATAGAAAATCTATATACAGCGTGCAAAATGTAGTGCAAAAATGCAGTAAGGTTAGGAGGTAGGACAATAAATAGACTATAGTGGTAAAATAAATTACAGAATTATCATCATTAACACAGGAATGAAGGATGTGCAAATTATGATGTGCAAATAGAGATACTGGAGTGCAAGATTAGTGAAAATAAACAAAAATAAATATGGGGATGAGGTAGTAGTGTGGGCTATTTACAGAAGGGCTATATACAGGTGCAGTGATCGATAAGCAGCTTTGACAACTGATGCTTAAAGTTATTGAGGGAGATAGGAACCTCTAGCTTCAATGATTTTTGCAATTCGTTCCAGTCATTGGCAGCAGCGAACTGGAAGGAATGGCGGCCAAAGGAGGTGTTGGCTTTGGGGGTGACCAGTGAGATATACCTGCTGGAGCGCATGCTACGGGTGGGTGTTGCTATAGTGACCAGTGAGCTGAGATAGGGCGGGGATTTACCTAACAAAGACTTATAGATGACCTGGAGCCAGTGGGTTTGGCGACAAATATATAATGAAGGCCAGCCAACGAGAGCATACAGGTCGCAGTGGTGGGTAGTATATGGGGCTTTGGTGACAAAACGGATGGCACTGTGATAGACTACATCCAATATGCTGAGTAGAGTGTTGGAGGCTATTTTGTAAATGACATCGCCGAAATCAAGGATCGGTAGGATAGTCAGTTTTACATGAGTGAAGGAGGCTTTGTTTGCGAAATAGGAAGCCAATTCTGGATTTAATTTTGGATTGGAGATGGTTGATGTGAGTCTGGAAGTTGAGTTTATAGTCTAACCAGATGCCTAGGTATTTGTAGGTGTCCACGTATTCTAATTCGGACCCGTCGAGAGTAGTGATGATAGTCCGGTGGGCGGGTGCTGGCAGCGTACGATAGAAAAGCATGCACTTAGTTTTACTAGCGTTTAAGAGCAGTTGGAGGCCACGGAAGGAGTGTTGTATGGCATTGAAGCTACATATTACTACTGACTACTTACTGACTACATATTACTACTGAGTACTTACTGACTACATATTACTACTGACTACTTACTGACTACATATTACTACTGACTACTGACTGGATAGGAACTCTTTCCTTAAAGCGTCAGTGTCCACTCCAGCTTCTCCTATGAAGGAGATGACCAATGGGTTCACCGGGGATCCATTCTTTTGTCGCTTCCAAAGCTTCAGACCTCTCATCCACCATGTTGCCTCTCGACACACAAATGTTGAAGGTCTTTGTACTTTGCACTTGTGATTCCACCCAGTGCAAAACAATAGATGGCACAAAGTATTCTGAAAACTAAATACTATCATCAACAGCCTGATTTGGTTACTAATGCAATTAGTTGATTTTGCGTGAATTCTGGATCAGGAGGACTTAGAGAGCCGTTCTAAGCTCTGGACTATGGATAAGAATATTAGCATGTTATTAATAAACAGATATTATTATTATTGAGGTTGAGATTAATAAGACCTTTCAAACTGTTCATATAATATTGAAATTCCATAAACAGAAAACATAGAACATGCTAATAACATACACCATTACCGTTCGCCACAGAAACTGGCATGCAATTCCAAGGGTGGAAATAGTTTTCTGCATATTGGACATTGTGTCTCACTTGACTAAATGGAAAAACACAACATTACCAAAAGCTTTCTAAAGACAGTAACAGCAGGGTTTCCTACATACAACCACACCGTGTTGGATGACATTGTGAATGATACAGATGTTGGCTCCACAGACTCAACAAACTCAACATCTGCATCCTGTGATAAGAGCAAATACGAGTGCTAGAATGCAGGACAAGCATCTGCAGTGGTATTACCATCTTACACTGTGTGCATGTGTCAGGCTCTGGCTATAGAGAAGCCTTTTGCTTCTCTATGTAGCCTTGGTCAGAGTCTGACAGGTCTATGATTTCTGTTTCTATGTGGTGGTTTGTGGTGGATCCCTAATTAGAGGCAGCTGCAGTGCATTGTCTCTAATTAGGGATCCTACATATGTTTGTAGGTCCCACACCCTAGGTGTGGGTCATTAACTTCATGTCAGCTCAAAGTAAGTGTGTTTCCGTTGTGTTTGCATCATGTTTATTTTGATATAGTTTGTCATTGTTTGAAATTATAAAGAAACATGTCGAGCTACAACGAATGGGCTGTGACTTGGTCTCTCCACATACGTGATTGTGACAGCATGTCGCTTTCAGCATTAGAGCGAACTCTGGAGCATTTACTGGTAGTGGTGTAAGATCCAACTCCTCTTGAAGAGGAGCAATATATAACATACATTTCCCTCCTGCTGATGTCCTTCTAATAACAGAGCCGGTGTATCCCTCTGACTCTAATTGGACTGCTGAGGTCCTTCTACTAACGGAGCCGGTGTATCCCTCTGACTCTAATAGGACTGCTGAGGTCCTTCTAATAACGGAGCCGGTGTATCCCTCTGACTCTAATTGGACTGCTGAGGTCCTTCTAATAACGGAGCCGGTGTATCCCTCTGACTCTAATAGGACTGCTGAGGTCCTTCTAATAACGGAGCCGGTGTATCCCTCTGACTCTAATTGGACTGCTGAGGTCCTTCTAATAACGGAGCCGGTGTATCCCTCTGACTCTAATAGGACTGCTGAGGTCCTTCTAATAACGGAGCCGGTGTATCCCTCTGACTCTAATAGGACTGCTGAGGTCCTTCTAATAACGGAGCCGGTGTATCCCTCTGACTCTAATAGGACTGCTGAGGTCCTTCTAATAACGGAGCCGGTGTATCCCTCTGACTCTAATTGGACTGCTGAGGTCCTTCTAATAAAAGAGCCGGTGTATCCCTCTGACTCTAATAGGACTGCTGAGGTCCTTCTAATAACGGAGCCGGTGTATCCCTCTGACTCTAATTGGACTGCTGAGGTCCTTCTAATAACGGAGCCGGTGTATCCCTCTGACTCTAATAGGACTGCTGAGGTCCTTCTAATAACGGAGCCGGTGTATCCCTCTGACTCTAATTGGACTGCTGAGGTCCTTCTAATAACGGAGCCGGTGTATCCCTCTGACTCTAATTGGACTGCTGAGGCGCTTCTAATAACGGAGCCGGTGTATCCCTCTGACTCTAATAGGACTGCTGAGGTCCTTCTAATAACGGAGCCGGTGTATCCCTCTGACTCTAATTGGACTGCTGAGGTCCTTCTAATAACGGAGCCGGTGTATCCCTCTGACTCTAATAGGACTGCTGAGGTCCTTCTAATAACGGAGCCGGTGTATCCCTCTGACTCTAATAGGACTGCTGAGGTCCTTCTAATAACGGAGCCGGTGTATCCCTCTGACTCTAATAGGACTGCTGAGGTCCTTCTAATAACGGAGCCGGTGTATCCCTCTGACTCTAATTGGACTGCTGAGGTCCTTCTAATAACGGAGCCGGTGTATCCCTCTGACTCTAATAGGACTGCTGAGGTCCTTCTAATAACGGAGCCGGTGTATCCCTCTGACTCTAATAGGACTGCTGAGGTCCTTCTAATAACGGAGCCGGTGTATCCCTCTGACTCTAATAGGACTGCTGAGGTCCTTCTAATAACGGAGCCGGTGTATCCCTCTGACTCTAATTGGACTGCTGAGGTCCTTCTAATAACGGAGCCGGTGTATCCCTCTGACTCTAATAGGACTGCTGAGGTCCTTCTAATAACGGAGCCGGTGTATCCCTCTGACTCTAATTGGACTGCTGAGGTCCTTCTAATAACGGAGCCGGTGTATCCCTCTGACTCTAATTGGACTGCTGAGGTCCTTCTAATAACGGAGCCGGTGTATCCCTCTGACTCTAATTGGACTGCTGAGGCGCTTCTAATAACGGAGCCGGTGTATCCCTCTGACTCTAATAGGACTGCTGAGGTCCTTCTAATAACGGAGCCGGTGTATCCCTCTGACTCTAATTGGACTGCTGAGGTCCTTCTAATAACGGAGCCGGTGTATCCCTCTGACTCTAATAGGACTGCTGAGGTCCTTCTAATAACGGAGCCGGTGTATCCCTCTGACTCTAATAGGACTGCTGAGGTCCTTCTAATAACGGAGCCGGTGTATCCCTCTGACTCTAATAGGACTGCTGAGGTCCTTCTAATAACGGAGCCGGTGTATCCCTCTGACTCTAATTGGACTGCTGAGGTCCTAATAACGGAGCCGGTGTATCCCTCTGACTCTAATAGGACTGCTGAGGTCCTTCTAATAACGGAGCCGGTGTATCCCTCTGACTCTAATTGGACTGCTGTCATTCTCCTCCTTCCATTTCTACCTGCAAAACCAAATGTTTCATGATGATAAAAACTGAATGTAAGTGTAAAGTCCAGACTGACTACTGTGTATTACCTCTAGATCCATTGAATTTAATACTTTTTTTTATTTCACCTTTATTTAACCAGGTAGGTTTTATTTCACCTTTATTTAACCAGATAGGTTTTATTTCACCTTTATTTAACCAGGTTGGCCAATTGAGAACTAATTTACAACTGAGACCTGGCCAAGACAAAGCAAAGCAGTGTGACAACAGAACAACAACACAGAGTTACACATGAGAATAAACAAACGTACAGTCAATAACACAATAGAGAATCTATATACAGAGTGTAAATGTAGTAAGATTAGGAGGTAGGACAATAAATAGGCCATAGTGGTGAAATAATTACAAATTAGCATTAACACTGGAGTGATAGATGTGCAGATGATGATGTGCAAATAGAGATACTGGAGTGCAAATGAGCAAGAAAATAACAATATGGGGATGAGGTAGTAGGATGGGCTATTTACAGAAGGGCTGTATACAGGTGCAGTGATCGGTAAGCTGCTCTGACAACTGATGCTTAAAGTTAGTGAGGGAGATGGTAGTCTCCAGCTTCAATGATTTTTGCAATTCGTTCCAGTCATTGGCAGCAGAGAACTGGAAGGAATGGCGGCCAAAGGAGGTGTTGGCTTTGGGAATGACCAGTGAAATATACCTGCTGGAGCGCATGCTACGGGTGGGCGTTGCTATGGTGACCAGCGAGTTGAGATAAGGTGGGGATTTACCTAATAAAGACTTATAGATGACCTGGAGCCAGTGGGTTTGGCGACGAATATATAATGAAGGCCAGCCAACGAGAGCATACAGGTCGCAGTGGTGGGTAGTATATGGGGCTTTGGTGACAAAACGGATGGCACTGTGATAGACTACATCCAATTTGCTGAGTAGAGTGTTGGAGGCTATTTTGTAAATGACATCGCCGAAGTCAAGGATCGGTAGGATAGTACGTTTTACAAGGGCATGTTTGGCAGCATGAGTGAAGGAGGCTTTGTTGCGAAATTTAATTTTGGATTGGAGATGGTTAATATGAGTCTGAAAGTTGAGTTTACAGTCTAACCAGACGGCTAGGTATTTATAGGTGTCCACATATTCTAAGAGTAGTGATGATAGCCCGGTGGGCGGGTGCAGGCAGCGTTCTATTGAAGAGCATGCATTTAGTTTTACTAGCATTTAAGAGCAGTTGGAGGCCACGGAAGGAGTGTTGTATGGCATTGAAGCTTGTTTGGAGGTTTGTTAACACAGTGTCCAAAGAAGGGCCAGATGTATACAGAATGGTGTTGTCTGTGTAGAGATGGATCAGAGAGAAACCAGCAGCGAGAGAAACATCTTTGATGGAACTGATTGCATTAGATTTACATCTCAGTCAGTGCGCTGGAAAATATTGACATTTAAGGAAAATCAAGACTCGTATTGAGAATGAAATTGATGATAAAAATATTATGCTACTTAGACCATACGTGCTGCTTTTTAAAGAAGCCATCCTCCTTGTAGATGTTCTGTCTTTGGGAATGTCATCTCTAGTAAACTGGATAACTACAGTAACTACAAAAACAAAACATCTCAGGAAAATACATTTATACAATATATCTGGGAAGGCAATCGGAGGGGCATCACCTGTATATCCTCCGTTATAGAGAGGGTTTTTTCCCTAGTCTGATTAGCTCCAGTTCATCTCAGTTTCCACTCATTAAAAATATATATATTTCAAAAGGCTTCCATTTCTGTTTAGTTTTGAAAAGCCCAGGGAAAGATCTGCAAGATTTTAAACAATATTAGTAGTGTGAAAACACAAACATGGGCTGGAGGGAAATAGAAAGGGTGGTCGTTGGGCGTGTTTCCTGATTTCTGGTATTCCACTATGAATTGTCTCACAAATCCACTAACCATGCCTTGTTGAACTTGGACAATATGGTTGTGTACTAACTCTATTTTATAAGCTGCTGGCTACACTACCTGGCCATCTCGTTTGGAACGGTTGGGTTAGTAGCCATTCCCTGACTCTGTCCCTGTCTGGGTTCTTCAATTGACCGGGAAAGAACTGAGGAAGAAGTCTGTTCAGCAGTCACAGCATGCTGGCCATGCCGGGGTGAGGGACTAGTTAGAATGAAGTTAGTCATTGTTACCAACAATCATTTCAGATCAAGCCGGTACAGACCAGTTTTATCCAGACAACACGTGTGTTTATAATACAAAATAAGAAAACTAGATGTACCAAATGGCTTGACCAGTACAGGTCTACCAGTCTACCAGTACAGGTCTACCAGTACAGGTCTACCAGTACAGGTCTACCAGTCTACCAGTACAGGTCTACCAGTACAGGTCTACCAGTACAGGTCTACCAGTCTACCAGTACAGGTCTACCAGTCTACCAGTACAGGTCTACCAGTACAGGTCTACCAGTACAGGTCTACCAGTCTACCAGTACAGGTCTACCAGTACAGGTCTACCAGTACAGGTCTACCAGTCTACCAGTACAGGTCTACCAGTACAGGTCTACCAGTACAGGTCTATCAGTACAGGTCTATCAGTACAGGTCTACCAGTACAGGTCTACCAGTCTACCAGTACAGGTCTACCAGTACAGGTCTATCAGTACAGGTCTACCAGTACAGGTCTACCAGTCTACCAGTACAGGTCTACCAGTACAGGTCTACCAGTCTACCAGTACAGGTCTACCAGTCTACCAGTACAGGTCTACCAGTACAGGTCTACCAGTCTACCAGTACAGGTCTACCAGTACAGGTCTACCAGTACAGGTCTACCAGTCTACCAGTACAGGTCTACCAGTACAGGTCTACCGGTCTACCAGTACAGGTCTACCAGTACAGGTCTATCAGTACAGGTCTACCAGTACAGGTCTACCAGTACAGGTCTACCAGTACAGGTCTATCAGTACAGGTCTACCAGTACAGGTCTACCAGTACAGGTCTACCAGTCTACCAGTACAGGTCTACCAGTACAGGTCTACCAGTCTACCATTACAGGTCTACCAGTACAGGTCTACCAGTCTACCAGTACAGGTCTACCAGTCTACCAGTACAGGTCTACCAGTACAGGTCTACCAGTACAGGTCTATCAGTACAGGTCTACCAGTACAGGTCTACCAGTACAGGTCTACCAGTCTACCAGTACAGGTCTACCAGTCTACCAGTACAGGTCTACCAGTACAGGTCTACCGGTCTACCAGTACAGGTCTACCAGTACAGGTCTACCAGTCTACCAGTCTACCAGTACAGGTCTACCAGTATAGGTCTACCAGTACAGGTCTACCAGTCTACCAGTACAGGTCTACCAGTACAGGTCTACCAGTCTACCAGTACAGGTCTACCAGTACAGGTCTACAGGTCTACCAGTCTACCAGTACAGGTCTACCAGTCTACCAGTCTACCAGTACAGGTCTACCAGTATAGGTCTACCAGTACAGGTCTACCAGTCTACCAGTACAGGTCTACCAGTACAGGTCTACCAGTCTACCAGTACAGGTCTACCAGTACAGGTCTACAGGTCTACCAGTCTACCAGTACAGGTCTACCAGTACAGGTCTACCAGTACAAACCAACAAATATCAATCTACAAATGTGTAGCTAGCTGGCTTTACTTTTTTAAGTGGTGTGAGTGAGTAACGCTACACACCTCAGAATGTGAAGATGATCTTGGTTGGTTTGCCATGCTGCGTGGGGGAGGGGGGGTAGAGGCTCATTATGGATTTGATAAGGATAACGTTGTCCCACTATAGTATAGATACTAACTAGCCATAGTTACAGATGAATACATCACAAATACATGGTTGGAGAACACAAGTGTACCCTCAAGATGAGACGTAGTTAGCTAGATAGATAAGCTAACATTAGCATGTGGCACTAATGGACTGCTAGGTTAGCTTAATTAATGATGACATAAGATCATTTATCTTATTGTCTTCTACAGAATGGATGTAATATAGTAGAATGTTATGAACCGACACTAACTACTAGCTGTGTTGAAGCTGGATGGAAGAACTACTAGCTGTGTTGAAGCTGGATGGAAGAACTACTAGCTGTGTTGAAGCTGGATGGAAGAACTACTAGCTGTGTTGAAGCTGGATGGAAGAACTACTAGCTGTGTTGAAGCTGGATGGAAGAACTACTAGCTGTGTTGAAGCTGGATGGAAGAACTACTAGCTGTGTTGAAGCTGGATGGAAGAACTACTAGCTGTGTTGAAGCTGGATGGAAGAACTACTAGCTGTGTTGAAGTTGGATGGAAGAACTACTAGCTGTGTTGAAGCTGGATGGAAGAACTACTAGCTGTGTTGAAGCTGGATGGAAGAACTACTAGCTGTGTTGAAGCTGGATGGAAGAACTACTAGCTGTGTTGAAGCTGGATGGAAGAACGCCCAGTGCTGCTTCCCTGAGATGCCATCATCACACAGTCCTTCTTCGTAGGTGTCCGCTATGACTTCCTTTGTCATAGTGAGGAGATGGGGAGGTAGGGTTGGGGTCGGAGAGAGGAGAGGTCAGAGGAGGGGGAAGAGGGTTGGGTTTCGGAGAGAGGAGAGGTCAGAGGGAGGAGAGGGGAAGAGGGTTGGGGTCAGAGAGAGGAGAGGTCAGAGGAGGGGGAAGAGGGTTGTGGTCGGAGAGAGTAGAGGTCAGAGGGAGGAGAGGGGGAGGTAGGGTTGGGGTCAGAGGGAGGAGAGGTCAGAGGAGGGGGAAGAGGGAGGAGAGGTCAGAGGAGGGGGAAGAGGGTTGGGGTCAGAGAGAGGAGAGGTCAGAGGGAGGAGTGGAAAAAACCTGGTCTCAGATCATTGCGTATTATTCTGTATGTAAATCCGAAACCCTCCATTTAGTGTATGTTAGGTTTACTATTGTAGGCATTAATATGTGGATGTCCATCATTTATTTACGAATTGCAATTCGTACAATATGTTACGAATTTACTAAATGTACTAAGTTACGAATTATTAAAAAGGTATATATTACGAATTCAAATGATTTGTTACTCCCGTTAGCTAGGCTAGGGGTTTGTGTTAGGGGTTAGAGTTAGGTTAAAGGGTTAAGGTTAGGGGAAGGGTTAGCTAACATGCTAAGTATTTACAAAGTAGATAAAAAGTAGTAAGTAGTTGCAAAGTTGCTAAAATTCTAAAGTTGTCTGTGATGAGATTCAAACACACAACCTTTGGGTTGCTAGACATTTGCATTATCCTTTCCTTTAGTTTATGCCTTAAGTAACCTGTTTTATGTAACCAAACATAACATATCATCCTAATTTGAGTTTCCCGGATGTTCATTTCCTATGTTACTTCTAGTCTATGAGACCAGGCTGAAGGAAAGGGTGAAGTAGGGATGGAGAGAGGAGGAGTTGGTGTTAGAGACCTAGATTTGACAGCGGGAAGTGGGGTAGGAGAGAGGAGGTGGGGTCTAGTCCAGAGAGAGGGGATGAGGTCATAGAGAGGAGGGGAAAGGTGGAGGTGGGGTCTAGTCCAGAGAGAGGGGATGAGGTCATAGAGAGGAGGGGAAAGGTGGAGGTGGGGTCTAGTCCAGAGATAGGGGATGAGGTCATAGAGAGGAGGGGAAAGGTGGAGGTGGGGTCTAGTCCAGAGAGAGGGGATGAGGTCATAGAGAGTAGGGGAAAGGTGGAGGTGGGGTTTAGTCCAGAGAGAGGGGATGAGGTCATAGAGAGGAGGGGAAAGGTGGAGGTGGGGTCTAGTCCAGAGAGAGGGGATGAGGTCATAGAGAGGAGGGGAAAGGTGGAGGTGGGGTTTAGTCCAGAGAGAGGGGATGAGGTCATAGAGATGAGGGGAAAGGGGGAGGGGTTGGAGGAGGTAGGGTTGAGACCTGATTGGTTGATGGGGGTGAGAGAGGGAGGGAAAACAAATTGTGAATACGATCCTGTTGCAGACAACCAAGGTCAACCGTAGCGTAGCAACACACAGACACAGACACTCACACACACAAAGGTGAAACATAACGTAGCACTGCTGTAGGCTGGAACAACTGGTCTTCTTCAAAGAGGAGCCCAGGGACTCACACTTTTAACTATCAACTCCAACTAAAATGTATTGGCTTCGCTATGTAAACCTTTACTTTTTTGTTTCAGTTACAAATCAGGGCCACTGACGTTCAGCTACATCCTGCTCCTTCCCTGAGTGTTCCTGAAGGTTTGTATTTTACACTGCTCATTGTTTTAATCACAAACAGAAAAAATCACTCCAATTCCAAACTTAACCCGCCAAGACAATGTGCTGTTGGTGCCCAGCCAGGCGCTAATGTGTCTCTCCTCACTGATTGAATGACAAATGGACTATAAAGGAGGCCTACCTGAGTGATGAAGGTGAAGAGGCTGATTTAATTTTGAATAATAATAATGTAATGAGGAGTTTAAAGCCTGTTTATCAGTGTTGGCGCTCATGTTAATAATTTGACTGCACACCTTGCAGGTTGATACCATAAAAATAACTGTTACAGGACTGTTTTATTTACTGTAACTCTGTTACGAAAACATGATATGTGATGCCAGTCAGTCAGCACAGCCAGCCAACAATTGTACCGTGTATCTGTCTTTTGTGTACTTTCGTTGTGGCATTTTGCACCTGCCCTGTGTTTTTGTTGTAGCTGCTTGACAATGAAATTTCCCCCCCGGGGGATCAATAAAGTACCTATCTATGTGAGGGCTTGGTTGTGGTAAGGCCTCTTACTCCCACCTAGGGGAGGAGAGAGGCACACAACCAAGCTCTCACACATTATTAGGGAGATGATCATCCCCAATCAGAGACAGCTGTATAGCGTTGTCTCTGATTGGGGATGGTATTTAAGCTCCTCACATTTCCACCTGTGTGTGGATCATTGTTTTTGCTTGTCTGCCTCGTGTATCAGAAAGCAAGTGAGTCACAGTGTTTTTCGTTTGTAATCGTGTTTGTTTTTTTAGTCTCCTTTTTATGTTAAATGCTTCGTGAGAACACCTCATTTTTAATAAAAAGGATGACACTTCACCAGCGCTCCGTATATCGTCCCTTATATCCTACGCACCGTGACGACAATCTATCTATCTATCTATCTATCTATCTATCTATCTATCTATCTATCTATCTATCTATCTATCTATCTATCTATCTATCTATCTATCTATCTATCTATCTATCTATCTATCTATCTATCTATCTATCTATCTATCTATCTATCTATACCAACACTATTTTCACACATTAACATATAGACAAGATTAAATTGACAATAATCTGATGAGTGACAATATTAGGTCTAACAATTGTCATATTGTACATTAAGAGATGGTGCATCTTGTATTGACAGATGGAGGGATGTGATCATCACTTTATCAAATTCTCCTTCAGAGTCTCATGCAGGTAAAACATTGTGATTTCTGTATCAATCAATCAATCAAATGTAGTTATAAAGCCCTTTTTACATCAGCCGATGTCACAAAGTGCTATACAGAAACCCAGCCTAAAACCCCAAACAGCAAGCAATGCAGATGTAGAAGCACGGTGGCTAGGAAAAACTCCCTAGAAAGGCAAAACCTAGGAAGAAACCTAGAGAGGAACCAGGCTCTGAGGGGTGGCCAGTCCTCTTCTGGCTGTGCCGGGTGGAGATTATAACAATTCATTACCATTAAGGCCAGATCTTTCTCCAAGATGTTCAAATGTTCATAGATGACCAGCAGGGTCAAATAATAATAAAAGTAGTTGTGGAGGTTGCAACAGGTAAATACATCAGGAGTGAATGTCACTTGGTTTTTCAGTGCAATAGAGCGCAGGTGTGGTAGAGAGAGAGCGGGATGAAAACAGCAGGTCTGGGACAATGTGACACGTCCAATGAACAGGTCAGGGTTCCATAACCGCAGGCAGAAGAGTTGAAACCGGTGCAGCAGCACGAGCAGGTGGACTGGGGAGAGAGAGAGAATTAGAGGGAGCATACTTAAATTCACACAAGACACCGGATAATAACATCAGATTTCACAAACTGACCCTAGTCCCCCGGCACATAGACTATTGCAGCATAGATACTGGAGGCTGAGACAGGGGGGGTCAGGAGACACTGTGGCCCCCTCCGACAATACCCCCAACAATATCCCCGGACAGGGCCAAACCAGGCAGGATATAACCTCACCCACTCTGCCAAGCACAGCTCCCACACCAATAGAGGGATATCAACAACCACCAACTTACTACCCTGAGACAAGGCTGAGTATAGCCCACGAAAGATCCCCTCCACTGCACTAGACCGAGGGGGCGACAAACCGGACCGGAAGTGACGCACCACTCCTAGGGATGGCATGGAAAGCACCAGTAAGCCAGTGACTCAGCCCGTAATAGGGCCAGAGGCAGAGAATCCCAATGGAGAGACGGGAACCGGCCAGGCAGAGACAGCAAGGGTGGTTCGTCGCTCCAGTGCCTTGCCGTTCACCTTCACACTCCTGGGCCAGACTACACTCAATCATAGGACTTACGGAAGAGGTGAGTCTTCAGTAAAGACTTAAAGGTTGAGACTGAGTCTGTGTCTCTCACATGGATAGGCAGACCATTCCATAAAAATTGAGCTCTATAGGAGAAAGCCCTTCCTCCAGCTGTTTGCTTAGAAATTCTACGGACAATAAGGAGGCCTGCGTCTTGTGACCGGAGCGTACGTGTAGGTATGTATGGCAGGACCAAATCTGAGAGATAAGTAGGAGCAAGTCCATGTAATGCTTTGTAGGTTAGCAGTACAGCCTTGAAATCAGCCCTAGCCTTAACAGGAAGCCAGTGTAGAGAGGCTAGCACGGGAGTAATATGATCAATTTTTTCGGTTCTAGTCAAGATTCTAGCAGCCGTGTTTAGCACTAATTGAAGTGTATTTAGTGCTTTATCCGGGTAGCCGGAGAGTAGAGCATTGCAGTAATCTAATCTAGAAGTGACAAAACCATGGATTAGCTTTTCTGCATCATTTTTGGACAAAGAATGTCTGATTTTTTCAATGTTACGAAGATGGAAAAAAGCTGTCCTTGAAATATTCTTGATATGTTCGTTAAAAGATAGATCAGGGTCCAGAGTAACGCAGAGGTCCTTCACAGTTTTTTGGGAGACGACTGTACAACCATCAATATTAATTGTCAGATCCAAAAGCAGATCTCTTTGTTTCTTGGGACCTAGAACTAGCATCTCTGTTTTGTCAGAATTTAAAAGTAAAAAAAAATGCAGGACCAAATCTGAGAGATAAGTAGGAGCAAGTCCATGTAATGCTTTGTAGGTTAGCAGTACAGCCTTGAAATCAGCCCTAGCCTTAACAGGAAGCCAGTGTAGAGAGGCTAGCACGGGAGTAATATGATCAATTTTTTCGGTTCTAGTCAAGATTCTAGCAGCCGTGTTTAGCACTAATTGAAGTGTATTTAGTGCTTTATCCGGGTAGCCGGAGAGTAGAGCATTGCAGTAATCTAATCTAGAAGTGACAAAACCATGGATTAGCTTTTCTGCATCATTTTTGGACAAAGAATGTCTGATTTTTGCAATGTTACGAAGATGGAAAAAAGCTGTCCTTGAAATATTCTTGATATGTTCGTTAAAAGATAGATCAGGGTCCAGAGTAACGCAGAGGTCCTTCACAGTTTTTTGGGAGACGACTGTACAACCATCAATATTAATTGTCAGATCCAAAAGCAGATCTCTTTGTTTCTTGGGACCTAGAACTAGCATCTCTGTTTTGTCAGAATTTAAAAGTAAAAAAAAATGCTGCCATCCACTTCCTTATGTCTGAAACACAGGCTTCCAGGGCAGGCAATTTTGGTGCATCACCATGTTTCATCGAAATATACAGCTGTGTGTCGTCCGCATAGCAATGGAAGTTAACATTATGTTTCCGAATGACATCACGAAGAGGTAAAATATATCGTGAAAACAATAGTGGCCCATAAACGGAACCTTGAGGAACACCGAAACTTACAATTGATTTGTCATAGGCAAACCATCCACAGAGACTGATATCTCTCCGACAGATAAGATCTAAACCAGGCAATAACTTGTCTGTGTAGACCAATTAAGGTTTCCAATCTCTCCAAAAGAATAGGAAGGTCTAAGAGCACGAGGATAGATGCAGAGCCTTGGTCTGACACCATTAAAAGGTCATTTTCCACTTTCACGAGTGAAATGGGAGATTCGATATAGGCCGATAGTTTTGGACATTTTCTGGGTCAAGGTTTGGCTTTTTCAAGAGAGGCTTTATTACTGCCACTTTTAGAGAGTTTGGTACACATCCGGTGGAGAGGGAGCCATTTATTATCTTCAGCATAGAAGGGCCAAGCACAGGAAGTAGCTCTTTCAGTAGTTTAGTTGGAATAGGGTCCAGTATGCAGGTTGAAGGTTTAGAGGCCATGACAATTTTCATGAATGTGTCAAGAGAAATGGTATTAAAAACTTAAGTGTGTCCATTGATCCGAGGTCCTGGCAGTTCTGTGCATAAGCATAAGCATTGGTGCTTATGTTTGCTGCACCTTGTGTGTTGATATGGAGCTGATGCTAAAGGGAACGCCCGGCAGCGTTCTCTAGCGAGTACTGATAGGCTGAAAGGCGGTTCTACAGTTAAAGAGGAGGAACGGCAGAACAAAAATATTTTTTTCTCCTTACAAATAAAAAGGTAAATAGATTTTCTCCCACTGATGTTCATTGCCATTGACCCCACATTCCCTCTGCTAAAAGCTGCTGGAAATGTGGAGTACAACAATTAACCTTCCATAGCCCTCTTCACTGTTTTCCCCCTGGGGCTTCCATGCTCTCATTCTGTTTGTACATCCCCATCCTCTCACCCCTCTCACCCCCTCTCACCCCCTCTCACCTCACCACCCTCCCTTCCTCTATCCCTCTCTCACCCCCCTCCCCTCCTCTGTTCCTCTTTTATCCCCCTCTCACCCCCTCTCACCTCACCCCCCCTCCCCTCCTCTCACCTCACCCCACCCACCTCCTCCTCTGTTCTCTCCTCTTAATCCCTCTCTCCCTCCATCCCTCCATCCTTCCATCACCCCAGGCACATTAGCAGACACCCTGGGCAATGATTGGAAATATAATGTATGTACAAGATGCATTTATCTGGGCCAGGGGAATCATAACAGCATATAACCCCAGCCTACAGCCAAATACAATACACAGCATCACTGTCCAGCATATAACCCCAGCCTACAGCCAAATACAATACACAGCATCACTGTCCAGCATATAACCCCAGCCTATAGCCAAATACAATACACAGCATCACTGTCCAGCATATAACCCCAGCCTATAACCAAATACAATACACAGCATCACTACCCAGCATATAACCCCAGCCTACAGCCAAATACAATACACAGCATCACTGTCCAGCATATAACCCCAGCCTATAACCAAATACAATACACAGCATCACTACCCAGCATATAACCCCAGCCTACAGCCAAATACAATACACAGCATCACTGTCCAGCATATAACCCCAGCCTATAACCAAATACAATACACAGCATCACTGTCAAGCATATAACCCCAGTCTATAGACAAATACAATACACAGCATCACTGTCCAGCATATAACCCCAGTCTATAGACAAATACAATACACAGCATCACTGTCCAGCATATAACCCCAGCCTACAGCCAAATACAATACACAGCATCACTGTCCAGCATATAACCCCAGCCTATAACCAAATACAATACACAGCATCACTACCCAGCATATAACCCCAGCCTATAACCAAATACAATACACAGCGTCACTACCCAGCATATAACCCCAGCCTACAGCCAAATACAATACACAGCATCACTGTCCAGCATATAACCCCAGCCTATAACCAAATACAATACACAGCATCACTACCCAGCATATAACCCCAGCCTATAACCAAATACAATACACAGCGTCACTACCCAGCATATAACCCCAGCCTACAGCCAAATACAATACACAGCATCACTGTCCAGCATATAACCCCAGCCTATAACCAAATACAATACACAGCATCACTACCCAGCATATAACCCCAGCCTACAGCCAAATACAATACACAGCATCACTGTCCAGCATATAACCCCAGCCTATAACCAAATACAATACACAGCATCACTGTCCAGCATATAACCCCAGCCTACAGCCAAATACAATACACAGCATCACTGTCAAGCATATAACCCCAGTCTATAGACAAATACAATACACAGCATCACTGTCCAGCATATAACCCCAGCCTATAACCAAATACAATACACAGCATCACTGTCCAGCATATAACCCCAGCCTACAGCCAAATACAATACACAGCATCACTGTCCAGCATATAACCCCAGCCTATAATACAGGGGCAGCAGCCCTCTGTCTAACCCAGAGACAAGAGACTTTAACACTATCTATTTATATCTGTGACCTGGCACCTGCGCAATGTGCCATGTGAAGCCGGTGCTAAAACCCTCAGTACTGTTCACATCTGCCTCGCAGGCCACTCTGCATGAAACACACACACACACACACACACACACACACACACACACACACACACACACACCACGCCTCAATGCTCTACTGATCTGAATGAATGCTTGGCTGTAACTCGGTATCTAGGGTAGCTAGTGTCTTGTCTGGTCTGTAGAACAGAGGTATGAGATGTTGATGCAGACTGAATGGGACTACACTAGCCATATTATCTGGTTGATACTGGTTCTATTGCTGTCTGGTTGGTACTGGTTCTATTGCTGGCTGGTTGGGACTGGTTCTATTGCTGTCTGGTTGGTACTGGTTCTATTGCTGGCTGGTTGGGACTGGTTCTATTGCTGGATGGTTGGGACTGGTTCTATTGCTGGCTGGTTGGGACTGGTTCTATTGCTGGATGGTTGGGACTGGTTCTATTGCTGTCTGGTTGGGACTGGTTCTATTGCTGGATGGTTGGGACTGGTTCTATTGCTGGCTGTTGGGACTGGTTCTATTACTGGATGGTTGGGACTGGTTCTATTGCTGGATGGTTGGGACTGGTTCTATTGCTGTCTGATTGTTACTGGTTCTATTGCTGGATGGTTGGGACTGATTCTATTGCTGGCTGGTTGGGTCTGGTTCTATTGCTGGCTGGTTGGGTCTGGTTCTGAACTCTCCCCTACACTCATTTCCTACGCAGAAAGGGATTCACCAGCAGCCTGAGCGCTGAAGGAGGAACGACAGACCGTTATTTCAGTGCCTCGCCAGTCAGCTGCCTCTGCCTTTCTTCTCTAAGATGAGATGTTGGTTGTACGTGTTAAAAGCAGTGTGCAACTAATCATTATTAGTTATCATGTACACTGAGATAACAGTGTGCTCTGGCATTGGGAGCACTGTTTAAAATGCTGCTCAGACATAATGCTGGAACAGAAAACTGGACAGCAATATGTTACGTGTGTAGCGCCTGTAGGTAAATGTTACATCTGAGACCTTTGTGTGTTTTTATTTCAAATGAATTAAACCGATATCCATTTCAAAGCAATGCTCTGTGACATGTGGACTGGTTGGGTGGCCGTTGTGATCTTCTCATCAGGTTATTATCTAAATCCAATATTTCTTGATAAGGTGAGTTGTTGTGGCTTTTGCATGTTATCCGGGTCATATTGTGAATCATTTGCATCGGTTGATGAAGGAATTCCTTAGAGATGTGAGAGTATATTGATTTAATAATATATTAATGTATCCCAGTTACACACTCTAACCTCTGGTAAACCATGAACAATTCACCATGAAACAGTGTTGCACCGTTTAAGAGGTCTGTTTAAGAGGTCTGGTTAAGAGGTCTGTTTAAGAGGTCTGGTTAAGAGGTCTGGTTAAGAGGTCTGGTTAAGAGGTCTGGTTAAGAGGTCTGGTTAAGAGGTCTGGTTAAGAGGTCTGTTTAAGAGGTCTGTTTAAGAGGTCTGTTTAAGAGGTCTGTTTAAGAAGCAACTCCAGTGTAGATTTGGCCTTGTGTTTTAGGTTATTGTCCTGCTGAAAGGAGAATTAATCTCCCAGTTGCAAAGAAAAAGCCATATCTCAGACTGGCCAATAAAAAGAAAAGCTTAAGATGGGCAAAAGAACACAGACGGCTGGACAGAGGAAGATATGGCTTTTTCTTTGCAACTCTGCCTAGAAGGCCAGTATCCCAGAGTCGCCTCTTCACTGTTGACGTTGAGACTGGTGTTTTGTGGGTACTATTTAATCAAGCTGCCAGTTGAGGACTTGTGAGGCGTCAGACACTCTAATGTACTTGTCCTCTTGCTCAGTTGTGCACCGGGGCCTCCCACTCCTCTTTCTATTCTGGTTAGAGCCAGTTTGCGGTGTTCTGTGAAGGGAGTAGTACACAGCGTTGTACGAGATCTTCAGTTTCTTGGCAATTTCTCACATGGAATAGCCTTCATTTCTCAGAACAAGAATAGACTGACGAGTTTCAGAAGAAAGTTTCTGGCGATTTTGAAGAAGATTAGTTTTATTGCTTCTTTAATCAGCACAACAGTTTTCAGCTGTGCTAACATCATTGCAAAAGGGTTTTCAAATGATCAATTAGACTTTTAAAATGATAAACTTGGATTAACTAACACAACGTGCCATTGGAACACAGGAGTGATGGTTGCTGATAATGGGTCTCTGTACGCCTATGTAGATATTCCATTAAAAATCAGCTGTTTCCAGCTACAATAGTCATTTACAACATGAACAATGTCTACACTGTATTTGATGGTATTTTAAAGGACAAAAATGTAGCTTGACCCCAAACGTTTTAACATTAGTGTAGGATATTGATGAGGAGGAGGAGGAGGAGGAGGAGGAGGGATAGTTTAGGAAGATGATATAGAATAGTGATGAGGAGGAGGAGGAGGAGGAGGAGTGATAGTTTAGGAAGATGATATAGAATAGTGATGAGGTGGAGGAGGAGGACAAGGGATAGTTTAGAAAGATGATATAGAATAGTGATGAGGAGGAAGAGGAGGGATAGTTTAGGAAGATGATATAGAATAGTGATGAGGTGGAGGAGGAGGAGGAGGAGGAGGGATAGTTTAGGAAGATGTTATAGAATAGTGATGAGGAGGAGGAGGAGGGATAGTTTAGGAAGATGATATAGAATAGTGATGCGGTGGGGGAGGAGGAGGAGGGATAGTTTAGGAAGATGATATAGAATAGTGATGAGGTGGAGGAGGAGGAGGGATAGTTTAGGAAGATGATATAGAATAGTGATGAGGTGGGGGAGGAGGAGGAGGGATAGTTTAGGAAGATGATATAGAATAGTGATGAGGAGGAGGAGGAGGGATAGTTTAGGAAGATGATATAGAATAGTGATGAGGTGGGGGAGGAGGAGTAGGGATAGTTTAGGAAGATGATATAGAATAGTGATGAGGAGGAGGAGGAGGGATAGTTTAGGAAGATGATATAGAATAGTGATGAGGTGGGGGAGGAGGAGGAGGGATAGTTTAGAAAGATGATATAGAATAGTGATGAGGAGGAGGAGGAGGGATAGTTTAGGAAGATGATATAGAATAGTGATGAGGTGGAGGAGGAGGAGGAGGAGGAGGAGGGATAGTTTAGGAAGATATTATAGAATAGTGATGAGGAGGAGGAGGAGGGATAGTTTAGGAAGATGATATAGAATAGTGATGAGGTGGAGGAGGAGGGGGGATAGTTTAGGAAGATGTTATAGAATAGTGATGAGGAGGAGGAGGAGGGATAGTTTAGGAAGATGATATAGAATAGTGATGAGGTGGGGGAGGAGGAGGAGGGATAGTTTAGGAAGATGATATAGAATAGAGATGAGGAGGAGGAGGAGGGATAGTTTAGGAAGATGATACAGAATAGTGATGAGGTGGAGGAGGAGGAGGAGGAGGAGGAGGGATAGTTTAGGAAGATGATATAGAATAGTGATGAGGTGGAGGAGGAGGAGGAGGAGAGATAGTTTAAGAAGATGATATAGAATAGTGATGAGGAGGAGGAGGAGGGATAGTTTAGGAAGATGATATAGAATAGTGATGAGGAGGAGGAGGAGGGATAGTTTAGGAAGATGATATAGAATAGTGATGAGGAGGAGGAGGAGGGATAGTTTAGGAAGATGATATAGAATAGTGATGAGGTGGAGGAGGAGGAGGAGGAGGGATAGTTTAGGAAGATGATATAGAATAGTGATGAGGTGGAGGAGGAGGAGGAGAGATAGTTTAAGAAGATGATATAGAATAGTGATGAGGTGGAGGAGGAGGAGGAAGGATAGTTTAGGAAGATGATATAGAATAGTGATGAAGAGGAGGAGGAGGGATAGTTTAGGAAGATGATATAGAATAGTGATGAGGAGGAGGAGGAGGGATAGTTTAGGAAGATGATATAGAATAGTGATGAGGAGGAGGAGGAGAAGTAGGAGGGGGGATAGTTTAGGAAGATGATATAGAATAGTGATGAGGTGGAGGAGGAGGAGGAGGAGAGATAGTTTAAGAAGATGATATAGAATAGTGATGAGGAGGAGGAGGAGGAGGAGGAGGAGGAGGGAGGGATAGTTTAGGAAGATGATATAGAATAGTGATGAGGTGGAGGAGGAGGAGGAGGGATAGTTTAGGAAGATGATATAGAATAGTGATGAGGAGGAGGAGGAGGGATAGTTTAGGAAGATGATATAGAATAGTGATGAGGAGGAGGAGGAGAGATAGTTTAAGAAGATGATATAGAATAGTGATGAGGTGGAGGAGGAGGAGGAAGGATAGTTTAGGAAGATGATATAGAATAGTGATGAGGAGGAGGAGGAGGAGGGATAGTTTAGGAAGATGATATAGAATAGTGATGAGGAGGAGGAGGAGGGATAGTTTAGGA
Source organism: Thymallus thymallus (assembly GCA_023634145.1). Taxonomy (NCBI): domain Eukaryota; kingdom Metazoa; phylum Chordata; class Actinopteri; order Salmoniformes; family Salmonidae; genus Thymallus; species Thymallus thymallus. The sequence goes on along the minus strand of CM042417.1, from coordinate 1,679,758 downwards.
AGATGATATAGAATAGTGATGAGGAGGAGGAGGAGGAGGAGAGATAGTTTAGGAAGATGATATAGAATAGTGATGAGGAGGAGGAGGAGGAGGGATAGTTTAGGAAGATGATATAGAATAGTGATGAGGAGGAGGAGGAGGGATAGTTTAGGAAGATTATATAGAATAGTGATGAGGTGGGGGAGGAGGAGTAGGGATAGTTTAGGAAGATGATATAGAATAGTGATGAGGAGGAGGAGGAGGGATAGTTTAGGAAGATGATATAGAATAGTGATGAGGTGGGGGAGGAGGAGGAGGGATAGTTTAGGAAGATGATATAGAATAGAGATGAGGAGGTGGAGGAGGGATAGTTTAGGAAGATGATATAGAATAGTGATGAGGTGGAGGAGGAGGAGGAGGAGGAGGAGGGATAGTTTAGGAAGATGATATAGAATAGTGATGAGGTGGAGGAGGAGGAGGAGGAGAGATAGTTTAAGAAGATGATATAGAATAGTGATGAGGAGGAGGAGGAGGGATAGTTTAGGAAGATGATATAGAATAGTGATGAGGAGGAGGAGGAGGGATAGTTTAGGAAGATGATATAGAATAGTGATGAGGAGGAGGAGGAGGGATAGTTTAGGAAGATGATATAGAATAGTGATGAGGTGGAGGAGGAGGAGGAGGAGGGATAGTTTAGGAAGATGATATAGAATAGTGATGAGGTGGAGGAGGAGGAGGAGGAGAGATAGTTTAAGAAGATGATATAGAATAGTGATGAGGTGGAGGAGGAGGAGGAAGGATAGTTTAGGAAGATGATATAGAATATTGATGAGGAGGAGGAGGAGGGATAGTTTAGGAAGATGATATAGAATAGTGATGAGGAGGAGGAGGAGGGATAGTTTAGGAAGATGATATAGAATAGTGATGAGGAGGAGGAGGAGAAGTGGAGGGGGGATAGTTTAGGAAGATGATATAGAATAGTGATGAGGTGGAGGGAGGAGGAGGAGAGATAGTTTAAGAAGATGATATAGAATAGTGATGAGGAGGAGGAGGAGGAGGAGGAGGAGGAGGGGAGAGTAGTTTAGGAAGATGATATAGAATAGTGATGAGGAGGAGGAGGAGGAGGAGGAGGAGGAGGAGGGATAGTTTAGGAAGATGATATAGAATAGTGATGAGGTGGAGGAGGAGGAGGAGGGATAGTTTAGGAAGATGATATAGAATAGTGATGAGGAGGGGAGGAGGGATAGTTTAGGAAGATGATATAGAATAGTGATGAGGTGGAGGGGAGGGAGGAGGAGGAGGGATAGTTTAGGAAGATGATATAGAATAGTGATGAGGAGGAGGAGGAGAGATAGTTTAAGAAGATGATATAGAATAGTGATGAGGTGGAGGAGGAGGAGGAGGAAGGATAGTTTAGGAAGCATGATATAGAATAGTGATGAGGAGGAGGAGGAGGAGGGATAGTTTAGGAAGATGATCTAGAATAGTGATGAGGAGGAGGTGGAGGGATAGTTTAGGAAGATGATATAGATAGTGTGAGGAGGAGGGGGAGGAGGAGAGAGTTTAGGAAGATGATATAGAATAGTGATGAGGAGGAGGAGGAGGAGGGATAGTTTAGGAAGATGATATAGAATAGTGATGAGGTGGAGGGTGAGGGATAGTTTAGGAAGATGATATAGAATAGTGATGAGGAGGAGGAGGAGGAGGGATAGTTTAGGAAGATGATATAGAATAGTGACGAGGAGGAGGAGGAGGAGGAGGAGGGGAGGAGGAGGAGGAGGAGGGATGTTTAGGAAGATGATATAGAATAGTGATGAGTGGGAGGAGGAGGAGGAGGGATAGTTTAGGAAGATGATATAGAGTAGTGATGAGGAGGAGGAGGAGGAGGAGGAGAGATAGTTTAGGAAGATGATATAGAATAGTGATGAGGTGGAGGAGGAGGGATAGTTTAGGAAGATGATATAGAATAGTGATGAGGTTGGGGAGTGGGAGAGAGAGAGAGAGAGGAAGAGGATAGTGGTAGGATGCTATTCAGAGAGAGAGAGATTGAGAGAGAGAGAGGATAGTGGTAGGATGCTCTTCAGAGAGAGAGAGATTGAGAGAGAGAGAGGATAGTGGTAGGATGCTCTTCAGAGAGAGAGAGTGAGGATAGTGGTAGGATGCTCTTCAGAGAGAGAGAGGATAGTGGTAGGATGCTCTTCAGAGAGAGAGAGAGAGAGAGGATAGTGGTAGGATGCTCTCAGAGAGAGAGAGAGGATAGCGGTAGGATGGTCTTCAGAGAGAGAGAGAGAGAGAGAGAGAGAGAGGATAGTGGTAGGATGCTCTTCAGAGAGAGAGAGAGAGGATAGTGGTAGGATGCTCTTCAGAGAGAGAGGGTAGTGGTAGGATGGTCTTCAGAGAGAGAGAGAGAGAGAGAGAGAGAGAGAGAGAGGAGAGAGAGAGAGAGAGGATAGTGGTAGGATGCTCTTCAGAGAGAGAGAGAGAGGATAGTGGTAGGATGCTCTTCAGAGAGAGAGAGAGAGAGAGAGAGAGAGAGAGAGAGATAGAGAGAGAGAGAGGATAGTGGTAGGATGCTCTTCAGAGAGAGAGGGTAGTGGTAGGATGGTCTTCAGAGAGAGAGAGAGAGAGAGGATAGTGGTAGGATGCTCTTCAGAGAGAGAGAGAGAGGATAGTGGTAGGATGCTCTTCAGAGAGAGAGAGAGAGAGAGAGAGAGAGAGAGAGAGAGAGAGAGAGAGAGAGAGAGAGAGAGAGAGAGAGAGAGAGAGAGAGGATAGTGGTAGGATGGTCTTCAGAGAGAGAGAGAGAGAGAGAGAGAGAGAGAGAGAGAGGATAGTGGTAGGATGCTCTTCAGAGAGAGAGGGTAGTGGTAGAATGGTCTTCAGAGAGAGAGAGAGAGAGAGAGAGAGAGAGAGAGGATAGTGGTAGGATGGTCTTCAGAAAGAGAGAAGATAGTGGTAGGATGGTCTTCAGAGAGAGGATAGTGCTAACGCCTTAAGGTATCAGAATGCTTCAGTTTGGCTGGCGGCTAGCTGAAGTCGGCAAGCATACTTCTTAGTGTCTTAGCATACTTCCTTAAAAGACCTTTGCTTGACAAACAAGAAAGAAGCGTCAATAGTACTGTTTTCCATTTTGAGACACTGTAGCCTGTACACATTTCCTCAATCTGTCTGAATCAATCTAATATAACTCAAGAAATATTTCATTCATATTGACGTTTTCGCAGAGGAGATTCTATATTATTGTCATGGCTAACACTGTGACTAGAGGTGGCAGCATAACAACAAAATATGAGACTTCATTTAGGAAGGATATCATCTGATCCAGGGCTGGGCTGGAGACGAGAAGGGTTCATTTTATTAGACTTTCAGAAATAGACTTGAGTCACACTTCTCTCCTGTCCTCATATGGAGAGATTGGCAGTGCAGTCAGGAAAGTGATTTCAGAGGAGAGCAGAGATGGTGCAGGAGTGTTGGTTAAGCAAGCTGCTTTAATTTGCTCTGGAGCATGCGTTCTCAAGGTGTCTGTGTCCCAAATGTCACCCTATTTCCTACATACAGTAGTGTACTATGTTTGACCACAGCCTTATGGGTCCTGGTCAAAAGTAGTGCACTATATAGGGAATATGTTGCCATTTGGGACACGTCACTGATACACCCTCCCTGCCTGCTTGCTGTAATTGGAGTCAGTACAAGTGCTTTCCATTTCCATCAGATGCTTTCATGTAGTTTGAGACTTTTCCAAGTGAGGAGACGAATCATCTAAACACTATATTCATTTGATCCAGTTTAAATCAAAGGCAGCAACATCCCCAGTCACATCCCAAATGAAACCCTATTCCCTATATAGTGTACTACTCTGGACCAGAAAAGTAGTGCACTGTAAAGGGAATAGGGTGCTATTTGGGACGTGCCCTAAAGGTGTTTGATTCTATTGCTATGTTAAGGCAGCATCCACAGTAACTGATGTCCCAAATTGCACCCTATTCCCTATGTAGTGCACTACTTTACACCAGAACCCTATGGGCTGTTTGAGGAAGAGGGAAGGGAAGGGAAGGAGAGAGTCAGGGGCTTTTCTCAAGGCTTTTACTCCTCCATCCTCTCTCTACTCCATCCTCTCTCCTCCATCCTCTCTCTACTCCATCCTCTCTCCTCCATCCTCTCTCTACTCCATCCTCTCTCTCCTCCATCCTCTCTCCTCCATCCTCTCGCTTCCTTTTGAAAATGAGAGGCAGTGAAGAGAGGGACAGAAATTATCTTGTATGACTCTCCTCTCCACTCCACACTCCACTCTCTCCTCTCCTCTCCACTCCTATCCTCTCCTCTCCACTCTCCACTCTCCACTCTCCACTCTCCACTCTCTCCTCTCCACTCTCCACTCTCCACTCTCCACTCTCCACTCTCTCCTCTCCACTCCTATCCTCTCCTCTCCACTCTCTCCTCTCTCCTCTCTCCTCTCTCCTCTCTCCTCTCTCCTCTCTCCTCTCTCCTCTCCACTCTCCACTCTCCACTCTCCACTCTCCACTCTCTCCTCTCCTCTCCACTCCTATCCTCTCCTCTCCACTCTCTCCTCTCCACTCTCCACACTCTCCTCTCCTCTCCACTCCTATCCTCTCCTCTCCACTCTCTCCTCTCTCCTCTCTCCTCTCTCCTCTCCACTCTCCACTCTCCACTCTCCACTCTCCACTCTCTCCTCTCCTCTCCACTCCTATCCTCTCCTCTCCACTCTCTCCTCTCCACTCTCCACACTCTCCTCTCCTCTCCACTCCTATCCTCTCCGTTCCACTCTCTCCTCTCTCCTCTCTCCTCTCTCCTCTCTCCTCTCTCCTCTCCACTCTCCACTCTCTCCTCTCCACTCCACTCTGCACTCAGGCAAATTACGATTACAGAGGTGGAATCCCAAAATAAACGCCTAAAAAACAAATGTAGCTAATTGTGCAAGACATTTTCTAGGTAAAAGGTTAAGCAGCATATCATCTTTAAGTGTTTGATTTTCTTCTTTCAGAAAACAACTGCTTTAAAGGGGATGTGGCATATTTCAAAACTCTTCCGCGAAGGACTCTGGTTTGATACACATGACTATCAAGGAGGGAAGGACATTATTCTGCTGCCTACTAACAACTTTACACTCTCCTCAAACACTCAACCACGGAGGAGAAAGGAAGGAGGACTTTTGCCCAAATGAGAAAAAGGCCTGGTTGAGGGAGACGGGAGACGGGATGGGATGGGAGGAGGGTTTCCCCTTTTCATTCCAGCGGTTGTCTCCGTTCTCCACTTTCCGAGCGGCGCTGCGATGTGAGGAATAACATCAACAGCAGTGAGCCTCCCAGGGAGACCAAATGAACAAATAAAACAGTAGCTTCGTCTCACACTTGGCTCTACTGAACGTCAAGAGACGGGTGAAGACTTCATCTCACACTGGGCTTTACAAGAGACTGGTGAAGACTTCATCTCACACTGGGCTTTACAAGAGACGGGTGAAGACTTCATCTCACACTGGGCTTTACAAGAGACGGGTGAAGACTTCATCTCACACTGGGCTTTACAAGAGACGGGTGAAGACTTCATCTCACACTTAGCTTTACTGAACGTCAAGAGACGGGTGAAGACTTCATCTCACACTGGGCTTTACTGAACGTCAAGAGACGGGTGAAGACTTCATCTCACACTGGGCTTTACTGAACGTCAAGAGACGGGTGAAGACTTCATCTCACACTGGGCTTTACTGAACGTCAAGAGACGGGTGAAGACTTCATCTCACACTGGGCTTTACTGAACGTCAAGAATCTACTCAGTCTATATTGATTGGTTCTGAGCTTTATCCATAGAAATAGAATCTATAGTTGATTCGACTCAACAAATCACAAGGTACACTTCCAGCTTTTACTTCCTGCTTTGCTCCTACAGGTAAATTCGCTATGGCCGCCAGTCCACCTATTATGACATCATTGACTTCAGTGGGGAGACCTGTTCTATAGATGCAATTTCTTTGGGTTTATCGTTAGTTTTTAATAAGTCAGTTACCATGTTTATGTTCAAGTGTTTATTCAACTGAGGTACTCAGAGCGTGTATCATGTTTATCTTAACTAATAAGTCATCAGCTTTTTGTTTTTTAGCCCTAGAGAGTTATCGGCTTCATTATGTTTATAGGTGATAAAACGTTGTTTGTCTTGTATTTGCGGAGGCTATCCATGAAGAAGACTCTTTACATTTTAAACCTCAGCTGAATCTTGTAATGAGTGGTGTGGCTGTTGAACACGTTTAGGAGATTAAATTACTTGGCGTTACCTTAGATTGTAAACTGTCACGGTCAAAACATATAGATTCAATGGTTGTAAAGATGGGGAGAGATCTGTCTGTAATAAAGAGATACTCTGCTTTTTGACACCACATTCCAAAAAGCAAGTTCTGCAGCCTCTAGTTTGGTCTTATCTTGATTATTGTCCAGTCATGTGGTCCAGTGCTGCAAGGAAAGACCTAGTTAATCTGCAGCTGGTCCAGAACAGAGTGGCACGTCTTGCTCTTCATTGTAATCAGAGGGCTGATATAAATACCATGCATGCCAGTCTCTCTTGGCTAAGAGTTGAGGAGAGACTGATTGCGTCACCTTTTATAAGAAACATAGTGTTGAAAATCCTAAATAGTTTGCATAGTGAACTAACACACAGCGTTCAGTATTATATAGAGCCATTATTGCATGGAACTCCGTTCCATCTCATATTACTCAAATAAACAACAAACGTGGTTTAAAAAAACAGACAAAGCAACACCTTACGGCACAACGCCTCTCCCCTATTGGATCTGGATAGTTTGTGTGTGTATTGACATGTAGGCTACGTATGTAGTTCTGTCCTTGAGCTGTTCTTGTCTATTAATGCTCTGTATTATGTCATGTTTCATGTTTTGTGTTGAACCCCAGGAAGAGTATCTGCTGCTTTTACTACAGCTAATGAGGATCCTAATAAAATCAATTGTAAGTTTTGGTGTTCCTCAAGGTTCCGTTTTAGGGCTACTATATATTTGACTTCTTGGTGATGTCATTCGGAAACATAATGTAAACCTATGGGTTCATTTTGAACCCATTGCTATGCGGACGACACACAGCTGTACATTTCGATGAAACATGGTGATGACCTAAAATTGCCTGCCCTGAAAGCCTGTGTTTCAGACATAAGGAAGTGGATGGCGGCAAATGTTTTACTTTTAAAGTCTGACAAAACAGAGATGCTAGTTCTAGGTCCCAAGAAACAAAGAGATCTGCTTTTGGATCTGACAATTAATCTTGATGGTTGTACAGTCGTCTACCAAAAAACTGTGAAGGACCTCGGCATTACTCTGGACCCTGATCTCTCTTTTAATGAACATATCAAGAATATTTCAAGGACAGCTTTTTTCCATCTTCGTAACATTGCAAAAATCTGAAATTTTTTGTCCAAAAATGATGCGGAAAAGCTAATCCATGGTTTTGTCACTTCTAGATTAGATTACTGCAATGCTCTACTCTCCGGCTACCCGGATAAAGCACTAAATAAACTGCAATTAGTGTTAAACACGGCTGATAGAATCCTGACTAGAACCAAAAGATTTGATCATATTACTCCCGTGCTAGCCTCTCTACACTGGCTTCCTGTTAAGGCTAGGGCTGATTTCAAGGTTTTACTGCTAACCTACAAAGCATTACATGGGCTTGCTCCTACGTATCTCTCAGATTTGGTCCTGCCATACATACCTACACGTACGCTCCGGTCACAAGACACAGGCCTCCTTATTGTCCGTAGAATATCTAAGCAAACAGCTGGAGGCAGGGCTTTCTCCTATAGAGCTCCATTTTTATTGAATGGTCTGCCTATCCATGTGAGAGACGCAGACTCCGTCTCAACCTTTAAGTCTTTACTGAAGACTCACCTCTTCAGTAGGTCCTATGATTTAGTGTAGTCTGGCCCAGGGGTGCAAGGGTGAACGGCAAGGCACTGGAGCAACGAACCACCCTTGCTGTCTCTGCCTGGCCGGTTCCCGTCTCTCCATTGGGTTTCTCTGCCTCTGACCCTATTACAGGGGCGTCACTGGGTCACTGGGTGCGTCACTTCCTGTCCGGTTTGTCGCCCCCTCGGGCTTGTGCAGTTGAGGGGATCTTTCGTGGGCTATACTCAGCCTTGTTTCAGGGCAGTAAGTTGGTGGTTGTTGATATTCCTCTATTAGTGTGGGGGCTGTGCTTTGGCAGAGTGGGTGAGGTTATATCCTGCCTGGTTGGCCCTGTCCGGGGGTATTGTCGGGGGTATTGTTGGAGGGGGCCACAGTGTCTCCTGACCCCCCCTGTCTCAGCCTCCAGTATCTATGCTGCAATAGTCTATGTGCCGGGGGGCTAGGGTCAGTTTGTTAAATCTGATGTTATTATCCAGTGTCTTGTGTGAATTTAAGTATGCTCCCTCTAATTCTCTCTCTCTCCCCAGTCCACCTGCTCGTGCTGCTGCACCGGTTTCAACTCTTCTGCCTGCGGTTATGGAACCCTGACCTGTTCATTGGATGTGCCACCTTGTCCCAGACTTGCTGTTTTCATCTTGCTCTCTCTCTACCACACCTGCGCTCTATGGCACCGTACCTGCACTCTCTACTGCATCTAAATGCCTGGCTATGAAAAACCAAGTGACATTCACTCCTGATGTATTTACCTGTTGCAACTACTATTATTATTATTTGACGCTGCTGGTCAATTATGAACGTTTGAACATCTTGGAGAAAGAACTGGCCTTAATGGCCATGAATTGTTATAATCTCCACCCGGCACAGCCAGAAGAGGACTGGCCACCCCTCAGAGCCTGGTTCCTCTCTAGGTTTCTTCCTAGGTTTTGCCTTTCTAGGGAGTTTTTCCTAGCCACTGTGCTTCTACATCTGCATTGCTTGCCGTTTGGGGTTTTAGGCTGGGTTTCTGTATAGCACTTTGTGACATCGGCTGATGTAAAAAGGGCTTTATAAATACATGTGATTTGATTTGATTTGATAGGCCCCCTGGTGCAGGTATACAGGAAGAGGAGAGGGAGCCCCCTGGTGCAGGTATACAGGAAGAGGAGAGGGAGCCCCCTGGTGCAGGTATACAGGAAGAGGAGAGGGAGCCCCCTGGTGCAGGTATACAGGAAGAGGAGAGGGAGCCCCCTGGTGCAGGTATACAGGAAGAGGAGAGGGAGCCCCCTGGTGCAGGTATACAGGAAGAGGAGAGGGAGCCCCCTGGTGCAGGTATACAGGAAGAGGAGAGGAAGCTTCCCTTCCCTCCCTCTGGGCTCTGAACTTAGCTTTAATGTAACGTTTTGTCATAAGTAATAAGAAGTGGAGGGCTTGCAGGGCAGTCTAGCTTGGCAGTTGGTGCACTAGTCTGTCAGTGATTGTAGCGTTAAGGTCAGCTAGACAGGGTGCTGGTCTGTTGTGTGTGTGCGCGTGAGCTGCTCTTCTCCTCCTTCACTCAGAGCTTTGCTTCAAGTCACTGAGGCAATGAGTTGAGACAGAACAAACACTTTTATTGAAATGGAGAGGATTTCTCCCTCTGAAGCCAAACAAACACTACTAGATTTACAGCAAGCTGTGCTGAGACGGAACCCTTAATAAAACCAACAAACCAGATGTATATAGATGGAGACATAAACCCTGACCCTGCTCTTCTCTCCTCTCCTCCACTCATCTCTTTCTAATTCAGCTGGGCGGGTTGGGTTGGGTTTGATTCGGAGGGTTGGGTTGTGTTGGGCGGGTTGGGTTGGGTTTGATTCGGAGGGTTGGGTTGGGTTGGGCGGGTTGGGTTGGGTTGGGTTTTATTCGGAGGGTTGGGTTGGGTTGGGCGGGTTGGGTTTGATTCGGAGGGTTGGGTTGGGTTGGGCGGGTTGGGTTGGGTTGGGTTTGATTCGGAGGGTTGGGTTGGGTTGGGCGGGTTGGGTTGGGTTGGGTTTGATTCGGAGGGTTGGGTTGGGTTGGGCGGGTTGGGTTGGGTTTGATTCGGAGGGTTGGGTTGGGTTGGGCGGGTTGGGTTGGGTTTGATTCGGAGGGTTGGGATGGGCGGGTTGATTTGGGTTTGATGATGCAACACAGAATGAGATCATTTGTAACAACAATAATACCTAACTTTCTCTATTACAAGTTTTTTATTTTCTTTCTATTAAAGTTCCTAGAAAGTTTCTTAGTTTACTTTACGGGTTGGCGTGGTAACACTCAATATGAGGACCTTCAAAGAGCTGTGGAATCAGAGGGTAACACTCAATATGAGGACCTTCAAAGAGCTGTGGAATCAGAGGGTAACACTCATTATGAGGACCTTCAAAGAGCTGTGGAATCAGAGGGTACCACTCAATATGAGGACCTTCAAAGAGCTGTGGAATCAGAGGGTAACACTCAATATGAGGACCTTCAAAGACCTGCAGGTGTGTTTACAAATGATGTTTCCTTTACCAGAACCCTCCACAGAGGGATGAAAGTGTTCTAATGCACACAAACCATAATTAGCACTATTTCCACTGTTTAGCTCTTTATCCTTGTGGGAAGAACTGTTACTACAGACCCCATTATCATGGAAACAGTTATACATATCAGAGAGAGAGCAATTCTCAAATGAAACAGCTGAATATTTAATTTCATTCTTTGAGTTTGTGGGGCATTTCCATTGTATTCTGATCAGGCATGAAGCCCACTGAAGGCTTTCTTTTGAACCTCAACTATTTAATTTCCATAGTGAAGCAGTCCAACTTATCTCTCTCTGGATCTGATTTAATATCTACCTTTTGGTTCATACCATTCTGAGACATGAGAGAATAACTTAACATACAGGTTGAAGTGGTTTGACTGATCATACAGGTTGAAATGGTTTGACTGATCATACAGGTTGAAGTGGTTTGACTGATCATACAGGTTGAAGTGGTTTGACTTAACATACATGTTGAAGTGGTTTGATTTAACATACAGGTTGAAGTGGTTTGACTTAACATACAGGTTGAAGTGGTTTGACTTAACATACAGGTTGAAGTGGTTTGACTTAACATACAGGTTGAAATGGTTTGACTTAACATACAAGTTGAAATGGTTTGACTTAACATACAGGTTGAATTGGTTTGACTGATCATACAGGTTGAAGTGGTTTGACTTAACATACAGGTTGAAGTGGTTTGACTTAACATACAGGTTGAAGTGGTTTGACTGATCATACAGGTTGAAGTGGTTTGACTGATCATACAGGTTGAAGTGGTTTGACTGATCATACAGGTTGAAGTGGTTTGACTTAACATACAGGTTGAAGTGGTTTGATTTAACATACATGTTGAAGTGGTTTGACTGATCATACAGGTTGAAGTGGTTTGACTTAACATACAGGTTGAAGTGGTTTGACTTAACATACAGGTTGAAGTGGTTTGACTGATCATACAGGTTGAAGTGGTTTGACTGATCATACAGGTTGAAGTGGTTTGACTGATCATACAGGTTGAAGTGGTTTGACTTAACATACAGGTTGAAGTGGTTTGACTTAACATACAGGTTGAAGTGGTTTGACTGATCATACAGGTTGAAGTGGTTTGACTTAACATACAGGTTGAAGTGGTTTGACTGATCATACAGGTTGAAGTGGTTTGACTTAACATACAGGTTGAAGTGGTTTGACTTAACATACAGGTTGAAGTGGTTTGACTGATCATACAGGTTGAAGTGGTTTGACTTAACATACAGGTTGAAATGGTTTGACTTAACATACAGGTTGAAGTGGTTTGACTTAACATACAGGTTGAAGTGGTTTGACTGATCATACAGGTTGAAGTGGTTTGACTTAACATACAGGTTGAAGTGGTTTGACTTAACATACAGGTTGAAGTGGTTTGACTGATCATACAGGTTGAAGTGGTTTGACTTAACATACAGGTTGAAATGGTTTGACTTAACATACAGGTTGAAGTGGTTTGACTGAACTATCACTCTCCCAACCTCTCTCTTTCTCTCTCCCTCTCTATCGCTCTCCCTCCTCTCTCTTCTCTCCCTCCCCCCTTCAAATCAAATTGTATTTGCCACATGTGCCTATAGTGGAGGAATGAGAAGGTGATACTGGTGACTGGCTGACGTGGTAGCACAGCATGATGACTCATCACCATGGTGACTGGCTGACGTGGTAGCACAGCATGATGACTCAATCACCATGGTGACTGGCTGACGTGGTAGCACAGCATGATGACTCAATCACCATGGTGACTGGCTGACGTGGTAGCACAGCATGATGACTCAATCACCATGGTGACTGGCTGACGTGGTAGCACAGCATGATGACTCAATCACCATGGTGACTGGCTGACGTGGTAGCACAGCATGATGACTCAATCACCATGGTGACTGGCTGACGTGGGAGTACAGCATGATGACTCAATCACCATGGTGACTGGCTGAAGTGGGAACACAGCATGATGACTCATCACCATGGTGACTGGCTGACGTGGTAGCACAGCATGATGACTCATCACCATGGTGACTGGCTGACGTGGGAGTACAGCATGATGACTCAATCACCATGGTGACTGGCTGAAGTGGGAACACAGCATGATGACTCAATCACCATGGTGACTGGCTGACGTGGTAGCATAGCATGATGACTCAGTCACCATGGTGACTGGCTGACGTGGGAACACAGCATGATGACTCAATCACCATGGTGACTGGCTGACGTGGGAACACAGCATGATGACTCAATCACCATGGTGACTGGCTGACGTGGGAACACAGCATGATGACTCATCACCATGGTGACTGGCTGACGTGGGAGCACAGCATGATGACTCAATCACCATGGTGACTGGCTGACGTGGGAGCACAGCATGATGACTCAATCACCATGGTGACTGGCTGACGTGGGAGCACAGCATGATGACTCAATCACCATGGTGACTGGCTGACGTGGTAGCACAGCATGATGACTCAATCACCATGGTGACTGGCTGACGTGGTAGCACAGCATGATGACTCAATCACCATGGTGACTGGCTGACGTGGGAGCACAGCATGATGACTCAATCACCATGGTGACTGGCTGACATGGGAACACAGCATTATGACTCAATCACCATGGTGACTGGCTGACATGGGAACACAGCATGATGACTCAATCACCATGGTGACTGGCTGACATGGGAACACAGCATGATGACTCAATCACCATGGTGACTGGCTGACATGGGAACACAGCATGATGACTCAATCACCATGGTGACTGGCTGACGTGGGAGCACAGCATGATGACTCAATCACCATGGTGACTGGCTGACGTGGGAACACAGCATGATGATTCAATCACCATGGTGACTGGCTGACATGGGAGCACAGCATGATGACTCAATCACCATGGTGACTGGCTGACGTGGGAGCACAGCATGATGACTCAATCACCATGGTGACTGGCTGACATGGGAACACAGCATGATGACTCAATCACCATGGTGACTGGCTGACATGGGAGCACAGCATGATGACTCAATCACCATGGTGACTGGCTGACGTGGGAGCACAGGGGAAGAGATGTTCTCAAAGTCCTAGGGTCACTCAAGCCAGGAGAGGTGTGAAGACTGATGAAACTTGAATCGACAAAGTGAATGTTACTGTGTGAATTAAATTGTCATGTTTGGATTGTTTCAAGAGTTCTTAAAGAGCTACACATTTTGATATGGTCTATTGTACTGTAAGTGCTATTTTTGGTGGACTTCCTAAGCCAGGATTCAGACACGGCTAGGACATCAGGGTTGGTGGAGTGTTCTAAAGCAGTGAATAAATCAAACTTAGGGAGGAGGCTTCTGATGTTAACATGCAAGAAACCAAGGCTTTTACATTTACAGATGTCAACAAATGAGAATGCCTGGGGAATAGGTGTAGTACTGGGGGCTACAGGACCTGGGTTTACCTCTACATCACCAGAGGAACAGAGGAGGAGTAGGATAAGGGTACGGCTAAAGGCTTTAAGAACTGGTCGTCCAGTGCGTTGGGTACAGAGAATAAAAGGAGCAGATTTCTGGGCGTGGTAGAATAGATTGAGGGCATAATGTTCAGACAGGGACATGGTAGGAAGAGAATTCAGTGGAGGTAAACCTAGGCGTTGGGTAATGATGAGAGGTTGCATCTCTGGAGACACCAGTTAAGCCAGGTGAGGTCTCCGCGTGTGTGTGGGGGGGGGGCTCACCTCCCTGGCTCACCTCTCTGCTCGAACAGTCCAGCAGGCATCAGCTGTGTAGCCGAGTGATCATAAGGTCCAATGAGCAGCAAAGAGGTGAGCCAGGGAGCAGTTCAGTAGACGATGAGCTAGGCGAGCGGGAGGCACGGCGTTCAGAATGCTAGCGGGCCGGGGCTAGCAGATGGATCTTCGGCGACGTCACAATGGAAATGTCTGTTGAGACCACGTCGGACGATTACGTCGGCAGACCAGTCGTGATGGCTCGGCGGGGCTCCGTGTCGACAGTAGAAGGTCCAGGCCGGTTGACAAAGGTTGACGTCGGCTAGCCGGGAGATGGGCCTAGTTCGTGGCTAGCTAAAGGCTAACTGGTGCAAGCTTTTGGACAGTAGTGTTAGCCAAACAACAGCCACTCGGTTGCAGCTAGTTAGCTGCGATGATCCAGTGTGATGGTCCTGTGATTTCGGCAGAAATCCGGTGAAGTGGAAGACAACGCAATCTGATATGCGCAGGGATGGTAGCGCGCTGTGCAGACTGGCCGATATTGTTCGAACTAAAGCTGGCTGATGCAGGCAGAGTAGTGGTGAGGATCTCTAGCAGTGGCTAGCAATGGCTAGTAGCTAGCTAGCAGGCTAGCTAGCAGGCTAGCTTCTGTCTGTTCAGTTAAATGATAAAGAAATAAAGAAAATAGTAGATCCATGCCACGTTGGGTGAGGCGGGTTGCAGGAAAAGTATATGAGGAATAAGAAAAATATACGGATAGACAGACTAATTACACGGGACATAAGACAGGACAAAAGAACACGTTCGCACTTTTGTTGTTGTGGAAAATCTTCCCTCCTTTTCTTTAAAGTAAAGCACTTTCAAAGTAAAATAGACTTTATTACAGAAGTAATACAGCCGAGTGAGCCTCCGGAGACGACTGAATTTCCCAGATTCGGCTCACTCTTTTTATACAGTTTTGTGGTTACATAGCATGCATAGTCCTTCCCTCATATGAAAAATGATTAACGCCTCTTAACCTTCTTCCACTATTGTTTCAAAGTTTTTTAATTCTGGTTTGTCTACGCCCTTTTCCGTCCTCCTTTGGCACTCAGACTTTTGGGATATGAAACCATAGTGGTGAAACCATAGTAATGGTGCAAAAAATAAAACAGACATGCACACATAATGTTTAGTGCATGTTGAAACAATAGCAATAGTACAAATAGTAATATAGCCATGCATATATTATGCTTAGTACCTGTGTCACCATAGTAATATGACAAACAATAATATGGCCATGCATATATTATTGCTAGTGCGTGTCTAAGTGCACTCTACAGAGCCATATGATGATCTTTTCTTGGGCTTTACTGACCGTTCTGACCTCTATTCTGTTGCTATTCTATGGGTTATTTAATAACCTTTTATCGTTCTGCTGCTCTCTGTTGCTACTCTATACGTTTACTGAATAACCTATTGTGGTTTCTAATTTAAACAGTGGAACATCTTCAAGCTTCTGTTATACTTTTCCAATTCTGTTCTTTGAAACAGAGGCCTAAAAATATTCAACATAGTCTGTGCCCAATAATGTTTGTACAATGTCTGTGATGCTACCATGTTGTGCTGTTGCCATGTTATGTTGCTGCCATGCTGTGTTGTCATGTGTTGCTGCCTTGCTGTGTTGTTGTCTTAAGTCTCTCTTAATGTAGTGTTGTGTTGTCTCTCTTGTCGTGATGTGTGTTTTGTCCTATATTTATATTTTATTTAGTTAAAAATATAAGGCAGGAGGCCTTTTACCTTTTGGTAGGCCGTCATTGTAAATAAGAATTTGTTCTTGATTTACTTGCTTAGTTAAATAAAGGTTCAATTTAATTTCATATAAAGTTAGCAAAAGCTTGAGATTTCCTTCACACTTGAAGGAGCACAGCAGTTGTTATTTATGATAAAACACACTCCACCTCCTTTCGACTTCCCCGAAGCCGGCGTTCGATCCTGCTGCTGCATGGAGAATCCACCGAGTACTATGTGCATAGTGTCATCATACAGACATGTTTCAGTAAGAAATATAATATTAGCTTTGCTCTAGTTATCCTATAGAAGTTGTCTAGCTATCAGCTAGCTATCCTCTAGCTATCCTCTAGCTATCCTCTAGCTATCCTCTAGCAGCTGGTTAGCTATCCTCTAGCTATCCTCTAGCAGCTGGTCAGCTATCCTCTAGCTGTCCTCTAGCTGTCCTCTAGCTGCTGTCCTCTAGCTGTCCTCTAGCTATCATCTAGCTGTCCTCTAGCTGTCCTCTAGCTATCCTCTAGCTGTCCTCTAGCTATCCTCTAGCTGTCCTCTAGCTATCCTCTAGCTATCCTCTAGCTTTCCTCTAGCAGCTGGTTAGCTATCCTCTAGCTATCCTCTAGCAGCTGGTTAGCTATCCTCTAGCTATCCTCTAGCAGCTGGTTAGCTATCCTCTAGCTATCCTCTAGCAGCTGGTTAGCTATCCTCTAGCTATCCTCTAGCAGCTGGTTAGCTATCCTCTAGCTATCCTCTAGCAGCTGGTTAGCTATCCTCTAGCTGTCCTCTAGCTGTCCTCTAGCTGTCCTCTAGCTATCCTCTAGCTGTCCTCTAGCTATCCTCTAGCTGTCCTCTAGCTATCCTCTAGCTGTCCTCTAGCTATCCTCTAGCTATCCTCTAGCAGCTGGTTAGCTATCCTCTAGCTGTCCTCTAGCTGTCCTCTAGCTATCCTCTAGCTGTCCTCTAGCTGTTCTCTAGCTATCCTCTAGCTATCCTCTAGCTATCCTCTAGCAGCTGGTTAGCTATCCTCTAGCTGTCCTCTAGCTGTCCTCTAGCTATCCTCTAGCTGTCCTCTAGCTGTCCTCTAGCTATCCTCTAGCTGTCCTCTAGCTATACTCTAGCTATCCTCTAGCAGCTGGTTAGCTATCCTCTAGCTATCCTCTAGTTGTCCTCTAGCTGTCCTCTAGCTGTCCTCTAGCTGTCCTCTAGCTGTCCTCTAGCTATCCTCTAGCTATCCTCTAGCAGCTGGTTAGCTGTCCTCTAGCTATCCTCTAGCTATCCTCTAGCTGTCCTCTAGCTATCCTCTAGCTATCCTCTAGCAGCTGGTTAGCTATCCTCTAGCTATCCTCTAGCAGCTGGTTAGCTATCCTCTAGCTATCCTCTAGCAGCTGGTTAGCTATCCTCTAGCAGTTGTCAACTATCCGCTAGCTATCCTCCAGTTATTAGGTGACAGTTGCAGGGTCCCTGTGGCAGTGACTTGTCCAGTACCCCAGTGTGTGTGTGTGTTAGATCAGCCAGCTGTCACCCCACCATGGGGCCTGCCTGTCATTCTCTCCATCCTAGAAACATAGTAGAGAACATATCAACACCCACAACAAGGCAAATCAAAACATGGCCAAACCAAGTCACTCTGTCCGTTCACCTGTCCGTCTGTCTCTCTCTCCAGTGTATTTATAAAGTATGCCTGTTTTAGTAATGTCTCCAGTAAGAGTCCCTGCTGCTTCTGCAACAGCTAATGGGGATCCTAATAAAATACTAAATACCAAATAATTAACAGTCCAGCTGATGTGTTGTTGAAGGAGTGTGTGTTCCCAGTGCAGCTCCAGAGACAGACGGATGGACATATTAAATAGTAATACAGTGTAGAGATGTACTGTAAGTCTGTCTGTACTACTGTGCCTGTCTGTCTGTACTACTTTGTCTGTCTGTCTGTCTGTCTGTCTGTCTGTCTGTCTGTCTGTCTGTCTGTCTGTCTGTCTGTCTGTCTGTCTGTCTGTCTGTCTGTCTGTCTGTCTGTCTGTCTGTCTGTCTGTCTGTACAACTGTGTATGTCTGTCTGTACAACTGTGTCTGTCTGTCTGTCTGTACAACTGTGTATGTCTGTCTGTACCACTGTGTCTGTCTGTCTGCACTACTATGTCAGTCTGTCTATACATCTGTCTGTACTACTGTGTCTGTCTGTACTACTGTGTCTGTATGTCTGTACTACTCTGTCTGTCTGTCTGTCTGTCTGTCTGTCTGTCTGTCTGTCTGTCTGTCTGTCTGTCTGTCTGTCTGTCTGTCTGTCTGTCTGTCTGTCTGTCTGTCTGTCTGTCTGTACTACTGTGCCTGTCTGTCTGTACTACTTTGTCTGTCTGTCTGTACTACTGTGCCTGTCTGTCTGTACTACTTTGTCTGTCTGTCTGTACTACTGCGACTGTCTGTCTGTACTTCTTTGTCTGTCTGTCTGTACTACTGTGTCTGTCTGGCTGTACTATTGTGTCTGTCTGTCTGTCTGTCTGTCTGTCTGTCTGTCTGTATGCCTGTCTGTCTGTACTACTGTGTCTGTCTGTACTACTGTGTCTGTCTGTACTACTGTGTCTGTCTGTACTACTGTGTCTGTCTGTACGTCTGTCTCTACTACTGTATCTGTCTGTCTGTACTACTGTGTCTGTCTGTCTGTACTATTGTGTCTGTCTGTCTATACGTCTGTACTACTGTGTCTGTCTGTCTGTACTACTGTGTCTGTCTGTCTATACGTCTGTCTGTACTACTGTGTCTGTCTGTACTACTGTGTCTGTCTGTACTACTGTGTCTGTCTGTACTACTGTGTCTGTCTATACGTCTGTCTGTACTACTGTGTCTGTATGTCTATACGTCTGTCTGTACTACTGTGTCTGTCCGTACTACTGTGTCTGTCTATACGTCTGTCTGTACTACTGTGTCTGTCTGGCTGTACTATTGTGTCTGTCTGTCTATACGTCTGTCTGTACTACTGTGTCTGTCTGTACTACTGTGTCTGTCTATACGTCTGTCTGTACTACTGTGTCTGTCTGGCTGTACTACTGTCTGTCTCTCCGTCTGTCTCTCCGTCTGTCTCTCCGTCTGTCTGTCTGTCTCTCTCTCTATCTGTCCGTCCATCTGTCTGTATTCCTCAGTGTGTTTTAAAGTATGCCTCGTTTGGAAGTAGGAATGTCATCCTCATAATTCACCTGTCTTAATAATTAACACACCATCTGATGTGATGTTTCCAAGCACACAGTGTGTGTGTGTGTGTGTGTGTGTGTGTGTGTGTGTGTGTGTGTGTGTGTGTGTGTGTGTGTGTGTGTGTGTGCATGAGCATGTGTGTGTGTGTGTGTGTGCATGAGCGTGTGTGTGTGTGTGTGTGTGCATGAGCGTGTGTGTGTGTGTGTGTGTGTGTGTGTGCACGTTCCCGTGTTCCTAGTGAATCTCCAGAGACAAACAGATGGAGTTATTAATCAGTAATAAATCCTCCAACGATCCTCCCAAAGTTATATTTCTGTATTTTAACTTTCTGATGAATAAACTGCTTATTATGCTGTATTCCTCTCTGTATTTTATGCTTGAAATTAAAACCCTTCACAGTTACTTTATCTGTTCATTAGTTACACTGGGTAGTCAGACAACTGCTAGAGGATAGATAGATAACTGCTAGAGGATAGATAGATAACTGCTAGAAGATAGATAGATAACTGCTAGAGGATAGATAACTGCTAGAGGATAGATAGATAACTGCTAGAGGATAGATAGATAACTGCTAGAGGATAGATAGATAACTGCTAGAGGATAGATAGATAACTGCTAGAGGATAGATAGATAACTGCTAGAGGATAGATAGATAACTGCTAGAGGATAACTAGATAACTGCTAGAGGATAACTAGATAACTGCTAGACGATAGATAGATAACTGCTAGACGATAGATAGATAACTGCTAGAGGATAGATAGATAACTGCTAGAGGATAGATAGATAACTGCTAGAGGATAACTAGATAACTGCTAGAGGATAACTAGATAACTGCTAGAGGATAGATAGATAACTGCTAGAGGATAGATAGATAACTGCTAGAGGATAGATAGATAACTGCTAGAGGATAGATAGATAACTGCTAGAGGATAGATAACTGCTAGAGGATAGATAGATAACTGCTAGAGGATAGATAACTGCTAGAGGATAGATAGATAACTGCAAGAGGATAGATAGATAACTGCAAGAGGATAGATAGATAACTGCTAGAGGATAGATTACTGCTAGAAGATAGATAGATAACTGCTAGAGGATAGATAGATAACTGCTAGAGGATAGATAACTGCTAGAGGATAGATAGATAACTGCAAGAGGATAGATAGATAACTGCTAGAGGATAGATTACTGCTAGAAGATAGATAGATAACTGCTAGAGGATAGATAACTGCTAGAGGATAGATAGATAACTGCTAGAGGATAGATAGATAACTGCTAGAGGATAGATAACTGCTAGAGGATAGATAGATAACTGCTAGAGGATAGATAGATAACTGCTAGAGGATAGATAACTGCTAGAGGATAGATAGATAACTGCTAGAGGATAGATAGATAACTGCTAGAGGATAGATATATAACTGCTAGAGGATAACTAGAGGATAGATAGATAACTGCTAGAGGATAGATAGATAACTGCTAGAGGATAGATAGATAACTGCTAGAAGATAGATAGATAACTGCTAGAGGATAGATAGATAACTGCTAGAGGATAACTAGAGGATAGATAGATAACTGCTAGAAGATAACTAGATAACTGCTAGAGGATAGATAGATAACTGCTAGAGGATAACTAGATAACTGCTAGAGGATAGATAGATAACTGCTAGAGGATAACTAGATAACTGCTAGAGGATAACTAGATAACTGCTAGAGGATAACTAGATAACTGCTAGAGGATAACTAGATAACTGCTAGAGGATAACTAGATAACTGCTAGAGGATAGATAGATAACTGCTAGAGGATAGATAGATAACTGCTAGAGCAGTGATCACCAACCGGTCGATCGCAATTCTAGTTGATCAACAAACATTTCTGTAGAAAAGCCAATGATAAAGGCTTGCACTTCCTTTTATTTATTTGTGTTGTGCTGTAGGCAGTAGGTACACTTGATTCAGAAGCCCTGTGCACCAGGTAGGCAAAGTGTTCCCATTTTGAACCATTTATTTTGTCTGAAATATTCAGCTCTGTCAACACTGTTTTTATTCAACAAAATGCGCTTCTCCCTCCTTCCATTAGCGCTGCAGCTGTAATGATAGCCAAGTGTTTTATTATTATTAGCAGCTCGTCGTGTCTGTTTTAATATCACTTTCTCTGGTCTTAGGAACAACGTGAAACTATGCATGAGGCAGATAAGGTGCGACTAGAGTTTCACCATCAGGTGGAAGACAGGAACTCATTTTGAACATCATCCAACTCTGAATTCTAAGTCGCATACTCTGGCATCTTTCTAGAGCTCTGAGTTTCCGACCTGGACATCACTAATGTCATGGTTTGACCTGTTTCCCCCCTCCTGTGTTCCCAGTTGTCTTGAATGGTTTGACCTGTTTCCCCCCTCCTGTGTTCCCAGTTGTCTTGAATGGTTTGACCTGTTTCCCCCCTCCTGTGTTCCCAGTTGTCTTGAATGGTTTGACCTGTTTCCCCCCTCCTGTGATCCCAGTTGTCTTGAATGGTTTGACCTGTTTCCCCCCTCCTGTGTTCCCAGTTGTCTTGAATGGTTTGACCTGTTTCCCCCCTCCTGTGTTCCCAGTTGTCTTGAATGGTTTGACCTGTTTCCCCCCTCCTGTGTTCCCAGTTGTCTTGAATGGTTTGACCTGTTTCTCCCCTCCTGTGTTCCCAGTTGTCTTGAAAGCACCATGACAGTCAGACGCAGTAAAATAAAAAATGTCTGCTCAGCTATACCTTGCAAATGCTACTCCAACTGATCTATGTTGTTATCAAAGCTTGTGTTTTGAAATATAAGAATAACAATATTAGGTAACACTATTTGACACCCAGTGTCATAATAAATTATGACACTTTCATAACCATGTCATAACAACTGACATAACTTGTCATGACCTGTCATAATATGGTCATAACACTATCATGACCCATATATTTACAGCTGTTGTGACATACAATAACTTTTAGTTTGACAGTTTGTTTCTTAAATCCTTGGTTGTTGTTGTAATGGATGTTTTCATAATATTTTAAATATCTTGTAGAAAATACACTTCATGTCAAGAAGCATTATGACCATCATACTCATATAAGCCAGATAGGTCTATCACGTTCATGCCCTTATATGAGTCATCAGTCATAAAGAGGGTGTCTTGTCCTGCTCCTGTATTCATCCCTGTTATCAACAACAGTGCATTGTGGGTAGGTGCATTTCTGACATCAATGTGTGTGCAATGACAATGATAATGTTTTGCGTTGTGTGGTAGGTTTTGGGGGTTTTAACTCCTATGTAGGTATTATAACCAGCCATTGAATAATGTAATATACTGTATGTCACAACAGCTGTACTACAGTATACTGTATGTGTTCTCCCACCTCATCAAACATTATTGGAGATGACTCGGAGAGGTTTTTTCTTTTGTTTGAACAATTTAAACGCTATACAACTATATCTACCTCCATCACTCCAGTATCCCTGTCCCCTTACCACTATACATATCATCCTCCATCACTCCAGTATCCCTGTCCCCTTGCCACTATACATATCTACCTCCATCACTCCAGTATCCCTGTCCCCTTACCACTATACATATCTACCTCCATCACTCCAGTATCCCTGTCCCCTTACCACTATACATATCTACCTCCATCACTCCAGTATCCCTGTCCCCTTACCACTATACATATCATCCTCCATCACTCCAGTATCCCTGTCCCCTTACCACTATACATATCATCCTCCATCACTCCAGTATCCCTGTCCCCTTACCACTATACATATCTACCTCCATCACTCCAGTATCCCTGTCCCCTTACCATTATACATATCTACCTCCATCACTCCAGTATCCCTGTCCCCTTACCACTATACATATCATCCTCCATCACTCCAGTATCCCTGTCCCCTTACCACTATACATATCTACCTCCATCACTCCAGTATCCCTGTCCCCTTACACCTATACATATCTACCTCCATCACTCCAGCATCCCTGCACATTGTAAATATGGTACTGGAACTGACCCTGTAACTGACCCTGTAACTGACCCTGGAACTGACCCTGGTACTGACCCTGGAACGGACCCTGGAACTGACTCTGGAACTGACCCTGGAACTGACCCTGGATATATATACTTACTTTCTGTGTTCTTTGTATTTCTTATTTGTTTTTCTTGTGTTTTTTTTCTACCTTGTTATTTCTAGTATTACATTGATATTGATTACTGCAGTGTTGGGATTAGAGCTGCATGAAAGGCGTTTCTCTTTACTTGTGCACATGCCATTAAAATGTGAAGGGTGCTGTTGGACCTTGGGGACAAGGTGACTGAATCTCCCCCCTAAGCCTCTAATGTTGGCGGAGGATTTCTCAGGCGAGCCTCTGGATGAGGAACTAGCGGGTCTCCCTGATTCGGCCATACAGATGGCTGCTGGTATCCATTCAGATGCATTCAGCCTGGGTGTGGGTGTGTGTCGTTTAGAGGGGAGAAGGTTGCTCCCTGCACCGTCCTCTCTATGTTATTAAAGCTGACAACGCTCCGTACGGAATGCTACTACTGTACCATTCTCTTTGTACTGCCTCTCTCTCCCCCTCTCCGACTCCTGTCTTCCCCACTTCTTCCCCCCCGTCTCCCGTCCTCCCACCCCGCTAATGCCGCTGCATGCATCCCTTCTGAAATGGAAATGCCACCCCATTAAAACCCTTCAACCTGCAGCCGAGACACACAGAACCACACAGCACTTATGGTAATATTATACATAGAAGGAAACAATATCACACTAGTGAAAGAAGTTCTTAGAGAGATGCAAGAAGCAGATAAAAAATATATGCATTCTTGTCTAGAGAGAGGAGAGGAGAGGAGAGGAGAGGAGAGGAGAGGAGAGGAGAGGAGAGGAGAGGAGAGGAGAGGAGAGGAGAGGAGAGGAGAGGAGAGGAGAGGAGAGGAGAGGAGGTGTGTGAGAGAGAGAGGGAGGGAGAGGAAGTGTGTGTAAGAGAGAGAGGGAGGTAGAGGAAGTGTGTGTGAGAGAGAGGGAGGTAGAGGAAGTGTGTGAGAGAGAGTGAGGGAGGGAGGTAGAGGAAGTGTGAGAGAGAGAGGGAGGGAGGTAGAGGATGTGTGAGAGAGAGGGAGGTAGAGGAAGTGTGAGAGCGAGAGGGAGGGAGGTAGAGGAAGTGTGTGTGAGAGAGAGAGAGGGAGGGAGGTAGAGGATGTGTGAGAGAGAGGGAGGTAGAGGAAGTGTGAGAGCGAGAGGGAGGGAGGTAGAGGAAGTGTGTGTGAGAGAGAGAGAGGGAGGGAGGTAGAGGAAGTGTGTGTGAGAGAGAGAGGGAGGGAGGTAGAGGAAGTGTGTGAGAGAGAGGGAGGGAGGTAGAGGAAGTGTGTGAGAGAGAGGTAGAGGAAGTGTGAGAGAGAGAGGTAGAGGAAGTGTGAGAGAGAGGTAGAGGAAGTGTGAGAGAGAGAGGGAGAGAGAGAGAGGGAGGGAGGTAGAGGAAGTGTGAGAGAGAGAGGGAGGGAGGTAGAGGAAGTGTGAGAGAGAGAGGGAGGGAGGTAGAGGAAGTGTGAGAGGGAGAGGGAGGGAGGTAGAGGAAGTGTGTGAGAGAGGGAGAGGGAGGTAGAGGAAGTGTGAGAGAGAGAGGGAGGGAGGTAGAGGAAGTGTGAGAGGGAGAGGGAGGGAGGTAGAGGAAGTGTGTGAGAGAGGGAGAGGGAGGTAGAGGAAGTGTGAGAGAGAGAGGGAGGGAGGTAGAGGAAGTGTGTGAGAGAGGGAGAGGGAGGTAGAGGAAGTGTGAGAGAGAGAGGGAGGGAGGTAGAGGAAGTGTGAGAGAGAGAGGGAGGGAGGTAGAGGAAGTGTGAGAGAGAGGGAGGGAGGTAGAGGAAGTGTGAGAGAGGGAGGGAGGTAGAGGAAGTGTGAGAGAGAGAGGGAGGTAGAGGAAGTGTGAGAGAGAGAGGGAGGTAGAGGAAGTGTGAGAGAGAGAAGGAGGGAGAGGAAGTGTGAGAGAGAGAGAGAGGGAGGTAGAGGAAGTGTGAGAGAGAGGGAGGTAGAGGAAGTGTGAGAGAGAGGGAGAGGGAGGTAGAGGAAGTGTGAGAGAGCGAGGGAGGGAGGTAGAGGAAGTGTGAGAGAGAGAGAGGGAGGTAGAGGAAGTGTGTGAGAGAGAGAGAGAGGGAGGTAGAGGAAGTGTGTGAGAGAGGGAGAGGGAGGTAGAGGAAGTGTGAGAGAGAGAGAGAGGGAGGTAGAGGAAGTGTGAGAGAGAGGGAGAGGGAGGTAGAGGAAGTGTGAGAGAGAGGGAGGTAGAGGAAGTGTGAGAGAGAGGGAGGTAGAGGAAGTGTGAGAGAGCGAGGGAGGGAGGTAGAGGAAGTGTGAGAGAGAGAGAGGGAGGTAGAGGAAGTGTGTGAGAGAGAGAGAGGGAGGTAGAGGAAGTGTGTGAGAGAGGGAGAGGGAGGTAGAGGAAGTGTGTGAGAGAGAGAGGGAGGGAGGTAGAGGAAGTGTGAGAGCGAGAGAGAGGGAGGTAGAGGAAGTGTGAGAGAGCGAGGGAGGGAGGTAGAGGAAGTGTGAGAGAGAGAGAGGGAGGTAGAGGAAGTGTGTGAGAGAGGGAGAGGGAGGTAGAGGAAGTGTGAGAGCGAGAGGGAGGGAGGTAGAGGAAGTGTGAGAGAGAGAGAGAGGGAGGTAGAGGAAGTGTGAGAGAGAGGGAGGTAGAGGAAGTGTGTGAGAGAGAGAGGGAGGTAGAGGAAGTGTGTGAGAGAGGGAGAGGGAGGTAGAGGAAGTGTGTGAGAGAGGGAGAGGGAGGTAGAGGAAGTGTGAGAGCGAGAGGGAGGGAGGTAGAGGAAGTGTGAGAGAGAGGGAGAGGGAGGTAGAGGAAGTGTGTGAGAGAGAGGGAGGTAGAGGAAGTGTGTGAGAGAGGGAGAGGGAGGTAGAGGAAGTGTGTGAGAGAGGGAGAGGGAGGTAGAGGAAGTGTGAGAGCGAGAGGGAGGGAGGTAGAGGAAGTGTGAGAGAGAGGGAGAGGGAGGTAGAGGAAGTGTGAGAGAGAGAGGGAGGGAGGTAGAGGAAGTGTGAGAGGGAGAGGGAGGGAGGTAGAGGAAATGTGAGAGAGAGAGAGAGGGAGGTAGAGGAAGTGTGAGAGAGAGAGGGAGGGAGGTAGAGGAAGTGTGAGAGGGAGAGGGAGGGAGGTAGAGGAAATGTGAGAGAGAGAGAGAGAGAGGGAGGTAGAGGAAGTGTGAGAGAGAGGGAGGGAGGTAGAGGAAGTGTGTGAGAGAGGGAGAGGGAGGTAGAGGAAGTGTGAGAGAGAGAGGGAGGGAGGTAGAGGAAGTGTGAGAGGGAGAGGGAGGGAGGTAGAGGAAATGTGAGAGAGAGAGAGAGGGAGGTAGAGGAAGTGTGAGAGAGAGGGAGAGGGAGGTAGAGGAAGTGTGAGAGAGAGGGAGAGGGAGGTAGAGGAAGTGTGAGAGAGAGGGAGGGAGGTAGAGGAAGTGTGAGAGAGAGGGAGGGAGGTAGAGGAAGTGTGTGAGAGAGGGAGAGGGAGGTAGAGGAAGTGTGAGAGAGAGAGGGAGGGAGGTAGAGGAAGTGTGAGAGGGAGAGGGAGGGAGGTAGAGGAAATGTGAGAGAGAGAGAGAGGGAGGTAGAGGAAGTGTGAGAGAGAGGGAGAGGGAGGTAGAGGAAGTGTGTGAGAGAGGGAGAGGGAGGTAGAGGAAGTGTGAGAGAGCGAGGGAGGGAGGTAGAGGAAGTGTGAGAGAGAGAGAGAGAGGGAGGTAGAGGAAGTGTGTGAGAGAGAGAGAGGGAGGTAGAGGAAGTGTGTGAGAGAGGGAGAGGGAGGTAGAGGAAGTGTGAGAGAGAGAGAGAGGGAGGTAGAGGAAGTGTGAGAGAGAGGGAGAGGGAGGTAGAGGAAGTGTGAGAGAGAGGGAGGTAGAGGAAGTGTGAGAGAGAGGGAGGTAGAGGAAGTGTGAGAGAGCGAGGGAGGGAGGTAGAGGAAGTGTGAGAGAGAGAGAGGGAGGTAGAGGAAGTGTGTGAGAGAGAGAGAGGGAGGTAGAGGAAGTGTGTGAGAGAGGGAGAGGGAGGTAGAGGAAGTGTGTGAGAGAGAGAGGGAGGGAGGTAGAGGAAGTGTGAGAGCGAGAGAGAGGGAGGTAGAGGAAGTGTGAGAGAGCGAGGGAGGGAGGTAGAGGAAGTGTGAGAGAGAGAGAGGGAGGTAGAGGAAGTGTGTGAGAGAGGGAGAGGGAGGTAGAGGAAGTGTGAGAGCGAGAGGGAGGGAGGTAGAGGAAGTGTGAGAGAGAGAGAGAGGGAGGTAGAGGAAGTGTGAGAGAGAGGGAGGTAGAGGAAGTGTGTGAGAGAGAGAGGGAGGTAGAGGAAGTGTGTGAGAGAGGGAGAGGGAGGTAGAGGAAGTGTGTGAGAGAGGGAGAGGGAGGTAGAGGAAGTGTGAGAGCGAGAGGGAGGGAGGTAGAGGAAGTGTGAGAGAGAGGGAGAGGGAGGTAGAGGAAGTGTGTGAGAGAGAGGGAGGTAGAGGAAGTGTGTGAGAGAGGGAGAGGGAGGTAGAGGAAGTGTGTGAGAGAGGGAGAGGGAGGTAGAGGAAGTGTGAGAGCGAGAGGGAGGGAGGTAGAGGAAGTGTGAGAGAGAGGGAGAGGGAGGTAGAGGAAGTGTGAGAGAGAGAGGGAGGGAGGTAGAGGAAGTGTGAGAGGGAGAGGGAGGGAGGTAGAGGAAATGTGAGAGAGAGAGAGAGGGAGGTAGAGGAAGTGTGAGAGAGAGAGGGAGGGAGGTAGAGGAAGTGTGAGAGGGAGAGGGAGGGAGGTAGAGGAAATGTGAGAGAGAGAGAGAGGGAGGTAGAGGAAGTGTGAGAGAGAGGGAGGGAGGTAGAGGAAGTGTGTGAGAGAGGGAGAGGGAGGTAGAGGAAGTGTGAGAGAGAGAGGGAGGGAGGTAGAGGAAGTGTGAGAGGGAGAGGGAGGGAGGTAGAGGAAATGTGAGAGAGAGAGAGAGGGAGGTAGAGGAAGTGTGAGAGAGAGGGAGAGGGAGGTAGAGGAAGTGTGAGAGAGAGGGAGAGGGAGGTAGAGGAAGTGTGAGAGAGAGGGAGGGAGGTAGAGGAAGTGTGAGAGAGAGGGAGGGAGGTAGAGGAAGTGTGTGAGAGAGGGAGAGGGAGGTAGAGGAAGTGTGAGAGAGAGAGGGAGGGAGGTAGAGGAAGTGTGAGAGGGAGAGGGAGGGAGGTAGAGGAAATGTGAGAGAGAGAGAGAGGGAGGTAGAGGAAGTGTGAGAGAGAGGGAGAGGGAGGTAGAGGAAGTGTGTGAGAGAGAGAGGGAGGTAGAGGAAGTGTGTGAGAGAGAGAGGGAGGGAGGTAGAGGAAGTGTGAGAGCGAGAGAGAGGGAGGTAGAGGAAGTGTGAGAGAGCGAGGGAGGGAGGGGAAGTGTGTGAGAGAGAGAGGGAGGGAGGGGAAGTGTGTGAGAGAGAGAGAGGGAGGGGAAGTGTGTGTGAGAGAGAGAGGGAGGAAGAGGAAGTGTGTGAGAGAGAGAGAGGTAGAGGAAGTGTGTGTGAGAGAGAGGGAGGAAGAGGAAGTGTGTGTGAGAGAGAGGGAGGTAGAGGAAGTGTGTGAGAGAGAGTGAGGGAGGTAGAGGAAGTGTGTGAGAGAGAGAGAGGGAGGTAGAGGAAGTGTGAGAGAGAGAGGGAGGTAGAGGAAGTGTGTGTGAGAGAGAGAGGGAGGTAGAGGAAGTGTGTGAGAGAGAGGGAGGGAGGTAGAGGAAGTGTGTGTGAGAGAGAGAGAGGGAGGTAGAGGAAGTGTGTGAGAGAGAGGATGGAGAAAGAGACAACAGAAAAGTTAGTAGGGAGATTAATAGGTAATCTATGCTAACTAACTATTTAGTCATTGAACACAAGCGATATCAGCATGAATCCTGGGAATCAGACAAGATAAATAGACATCCCTAACATGCTTAAGTATTTACCATCACTGTAATGGGTTAATGGGGAAAGGATAGCATTTTACATCTCTCCCTCAAGCCTTCAAATATCACACAGTCAGCTGGTGTATTAGGCTCAGCCTTAACAATTAAAATCTAACGAGCCTTGCTTCTGTATACAAGTGGTGTGTAAAACTCTGGATGAAAATGAAAGAGGGTCACCTTGCTAATGTGTTGGTGTGCATCGAGGCGGGTTGGGCTTGGCCCCCGTGCCTCCGCTGAGTGGGATGGTAATGATATACGGTAATCAACCTGGCTCCCGAAAGGGTCTCCGCTGATTCCATGCTCCTTCTCACTGCACTTAATGAGGAGAGGGGAGGAGAGGGGAGGAAAGGGGAGGGGAGGGGATGAGAGGGGAGGGGAGGGGAATCTAGTGTCCTTTTGGTCCAGAGGGGGGAATACGGAACATGTAGAAAATTAAAAAGAGACTGTAGCAGCACCAAAAGCACCTGCTAGGGAGGGATGAAGAGATAGAGGGATAGAACGATGGATCACCCCTGCAGGCTGGTGCCATACAACAGTAGAGATACTGTACGTTTAATATTCAGACATATTATAACTGATCATTAGTGAGTCTATCTTCCATGTTAATATTCAGACATATTATAACTGATCATTAGTGAGTCTATCTTACATGTTAATATTCAGACATATTATAACTGATCATTAGTGAGTCTATCTTCCATGTTAATATTCAGACATATTATAACTGATCATTAGTGAGTCTATCTTACATGTTAATATTCAGACATATTATAACTGATCATTAGTGAGTCTATCTTATCTGAAAACGTTGCTATAGTTGGTAACACTGTTTAAAACAACTACTGTCTTAATCTGCATACATTAATATAGGACAATAAGACTGAGAGAGAAACTGTTTTCTGTGAACTCCGTGTTGCATAGTTACAGGGCTGGGCTGCTCTCTGCCCTGAGAACACCAACATTATGGTGAACCTGGGTACCTTACAGTACATTCTAGTAGGTCTGTGCTGCCTACCTGTGCCCCATATGGCACAGGAGGGCATGAAATCAGAGTTTCATCAGCTCAAGAAAGGAGTCCCTCAAATGTCCATGTAAGGGCCAGTCCTTTTCACTGTGTATGTTAATGATGTTGTTGAACATGTTAACTGCAAAACTCCACCTGTATGCTGACAACACAATTGTCTACTCCTGTGCCTCTAACATTGAGAAGGCTTTTCAGGAGTTGCAACTGGCTTTTGATGCCATTCAACTCTCCCACTTTGAATGCCATTCAAAGACAACTCTTCCACCGGAAACTGTGCTGAATGCCATTCAGAAACAACTCCTCAACCTGAAAAAGACTCAGTACATGGTTTTGTCTAAACCTCAAAGCAGACAAAGTGAGCCATTTGCAGATTTTAACTGTAAATGGCCAATTGATCAGAAGGTTATCTTCCTATAAGTACGTAGGCATGTATTTAGATGAAAACTACATTTTAAACAGCACCTTGAAAATGTTGGTTTTTATTTCTATGTCAGTTAGGATGGATCTTGTGCAAGGGACATGTTTATCTGTGTTGGATTATTAGGGACATGTTCATCTGTGTTGGATTATTAGGGACATGTTCATCTGTGTTGGATTATTAGGGACATGTTTATCTGTGTTGGATTATTAGGGACATGTTTATCTGTGTTGGATTATTAGGGACATGTTCATCTGTGTTGGATTATTAGGGACATGTTTATCTGTGTTGGATTATTAGGGACATGTTCATCTGTGTTGGATTATTAGGGACATGTTCATCTGTGTTGGATTATTAGGGACATGCTTATTTGTGTTGGATTATTAGGGACATGTTCATCTGTGTTGGATTATTAGGACATTATTTACATGAAAGCCTTTGCCAGTACCCCTAAGGTGCAGGATGCGGTGTATCATGGCGCGCTTAGGTTGGAAGACCACTGTGAACTATACAACACGGTGAAGTGGCCGTTGCGTCCTACCAGAAGGCACTGGTAGGTGTTGTATTTGTGTAAAAGGCAGTGCTTTGACTCCTCCCTACATGTCTTTGACTCCTCCCTACATGTCTTTGACTCCTCCCTACATGTCTTTGACTACATATATTTTCTCCTCACTAACATCACCACAATCCTGCAAAACAGTAGTAGACCTGATTACCAACAATTACGAGACAGCCTTCAGAGAAGAGGTGAGGGCCCTGGGAGTGGTCCCAAGAAAATAACCTCTGTCAGCAAAACTAATGAGATGATCGTGGACTTCAGGAAACACCCCCCGATCCACATCGATGGGACCACAGTGGAGAAGGTGGAAAGCTTCAAATTCCACGGAATCACTGACAATCTGAAATGGTCCACCCACACAGACAGTATGGTGTAGAAGGCTGAAGAAATTTGGCTTGGCACCTAAAACCCTCACAAACGTTTACAGATGCACAATTGAGAGCATCCTGTCGGGCTGTATTCCAGCCTGGTCCGGCAACTGCACTGCCCGCAACCGCAGGGCTCTCCAGAGGGTGGTGCAGTCTGCCCAACACATCACCAGGGGCACAATGCCTGCCCTCCAGGACACCTACAGTATCCAATGTCACAGGAAGGCCAAAAAGGTCATCAAGGACAACAACCACCCGAGCCACTGCCAGGTGCATCTTTAGCTGGGACTGAGAGACAGCTTCTATCTCAAGGCCATCAGACTGTTAAATAGCCAAATCACAAGGCGGCTGGCTTCCACCCGGTTACTCAACCCTGCACCTTAGAGGCTGCTGCCATATGGCATTTTGATGTATTGTATTGTAAAGTAATGTATTTTATTGTAATGTCTCGTAATGTTATGTATTGTATTGTATTGTATTGTAATCAGCGACCCCACCCCCACCCCTGCTCCCTCTGGACTGATCCTCAACACCTCCCTTCCCCCCACCACCCCACATGGGCTGGCTTTCACCACCAACCAAGTGAAGAGAGAGCTGGAGAGACTACATCAGTGGAAAGCGGCGGGCCCTGATGGCATCAGCCCAAGGGTGCTTAGGGTCTGTGCTGACCAACTGTGTGGAATACTCCAGCGTCTCTTCAACCTTAGCCTGAGCCTAGAAAGGGTCCCTGTGCTGTGGAAAACATCCTGCCTCGTCCCAGTGCCCAAGAAGGCACACCCCACTGTCCTGAATGATTTCAGACCTGTAGCGCTAACATCCCACATCATGAAGACCCTGGAAAGGTTAGTCCTCGCTCACCTCAGGCCCCTGGTGTGTACATCCCTGGACCCCCTGCAGTTCCCATACCAGCACAACATTGGGGTGGATGATGCTATCATCTACCTTCTGCAATGTGAGGGTTATGTTTTTTGACTTCTCCAGTGCCTTCAACACCATTCAGCCCCTGCTACTGGGTGAGAAGATGAAGAGGATGAAAGTGGAAGCACTCTAAGTCTCCTGGGTTACAGACTACCTGACCGGTAGGCCACAATTTGTGCGACTACAGAGCTGTGTGTCAGAACGGGCAGTGAGCAACACAGGGGCCCCCCAGGGAACGGTCCTGTCCCCCTTCCTGTTCACCCTCTACACCTCGGACTTCAGATATAACTCTGAAATATGCCACCTACAGAAGTTCTCGGATGACTCCGCAATTGTAGGGTGCAACAGGGGTGGGCAGGAGGAGGAGTACAGGAGCACAATCAATGACTTTGTGTTGTGGTGTGAGCAGAACCACCTTCAGCTCAACATCAGCAAAACAAAGGAGATGGTGGTGGACTTCAGGAAAACCAAGGCCCAACTGACTGCAGTCCCTATACAGGGGATGGATGTAGAAATGGTTGGTTTATACAAGTTCCTGGGAGTCCATATGGACAACAGGCTGGAATGGGCTGGTAACACCGGGCCCTGTACAAAAAGGGCCAGAGCCTACTCTACTTTCTGAGGAGGCTCAGGTCCTTCAACGTGTGCAGTAAACTACTGCATACCTTCTACCAGTCTGTGGTGCATCTTTTTTGCAGTGGTGTGCTGGGGAGCCAACATAAAAGCCGGTGATCCTTCTCGGGTAAATAAACTGATTAGGAAGGCTAGCTCTGTCCTGGGGATGAGCCTTGACACTCTAGAGGAGGTGGCGGAGAGACGGATCCTGGCCAAACTACTGGCCATCATGGACAACGTCACCCACCCTCTGCACGCTATGGTTATGACGTAGAGGAGCACTTTCAGTCACAGACTGATCCCATCACGGTGTGCCAGAGAGCGCTACAGGAGGTCCTTCCTGCCGGCGGCTATTAGACTATATAATGCCTCACCGGGGTGCCGTGCCGTCGGCAACATCGATCTGGAACTGTTGGGGTGCTAGGACCTAGTTTAACAATTATGCATCCATCCATGAGTAACTCTGGTCCGTCAGCACTCATTCACTCAGGACCTATTTATTCATGCAGGTCTGTATATACATACTCATGTACAGTTGTGATATCATATCACGTGCAATATTGCTAGTAATTCTTGGACCTAACTTACGTAGGCATTCACTCAGGAATGCATATTAGTATCCTGTCAGTTGCACCTTTTCTCATTGCTTTTAGTATATCGAATGTGCAATACGTGCAGTTGTCTGTAATTAAACCCTGCGCACTAAGGACTGTATTTTAAGGGAATTTCTATTATTACCCCAAATTATATCATACACACAATTAGCTATTAAAGTATCTCTTCCTGTCATTTACCTGTACAGTTTGTGTAACCATGCAAGTATTCACTTATCTGTAAATATAACTGTTTACTTACCTGTACAGCTAATTTAACCATGCAAAATATTAACTTACCTGTTCATTTAGCCAGTCTGTCTATTAAGTAAACTATTATTACCCTCGCTCATATCATACGCATTTTTAGCTACTGAAGTATTTCTCTGCCATCGACCTGTATAGTATAGTTAACCATCCAACATCCACCAATGTATAGTGTACATATTCAGCCAACCACCCATACTATGCAATGTCTTTTTATAGCTTTTTTTTGCACTCCAGATATCTTGTATTTCTATACTTTTTCATACTGCCGCTCTATGTATCATGTACCGTGTATCTGTCTTTTGTGTACTTTCGTTGTGGCATTTTGCACCTGCCCTGTGTTTTGATGTAGCTGCTTGACAAAGAAATGTCCCCCTCGGGGGATCAATAAAGTACCTATCTATATCATATCACGTGCAATATTGCAAGTAATTCTTGGACTTATCTTACGTAGTCATTCACTCAGGAATGCATTTTAGTATCCTGTCAGTTGTATTATTTTCGAATGTGCAATACGTGCAGTTATCTGTAATTAAACCCTGCGCACTAAGGACTGTATTTTAAGGGAATTACTATTATTACCCAAAATTATATCATACACACATTTAGCTATTTAAGTATCTCTTCCTGTCATTTACCTGTACAGTTTGTTTAAACATGCAAGTATTCACTTATCTGTAAATATAACTGTATACCTAACTGTACAGCTAATTTAACCATGCAAAATATTCACTTACCTGTTCATTTACCCAGTCTGTCTATTAAGTAAACTATTATTACCCTCACTTATATCATACGCATTTTTAGCTACTGAAGTATTTCTCTGCCATCGACCTGTATAGTATAGTTAACCATGAACCATCCACCACATTCACCACCCATAATTTTTCATACTGACGTAAGTTCAAATTCACCCTCTCTCTCCCTCTCACCTCCTCTCTCCCTCTCTCCACCTCTCTCCCTCTCACCTCCTCTCTCCCTCTCTCCACCTCTCTCCCTCTCACCACCCTCTCCCTCTCACCACCTCTCTCCCTTTCACCACCTCTCTCCCTCTCACCACCTCTCTCCCTCTCACCTCCTCTCTCCCTCTCACCTCCTCTCTCCCTCTCACCACCTCTCTCCCTCTCACCTCCTCTCTCCCTCTCACCTCCTCTCTCCCTCTCACCACCTCTCTCCCTCTCACCTCCTCTCTCCCTCTCACCTCCTCTCTCCCTCTCACCTCCTCTCTCCCTCTCACCACCTCTCTCCCTCTCACCACCTCTCTCCCTCTCACCTCCTCTCTCCCTCTCACCACCTCTCTCCCTCTCACCTCCTCTGTCCCTCTCACCACCCTCTCCCTCTCACCACCTCTCTCCCTTTCACCACCTCTCTCCCTCTCACCACCTCTCTCCCTCTCTCTCCCTCTCACCACCTCTCTCCCTCTCACCACCTCTCTCCCTCTCTCTCCCTCTCACCACCTCTCTCCCTCTCACCACCTCTCTCCCTCTCTCACCACCTCTCTCCCTCTCACCACCTCTCTCCCTCTCACTACCTCTCTCCCTCTCCCTCTCCCTCTCTCGTCCTCTCCTCTCCTCTCCTCTCCTCTCCTCTCCTCTCCTCTCCTCTCCTCTCCTCTCCTCTCCTCTCTTTTCCTCTTTTCCTCTCCTCCTCTCCTCCTCCTCCTCATCCTCTCCCCCTCTCTCCTCCTATCCCCCTCTCCTCTCCTCTATTATACCTGCTCCTCCTCCTCCTCCTCTCCCCCTCTCCTCCTCTCCCTCATCTCCCCCTCTCCTCTCCTCCTCCTCTCCCCCTCTCCTCCTCTCCCTCCTCCTCCTTATCTCCCCCTCTCATCTCCTCTTCCTGGTCCTCCAAACCCAGGAAGGATCGTGTTTATAGGATTATGAGATGAGAGTATGATAATTTCACACCGTGGTCTCAGTTCCATGTGGCTTTAATTCAGTAATTATCACCACCACATGTAAAACACCTTTAATCTTTAAGGGAAGGTGAGATGGTGTTATATGGCTAGGTGTCTGTCCTGTTGGCGGGCAGACTACCATTTGGGATGTCAACTGAAATCAGCTGCCGTACGAAGACATACAGCGGGTGAAATAAGTGTTGAACACGTCACCATTTTTCTCAGTAAATATATTTCCAAAGGTGCTATTGACATGAAATGTTCACCAGATGTTGGTAACAACCCCAGTAATACATACATACAAAGAAACCAAAACAGATAAGTTCAGAAATTAAGTTGTGTGTAATAATGTGAAATGACACAGGGAAAAAGTATTGAACACACTTACTGATATTTATTTAATACTTTGTACAAAAGCCTTTGTTGGTAATGACAGCTTCAAGACGCCTCCTGTATGGAGAAACTAGTCG
The DNA here is from genome assembly GCA_023634145.1 of Thymallus thymallus. Lineage (NCBI taxonomy): Eukaryota > Metazoa > Chordata > Actinopteri > Salmoniformes > Salmonidae > Thymallus > Thymallus thymallus. The sequence continues at coordinate 1,643,634 of CM042417.1, read as the reverse complement.
CATGCATTGCTCTGGTGTGATTTTGGCCCATTCTTCCACACAAACAGTCTTCAAATCTTGAAGGTTCCGTGGGCCTCTTCTATGAATCTTGATCTTCAGTTCTTTCCATAGATTTTCAATGGGATTTAAGTCAGGTGATTGGCTGGGCCATTCTAGCAGCTTTATTTTCTTTCTTTGAAACCAATTGAGAGTTTCCTTGGCTGTGTGTTTGGGATCATTGTCTTGCTGAAATGTCCACCCTCGTTTCATCTTCAACATCCTGGTAGATGGCATCAGATTTTTGTCAAGAATGTCTCGGTAAATTTGCCCATTCATCCTTCCTTCAATTATGTGAAGTTTGCCAGTACCATTTGCTGAAAAGCAGCCCCACACCATGATGTTCCCACCTCCAAACTTCACTGTTGGTATGGTGTTTTTAGGGTGATGTGCAGTGCCATTTCTCCTCCAAACATGGTATGTATTATGACATCCAAACAGTTCAATTTTGCTCTCATATATTCTATATTCTCCCAGTATTTCACTGGCTTTTCCAAATGTTGTGCAGCAAACTTTAAACAAGCTTCAACATGCTTTTTTTTTCAGCAATGGAGTCTTGCGTGGTGAGCGTGCATACAGGCCATGGCTGTTTTCTTTGAGACAACAGTACCTGCTAATTGCAGGTGTTTTTGAAGCTCTCCACAAGTGGTCCTTGGCTCTTGGACAACTCTTCTGATTATTCTTTTCACTCCTCTGTCAGAACTCTTGCGAGGAGCACCTGGTCGAGGCAAATTTATGGTGAAATGATTGTCTTTCCACTTCTGTATTATGGCCCCAACAGTGCTCACTGGAACATTCAGAAGCTTAGAAATGCGCCTATAACCAATGCCATCATTATGTTTTGCAACAATTAGGTTGCGAAGGTCTTGAGACAGCTCTTTGCTTTTACCCATCATGAGATGTCTCTTGTGTGACACCTTGGCAATGAGACCTTTTTGTAAGCCATCAGTTGGGACTGAACCAGCTGATATTAATTTGCACTGACAGGGGGCTGGATTGCTTTTTAATTACTGATAGTTTTCAGCTGTTGTCTTGGCTTTCCATGCCTTTTTGCACCTCCCTTTCTTCATGTGGGGCGGCAGGTAAGCCAGTGGTTAGAGTGTTGGGCCCGTAACCGAAAGGTTGCTGGATCGAATCCCCGAGCTGACAAGGTAAAAATCTGTCGTTCTGCCCCTGAACAAGGCATTTAACCCACTGTTCCTAGGCCGTCATTGAAAATAAGAATTTGTTCTTTCCTGACTTGCCTAGTAAAATAAAGGTAAAAAAAAATGTGTTCAATACTTTTTCCCTGTGTCATTTCACATTATTACACATAACTTAATTTCTGAACTTATGTGTTTTGGTTTCTTGGATTACTTGGGTTGTTACCAACATCTGGTGAAAGTTTCATGTCAATAGCACCTTTGGAAATATATTTACTGAGAAAAATGGTGACGTGTTCAATACTTATTTCACCCGCTGTATGTTGGGTTCTTTAGCTAGCCTAACTGGCTAAATGGCTAATACATTTCAGTTTTGTGAGCTGTCATTGTTGTCTTTGGTGGCATTGAAGCCACCGGTCGGCCATATTGGAACTCCACAGAAGAAGCAGTCATCCATGGGAATGAACGGAATGCTACAGTATTTCAATTAAATGTTTCAAGGACAAAGTTGGGAGAATAACATTAGTAATTTCAAAAAATTATACTTTAAGGAAAATATGTATATATTTTTTAAGTACTGTTACTGTCCTCATTTTGTCCTTAAAACATTTAATAGAAATAAGTAGAATTATGCTTCACATCATATAATTTAAAAGTATGCATTAAGGTGTAATATAATACATGTGACAAAAACAAAAAAATGGTTAGAAATGCATTTATTCATTTCTAAAGCTTCCAAAGTATGTTTTACTATGTTTATGGGGGAGTGGCCAAGATAGAGGTGAGGTGGATTAAAAACAACGCACTCTGTCAGTCTAACCCGGACTATTTACTAATTACACAGATCTAACCAAGACCATCTCAACATTACAAAGGCCACATTACACAGGTCTGACAGGCCACATTACACAGGTCTGACAGGCCACATTACACAGGTCTGACAGGCCACATTACACAGGTCTGACAGGCCACATTACACAGGTCTGACAGGCCACATTACACAGGTCTGACAGGCCACATTACACAGGTCTGACAGGCCACATTACACAGGTCTGACAGGTCACATTACACAGGTCACATTACACAGGTCTGACAGGTCACATTACACAGGTCACATTACACAGGTCTGACAGGTCACATTACACAGGTCTGACAGGCCACATTACACAGGTTACATTACACAGGTCTGACAGGTCACATTACACAGGTCTGACAGGCCACATTACACAGGTTACATTACACAGGTCTGACAGGCCACATTACACAGGTTACATTACACAGGTCTGACAGGCCACATTACACAGGTCTGACAGGTTACATTACACAGGTCTGACAGGTCACATTACACAGGTTACATTACACAGGTCTGACAGGCCACATTACACAGGTTACATTACACAGGTCTGACAGGTCACATTACACAGGTCTGACAGGCCACATTACACAGGTTACATTACACAGGTCTGACAGGTCACATTACACAGGTCTGACAGGTCACATTACACAGGTCTGACAGGCCACATTACACAGGTCTGACAGGTCACATTACACAGGTCTGACAGGCCACATTACACAGGTCTGACAGGTTACATTACACAGGTCTGACAGGTCACATTACACAGGTCTGACAGGTCACATTACACAGGTCTGACAGGTCACATTACACAGGTTACATTACACAGGTCTGACAGGTCACATTACACAGGTCTGACAGGCCACATTACACAGGTTACATTACACAGGTCTGACAGGTCACATTACACAGGTCACATTACACAGGTCTGACAGGTCACATTACACAGGTCTGACAGGTCACATTACACAGGTCTGACAGGCCACATTACACAGGTCTGACAGGTCACATTACACAGGTCTGACAGGTCACATTACACAGGTCACATTACACAGGTTACATTACATAGGTTACATTACACAGGTTACATTACATAGGTTACATTACACAGGTTACATTACATAGGTTACATTACACAGGTTACATTACATAGGTTACATTACACAGGTTACATTACACAGGTTACATTACATAGGTTACATTACATAGGTTACATTACACAGGTTACATTACACAGGTTACAATACACAGGTTACATGACATAGGTTACATTACATAGGTTACATTACACAGGTTACATTACACAGGTTACATTACATAGGTTACATTACACAGGTTACATTACACAGGTTACATTACATAGGTTACATTACACAGGTTACATTACATAGGTTACATTACATAGGTTACATTACATAGGTTACATTACACAGGTTACATTACACAGGTTACAATACACAGGTTACATGACATAGGTTACATTACATAGGTTACATTACACAGGTTACATTACATAGGTTATTTTAACAGTAAACATTACACTCAGAAGTTCCAAAATAATAAAGACATTTCACATGTCATATTATGTATATATACAGTGTTGTAACGATGTGCAAATAGTTAAACTATAAAATGGAAAATAAATATACATAAAAATGTATTTACATGGTGTTTGTTCTTCACTGGTTGCCCTTTTCTTGTGGCAAAAGGTCACACATCTTGCTGCTGTGATGGAACACTGGTATTTCAACCAGTAGATGTGGGAGTTTATCCAAATGTGCTGTGTATATACACAAAAGACAGAGCGGCAGTATGAAAAAGTATAGAAATACAAAAAGTCTGGAGTGCTAAAAAAGCTATAAAAAGACATTGCATAGTATGGGTGGATGGCTGAATATGTACACTATACATTGGTGGATGGTTCATGGTTAACTATACTATACAGGTCGATCGATGGCAGAGAAATGCTTCAATAGCTAAAAGTGCGTATGTATAAGTGAGGGTAATAATAGTTTACTTAATATACAGTCTGGTTAAATGAACAGGTAAGTGAATATTTGCATGGTTAAATTAACTGTACAGGTAAATATACAGTTATATTTACAGATAAGTGAATACTTGCGTGGTTACACAAACTATACAGGTAAATGACAGGAAGAGATACTTTAATAGCTAAATGTGTGTATGATATAATTTAGGGTAATAATAGTAATTCCCTTAAAATACAGTCCTTAGTGCGCAGGGTTTAATTACAGATAACTGGACGTATTGCACATTCGATATACTAGGAGAGGAGGATAGGATAGGATAGGATAGGAGGCTAGGCTAGGATAGGATAGGATAGGAGGATATGCTAGGATAGGCTAAGCTAGGATAGGATATGATAGGCTAGGCTAGGATGATAGGATAGGATAGGATGATTGTATAGGATAGGATAGGATAGGAGGAGAGGATATAAGAGGAGGATAGGATAGGAGGATAGGGTAGGATAGGCTAGGATAGGATAGGCTTGGCTTGAATAGAATAGTATAGGAGGATAGGATAGGATAGTATAGGAGGATAGGATAGGAGGATAGGCTAGGCTAGGATAGGAGGATAGGATAGGAGGATAGGCTAGGCTAGGATAGGATAGGATAGGAGGATAGGAGGATAGGATAGGAGGATAGGCTAGGCTAGGATAGGAGGATAGGATAGGAGTATAGGATAGGATAGGATGATAGGATAGGATAGGAGGATAGGCTAGGATAGGATAGGATAGGATAGGATAAGATAGGAGGATATGCTAGGATATGATAGGCTAAGCTAGGATATGATAAGAGGATAAGATAGGAGTATAGGATAGGATAGGATAGGAGGATAGGGTAGAATAGGATATGATATGAGGATAGGATAGGAGGATAGGATAGGATATGATAGGAGGATAGGGTAGGATATGATATGATATGAGGATAGGATAGGATATGATAGGAGGATAGGACAGGATAGGATAGGCACAGCTTAGTGTGTATGTCAGAGAGCCACCTATGTGCATCAACCCAGTATTCAGCTCATCTCTCAGCGCTCTGCTCAGCAATGACTGGCATAAACAAACGAGGGAGCAGATCAGCTACATCCTCACATGACAGCTGAACAAAAGGAGAAACAGAGCAATGCACATGTCGGGCTCCTCCACAACGGACAGGCAGAGCCACTCTGAAAGCTGCAGTATCTGGCTGCATCCTGGCCTCTGACAGCTTATAGCTCTATACCGGCTTTAATTATTACTAGAAGAAGAAGAAGAAGCAGAAGAAGAAGAAGAAGAAGAAGAAGAAGAAGAAGACAACGTTTTTGAATTATGTATCTGTGGCATATCTGAAGGTGAACATGGTTTATATGCCCTATAAAGACGTACTGGTAGTCTACACACGTTTCACACCTGGATCTTGTTGTTATTGTCGGCCAATCACACCAGCACTACATTCAGAGGCTCCATATGTTGCAAGTGAAGTGGGAGATTTCTAATCAATGCTAAATAGAGTTACAACTAGGGAATTAAGTAGGCTACAATGACCAACCAACAGGTAGGCTGTTGTTTCATATGAAGGGAGTTGTTGTAGACAAGGACTGGAAGCTCAGCAAAATAGCCTCAATTAACGTTGTTACTTTAGCTAGCTAACCCAGCTGACTACTGTAGCTAACTAACGTCTTTACAACAATTTGAGGCAGTCAAGACAGGCACTACCAGGTGGTGTGATAGATAACCTATGGCAGCAACAAGTTTGTCTAACTAGTGTGAGTCGGTTTCCTCTTCCTCTCCCTCCATGTCACACATTAAACTCCTCTTCCTCTCCCTCTGTGCCACACATTAAACTCCTCTTCCTCTCCCTCTGTGCCACACATTAAACTCCTCTTCCTCTCCCTCCGAACCACACATTCAACTCCTCTTCCTCTCCCTCCATGTCACACATTAAACTCCTCTTCCTCTCCCTCCGAACCACACATTCAACTCCTCTTCCTCTCCCTCTGTGCCACACATTAAACACCTCTTCCTCTCCCTCTGTGCCACACATTAAACTCCTCTTCCTCTCCCTCCGAACCACACATTCAACTCCTCTTCCTCTCCCTCCATGCCACACATTAAACTCCTCTTCCTCTCCCTCCGAACCACACATTCAACTCCTCTTCCTCTCCCTCTGTGCCACACATTAAACACCTCTTCCTCTCCCTCTGTGCCACACATTAAACTCCTCTTCCTCTCCCTCCATGCCACACATTAAACTCCTCTTCCTCTCCCTCCATGCCACACATTAAACTCCTCTTCCTCTCCCTCTGTGCCACACATTAAACTCCTCTTCCTCTCCCTCCATGCCACACATTAAACACCTCTTCCTCTCCCTCTGTGCCACACATTAAACTCCTCTTCCTCTCCCTCCATGCCACACATTAAACTCCTCTTCCTCTCCCTCTGTGCCACACATGAAACTCCTCTTCCTCTCCCTCTGTGCCACACATTAAACTCCTCTTCCTCTCCCTCTGTGCCACACATTAAACTCCTCTTCCTCTCCCTCCGAACCACACATTCAACTCCTCTTCCTCTCCCTCCATGTCACACATTAAACTCCTCTTCCTCTCCCTCCGAACCACACATTCAACTCCTCTTCCTCTCCCTCTGTGCCACACATTAAACACCTCTTCCTCTCCCTCTGTGCCACACATTAAACTCCTCTTCCTCTCCCTCCGAACCACACATTCAACTCCTCTTCCTCTCCCTCCATGCCACACATTAAACTCCTCTTCCTCTCCCTCCGAACCACACATTCAACTCCTCTTCCTCTCCCTCTGTGCCACACATTAAACACCTCTTCCTCTCCCTCTGTGCCACACATTAAACTCCTCTTCCTCTCCCTCCATGCCACACATTAAACTCCTCTTCCTCTCCCTCCATGCCACACATTAAACTCCTCTTCCTCTCCCTCTGTGCCACACATTAAACTCCTCTTCCTCTCCCTCCATGCCACACATTAAACACCTCTTCCTCTCCCTCTGTGCCACACATTAAACTCCTCTTCCTCTCCCTCCATGCCACACATTAAACTCCTCTTCCTCTCCCTCTGTGCCACACATGAAACTCCTCTTCCTCTCCCTCTGTGCCACACATGAAACTCCTCTTCCTCTCCCTCTGTGACACACATTAAACTCCTCTTCCTCTCCCTCTGTGACACACATTAAACTCCTCTTCCTCTCCCTCTGTGCCACACATTAAACTCCTCTTCCTCTCCCTTGGTGAACTCCTTTCTTTTCTGCCTGAAGAGAAAAACACATTCCATCCAAAACCAGATCTCTGAGCTTCAACCGTACAACATGAGAGAGATAGAGAGAGAGAGAGAGAGAGAGAGAGAGAGAGAGAGAGAGAGAGAGAGAATGAACACAAACACAGGGCCTTAATCCCCCACAATTTAGTTTGAACACCTGCGCCCAGGATCTGAACTAGAGACTAGACACACAGGCCCAGAGACACTCGCACACACACACACACACACACACACACACACACACACACACACACACACACACACACACACACACACACACACACACACACACACACACACACACACACACACACACACACACACAGACACACACACACACACACACACACACACACACACACACACCCCAGAGATACACACGACTGCACAACAGATCTGATTCATCAATCAGTCAGCCTTTGTACCTGTGTGTGTTTGTACCTTAATTGCAGCATCTGCTACCTCGTTAGGAATATCAATCTGCTACTTCGTAAAGGAATATCAATCTGCTACCTCGTTAGGAATATCAATCTGCTACTTCGTAAAGGAATATCAATCTGCTACCTCGTTAGGAATATCAATCTGCTACCTCGTTAGGAATATCAATCTGCTACTTCGTAAAGGAATATCAATCTGCTACCTCGTTAGGAATATCAATCTGCTACTTCGTAAAGGAATATCAATCTGCTACCTCGTTAGGAATATCAATCTGCTACCTTGTTAGGAATATCAATCTGCTACTTCGTAAAGGAATATCAATCTGCTACCTCGTTAGGAATATCAATCTGCTACCTTGTTAGGAATATCAACCTGCTACCTCGTTAGGAATATCAATCTGCTACCTCGTTAGGAATATCAATCTGCTACCTCGTTAGGAATATCAATCTGCTACCTCGTTAGGAATATCAATCCTGCTACCTCGTTAGTAATATCAATCTGCTACCTCGTTAGGAATATCAATCCTTGCTACCTTGTTAGGAATATCAATCCTGCTACCTCGTTAGGAATATCAATCTGCTACCTCGTTAGGAATATCAATCCTGCTACCTCGTTAGGAATATCAATCCTGCTACCTCGTTAGGAATATCAATCCTGCTTTGTGTGGCGACATGACACCATGAACAAATAACTGAATAACATTAAAGATGTATTTTTAATTCTGTTCGGCAGATAAAATCACATTTCTTCATGTTTTTTTCTGCATTCCTCCCCCAAAGTGGAAATAGTTTCTGGATAATGTTCAGGCAAGTCTGATGTTTGAAATGATTGAAATGATTGATCAGAATCCTTATGGTTAAGAGCGAGCGAGCAGTGAGGCAGGAAAGGCTCAATAAAACACAGCTAAATGCATCCAGCTGATAGACGTTTAGAGGGAAGTAGAGGAAGTGGGAAAGGAATTAGACTAAAAGCTTTTTAAAAGTGCAGCTCAAGGTGACGACGATGACGTCCAGGAAATAAAATAATCTGTTTTTCATTTCATGCTGTTGACAGGCAGAACTGAGTTCCTCTTTACACGGCAAACACCTAAACAACGTGAGAGAATATTCAGTGATATTCAGTGACTCACATGTATCTGAATACATGTATTTCCTCTCTCTGTGGTTTACATCACCTCACCTCTCAGCAGCAAGACAGAGTATTGTCATTATTGATGCTGCTGACTCATTCATATCCCATATCACTAACAAAGTAATGATAGCATTTTAACACATTTTAATAATACACACGCTAATGCACGTTAAAACATTTAGAGTTGTAATGAAAAAAGGGAATATTTGTTTTGCTTCACACTGTCAGGCTCTGGTCATAGAGAGGCCTATTTGCTTCTCTATGTAGTTATGGTCAGAGTCTGACAGTTTCTATTCTTTCTGTTTCTGTGTGGGGTTTGGGTTGGATCCCTAATTAGAGGCAGCTGCACCGCATTGTCTCTAATTAGGGATCCTACATATGTTTGTATGTCCCACACTTTTGTGTGGGTCGTTATCCCTCCAGTCACGGGTAAAGTAGTGTGTTTCATGGTTTACGTCTATTCATTCGTGTTTGTTTTTGTAAACGAGACATTTGTATATCGTGTTTTTGTTTCGTGAATTAATTTGTCATTTGTCGAACTATCCCTGCGCTGCGTCTTGGTCTCTCCATACCCAAGTTTGTGACACACACCTGATGTGTTTAACAGCTTTCCAGTAACAATGAAGTTCTAGACCCATAATGCAACAGTAATCCCCTTCTGATATTGTTGCTATGCTTTAGCACTGTTGATCACCAGGGTGACAGGGGCTGGCATTATCAATGAGGCGGAGTTAAAAATATGTATTATTATTTATTATTTATTTCACCTTTATTTAACCAGGTAGGTTTTATTTCACCTTTATTTAACCAGGTAGGTTTTATTTCACCTTTATTTAACCAGGTAGGTTTTATTTCACCTTTATTTAACCAGGTAGGTTTTATTTCACCTTTATTTAACCAGATAGGTTTTATTTCACCTTTATTTAACCAGGTAGGACAGTTGAGAACAAGTTCTCATTTACAACTGCGACCTGGCCAAGACAAAGCAAAGCAGTGCGACAAAAAACAACACAGAGTTACACATGAGAATAAAACAAACGTACAGTCAACAACACAACAGTGTGTGCAAATTGTCAGGGAGAGACACGGATTCAGTTGCAGGCAACAGTGTTTATTTTGCTCTCAAATGAGCCCAGGAAAAAATAAACAGGAACACAAAAGAAAAGAGGAAGTCCAAATAAATGTCCTCTGGGCCAGGAGAGTACTTCTCAAAAGAAACAAATTATGGCGTCATCCGACGCAGTGTCCGAGTTACATTGAGTTCCCTGGGGATGGTGATGAGCAGACAGAGAGGGTCTGGGGTGGTACATCCAAGTCCCAACAGAGAAAACACCTGGGCAGGCAGACTAGGAAACCAGGCCTGGCAGGACACAGTGGAAGCAGGACAAAAATCAAAATGCCAAAACAAAAACAAAACAACACTTGGAGTCTGAAGAAAAACAGTAAGACAAGGCAAGGATAAGTAGGTCACAGGAAAAGCATACTCACAACACAAGAAGACCTAAAATAGGGGAGGTAATGAGGGATTAATTGACAGCAGGTGTGAAGAGAACAAGGATAGTTAAGGATAACGAGTGGGAGGGGAGACACTACAATGACAGGGGAGCACATGGCCAGCTGTCAAAACAAGGCACATGTGCTCAAAAAACACAAAACACAGCAGATCAGACGGAAGTCATGACAGTACCCCCCCCCCCAGCAGCGCCACCTGGCGCAACCGGGAGGGGCTCACCTCGTCTCCGACGAAAGTCCTCGATCAGAGTCTGGTCCAGAATATCCCGAGCCGGAATCCAACTCCTCTCCTCCGGACCGTAGCCCTCCCAGTCCACCAAATACTGGAAACCCCGACCACGGCGTCTAACGTCCAAAAGCTTTCTCACAGTGTACACTGGAGTACCATCCACTAGACAAGGAGGGGGGGGTGTCGGGGAAGAAACAACAGGATTAAGGGGGAACCGAAACACAGGCTTGACCCTGGACACATGAAAGACAGGGTGAACCCGACCAAGTGTGGGGGGAAGCTTGAGCCGCACTGCCGCCGGACTCAGGACCTTGGTGATGCGGTATGGCCCAATGAACCTGGGTGCCAGCTTACGAGAAGGCACCCGGAGAGGCAGGTCCTTGGTGGATAGCCACACCTTCTGCTTTGGTCCGTCTGGAAGCCCGGGCCAAGGCCTCCACAGCCCTCCTCCAGGTGCGACGACACCGACGGACAAAGGCCAAGGCAGACGGGACCGCGGCTTCGGGTTCCTGTGTGGGGAAAAGGGGCGGTTGATAACCCACAGAACATTGAAAAGGAGACATACCCGTAGACGCTACCGGCAGGGAGTTGTGGGAATATTCCACCCACGATAGCTGCTGACTCCAGGAGCTCGGACTATGTGACGCCAGGCAGCGGAGAGCTCGCTCGAGATCCTGGTTGGCTCGCTCGGCCTGTCCATTGGTCTGAGGGTGAAAACCTGAAGACAGACTCGTTGAGGCCCCGATCTGTCTACAGAACTCTTTCCAAAACCGGGAGACAAATTGGGGTCCTCTGTCAGAGACCACGTCCACCGGAAGTCAATGGAGCCGGAAGACGTGGTCCACCACCACCTGTGCTGTCTCCCTGGCGGAGGGGAGCTTGGGTAAGGGGATATAATGGGCCGCCTTGGAGAAGCGGTCCACCACCGTCAGAATCACGGTGTTACCTCTCGATGGGGGAAGGCCAGTGACAAAATCAAGGGCTAGGTGTGACCAAGGGCGAGAGGGAATGGGCAAAGGCTGCAACAGACCAACAGGAGAACGGTTAGACGTCTTATTTTGAGCGCATACCGAGCAAGCCAACACAAACTCCCTGACATCTTGGGCCATGGATGGCCACCAAAATCGCTGACGGATGACAGCCAGCGACCTCCGAACCCCCGGATGACAGGCTACTCTGGATTCATGTCCCCACCGAAGGACCTCCGGACGCAGCGCAGCCGGCACAAACAACCGACCCCCTGGGCACCCCCTCGGGGGCTCCCCGCCCTCGATGGCCTCCCTCACCCGCCGCTCGACGTCCCAGGAAAGGGACCCCACCACCAACTCCCTGGAGAGAATGGTTTTGGGGGTCGCCTCCCCGCCAGGACCCTCGAACAGACGAGAGAGGGCGTCAGGCTTAACATTTTTGGAGCCCGGCCGATACGAGAGGGAGAAGTTAAACCGCCCAAAGAAGAGTGCCCAGCGGGCCTGGCGAGCATTTAACCTCTTGGCCGAACGGACATACTCTAAATTCTTGTGATCCGTCCAGACCAAGAAGGGCCGCGCTGCTCCCTCCAACCAGTGACGCCATTCCCCCAGAGCCAGCCTGACTGCCAGCAGCTCCCTGTTACCTATGTCGTAATTTCGCTCAGCAGGGCTCAAACGGTGAGAGAAGAAGGCACACGGGTGCACCTTCCCATCTCTGGGGAACCGCTGGGATAGGACCGCGCCTACCCCGACATCGGAGGCATCCACCTCAACAATAAATTGGCATTCAGAATCTGGAAGACACAGAACAGGAGCAGAGATGAAACGGGACTTAAGAACATCAAAGGCCTCCTGAGCCTGAGAATTCCATCTGAACAGTACCTTAGGAGAGGTGAGTGCTGTTAAGGGTGCAGCAACCAGGCTAAAGTTCCGGATGAATCGCCTATAGAAGTTGGCGAACCCCAGGAACCGCTGCAACGCCTTCCGAGAGTCAGGGGTTGGCCACTCGGCCACGGCCCTTACCTTAGCGGGGTCGGCTTTGATCCCCTCCGTTGAAATGATATGCCCCAAGAACGAAACAGACTTGGCGTGGAACACGCACTTCTCTGCCTTCACGTAAAGCTGGTTCTCCAGCAGCCGTTGTAGCACCTGACGGACGTGTTGAGTGTGTACCTGCAAGGAGGGAGAGAAGATGAGAATATCATCCAGGTACACAAAGACAAATCTGTTTACCATGTCCCTCAACACATCGTTCACCAGGGCCTGGAAGACAGCTGGGGCGTTGGTGAGCCCAAAGGGTAAGACCCGGTATTCAAAGTGTCCCGTTGGGGTGTTGAAGGCTGTCTTCCACTCATCCCCCTCACGTATCCGGATCAAATGGTAGGCACTGCGGAGGTCTAGCTTGGTAAAGACCCTGGCTCCCTGTAACAACTCAAAAGCTGATGACATCAGAGGCAGAGGATACCTGTTCTTTCTGGTGATGTCATTAAGACCCCGGTAGTCAATGCAGGGTCGCAGGGAGCCATCCTTCTTCTTAACGAAGAAGAACCCAGCCCCAGCGGGCGAGGAAGAGGGACGGATGAGGCCGGCATTTAAGGATTCCTGAATATACTTGTCCATGGCCTCTCTCTCAGGACCAGAAAGGGAATACAGACGACCCTTGGGCGGAGAAGTGCCTGGGAGGAGATCGATGGCGCAGTCATATGGCCGATGAGGAGGCAAGGATGTGGCTCGGGACTTACTGAAGACCTGACAGAGATCGTGGTACTTCACCGGGACTCCGGTGAGATCGGCCTCCTCAACCTGAAAAACAGAAGACACAGAGCCAGGAGACAAGGCAGAACCTAAACATGACGCAAGACAAGACGGACTCCAAGAGAACACAGAATTGCCTGACCAATCCACGTGAGGGTTGTGCTGCACCAGCCACGGATGCCCTAGGACAACGGGGGCACTTGGGGAATCTAGGAGGTACAGCTCAATCACCTCACGGTGATTGCCGGAGACAAGAAGACTTACGGAAGGAGTGGAATGGGTGATGGAGGTAATGAGGAGACCATTAAGGGAGCGGACAGAGATAGGAGAAGGGAGAGGAATGGCAGGAATGCCCCACAGCACAGCAACGGAGACATCCAGGAAGTTGCCCTCAGCACCCGAGTCAATCAGGGCTGAACAGGAGTGAACAGTATCTTGATATTGAACAGAAACATTTAGCAGGGAACGTGAGATGGGGGAGTCGAGACAAGGAGTAGCACCCACCAGGATTCCCCGGATTACTGATGGGCTCCGGCTTTTAAAGGACACCGGATAGCACGATGCCCTGGCTTCCCGCAGTAAAGGCAAAGGCCCCGAGTCAAACGATCCTGCTTCTCCTTAGGGGTGAGACGAACACGCCCCACTTGCATGGGCTCAGGGTCTGCTGAAGAAGACGAGGAGGTGGGAACAGCACTGGAGGCACCTTCATCCAGCACCCAGGAGGATCGAGCTGTCCACCTCTGACGTCGACGTTGAAGACGCCCCTCCACACGAAGCGCCAGTTCCACAAGGGTGTCTAAGTTGTGAGGCAGCTCGTGAGTGACAATCTCATCCTGGATGTCGTCAGCCAGCCCCTCCCGAAACCTAGCGCGTAACGCTGCCTCGTTCCAGTCACATGTGGCTGCCAGAGTTCTGAACTGGATGGAGTATTCCGTAACAGAGCGGCCGCCCTGATTTAACCGCACCAGCTGGGAGGCCGCCTCATCACCTTGAGCAGAGCGGTCAAACAGCTTAATCATCTCCGCTCTGAAGTCCTCGAATGTGGCACAGAATGGAGCACGAGCATCCCACACAGCCGTTGCCCAGTCGCGGGCCCTTCCTTTCAGGAGTGTGATGACAAAGGCCACCTGGGACTCCTCCGTAACATAACGTCGAGGCTGGAGTGCGAAGACAAGGGAGCACTGAGACAGGAACGCACGGCAGGAATTGGGATCCCCGTCGTAGGGTGGCGGACTATTGGCATGGGGTTCAGGTTCAGCATGAGGTAGAGGACGGCCGTATGCTGCAGCTGATCTGCTGGCCAAGGCTTCCCGCTGGAGTTCTTGGATCTGGAGATTGAGATCCGCTACTTGGGCGGTCAGGCACTCAACCTCCCGTGAAGTGGCAGTTAACTGGCTGGAATGCTGTCCCAGAAGAGCGCCCTGTTGACTCACTGCATTTCTGACTTGGTCTGCACCTGCTGAATCCATTTTATGGTCAGACCGTTCTGTCAGGGAGAGACACGGATTCAGTTGCAGGCAACAGTGTTTATTTTGCTCTCAAATGAGCCCAGGAAAAAATAAACAGGAACACAAAAGAAAAGAGGAAGTCCAAATAAATGTCCTCTGGGCCAGGAGAGTACTTCTCAAATGAAACAAATTATGGCGTCATCCGATGCAGTGTCCGAGTTACATTGAGTTCCCTGGGGATGGTGATGAGCAGACAGAGAGGGTCTGGGGTGGTACATCCAAGTCCCAACAGAGAAAACACCTGGGCAGACAGACTAGGAAACCAGGCCTGGCAGGACACAGTGGAAGCAGGACAAAAATCAAAATGCCAAAACAAAAACAAAACAACACTTGGAGTCTGAAGAAAAACAGTAAGACAAGGCAAGGATAAGTAGGTCACAGGAAAAGCATACTCACAACACGGTCTGACAAAAGACTGAACACAAGAAGACCTAAAATAGGGGAGGTAATGAGGGATTAATTGACAGCAGGTGTGAAGAGAACAAGGATAGTTAAGGATAACGAGTGGGAGGGGAGACACTACAATGACAGGGGAGCACATGGCCAGCTGTCAAAACAAGGCACATGTGCTCAAAAAACACAAAACACAGCAGATCAGACGGAAGTCATGACACAAATGTTGTATTAGGAAGGTAGGACAATAAATAGGCCATAGTGGTGAAATAATTACAATTTAGCATTAACACTGGAGTGATAGAAGTGCAAATGATGTTCAAATAGAGATACTGGAGTGCAAATTAGCAAGAAAATAACAATATGGGGATGAGGTAGTAGGATGGGCTATCTACAGAAGGGCTGTATACAGGTGCAGTGATCGGTAAGCTGCTCTGATGCTTAAAGTTAGCTGATGCTTAAAGTTATTGAGGGAGATGTTAGTCTCCAGCTTCAGTAATTTTTGCAATTCGTTCCAGTCATTGGCAGCAGAGAACTGGAAGGCAGCCAAAGAACTTGAAGGCAGCCAAAGGAGGTGTTGGCTTTGGGGGTGACCAGTGAAATATAACTGCTGGAGCGCATGCTACGGGTGGGTGATGCTATGGTGACCAGCGAGCTGAGATAAGGCGGGGATTTACCTAGCAAAGATTTATAGATGACTTGGAGCCAGTGGGTTTGTCGACGAATATGTAGTGAGGGCCAGCCAACGAGAGCATACAGGTCGCAGTGGTGGGTAGTATATGGGTTATTGGTAACAAAACGGATGGCACTGTGATAGACTACATCTAATTTGCTGAGTAGAGTGTTGGAGGCTATTTTGTAAATGACAACGCCGAAGTCAAGGATCGGTAGGATGGTCAGTTTTAAAAGGGCGTGTTTGGCAGCATGAGTGAAGGAGGCTTTGTTGTGAAATAGGAAGCCGATTCTAGATTTAATTTTGGATTGGAGATGATTAATGTGAGTCTGGAAGTTGAGTTTACAGTCTAACCAGACGCCTAGGTATTTGTAGGTGTCCACGTATTCTAAGTCAGACCCGTCGAGAGTAGTGATGATAGTCCGGTGGGCGGGTGCGGGCAACGTTCTATTGAAGAGCATGCATTTAGTCTTACTAGCATTTAAGAGCAGTTGGAGCCACAGAAGGAGTGTTGTATGGCATTGAAGCTTGTTTGAAGGTTAGTTAACACAGTGTCCAAAGAGGGGCCAGATGTATACAGAATGGTGTTGTCTGTGTAGAGATGGATCAGAGAGTCACCAGCAGCAAGATCGACATCGTTGATATATATAGATATTAGAGTTGGCCCAAGATTTGAACCCTGTGGCACCCCCATAGCGACTGCCAGAGGACCGGACAACAGGCCCTCCGATTTGACACACTGAACTCTATCTGAGAAGTAGTTGGAGAACCAGGCAAGGTAGTCACTTGAGAAACCAAGGCTGTTGAGTCTGCCAATAAGAATGCGGTGATTGACAGAGCCGAAAGCCTTGGCCAGGTCGATAAAGACGGCTTTACAGTACTGTCTTTTATCTATGGCGGTTATGATATCGTTTAGTACCTTGAGCGTAGCTGAGGTGCACCCATGACCAGCTCGGAAACCAGATTGCATAGCAGAGAAGGTACGGTGGGATTTGAAGTGGTCAGTTATCTGTTGGTTAACTTGGCTTTCGAATACTTTAGAAAGGCAGGGCAGGATGGATATAGGTCTATAACAGTTTGGGTCTTGAGTGGCAGCTTTCCAATCTCCAGGGATCTCAAACGATACGAAAGAGAGGTTGAACAGGCTAGTAATAGGGGTTGCAACAATTTCAGTGGTTAATTTTAGAAAGAAAGGGTCCAGATTGTCTAGCCCAGCAGATTTGTAGGGGTCTAGATTTTGCAGCTCTTTCAGAACATCAGCTATCTGGATTTGGGTGAAGGAGAAGTGGGGGGGAGCTTGGGCAAGTTGCTGCGGGGGGTACAGAGCTGTTTCCCGGGGCAGGGCTAGCCAGGTGGAAAGCATGGCCAGCCATAGCAAAATGCTTTTTGAAATGTTCAATTATCGTAAATTTTATCGGTGGTGACAGTGTTTCCTAGCCTCAATGCAGTGGGCAACTGGGAGATGCACATATTCTCCATGGACTTAACAGTGTCCCAGAACTTTTTGGAATTAGTACTACAGGATGCAAATTTCTGTTTGAAAAAGCTAGCCTTTGCTTTTCTAACTGGGCTATTCGATGCTAATGCAGTGGCCACAGGATGTTTTTGTGTTGGTCAAGTTTTCTGAAAGGAGCATGCTTATTTAGGATGGTGAGGAAAGCACTTTTAAAGAACAACAGGCATCATCTACTGACGGGATGAGGTCAATATCCTTCCAGGATTCCCGGGCCAGATTGATAAGAAAGGCCTGCTCACTGAAGTATTTAAGGGATCGTTTGACAGTGATAAGGGGTGATCGTTTGACCAAGGACCCATAACGAACGCAGGCAATGAGGCAGTGATGGCTGAGATCCTGGTTGAAGACAGAGGAGGTGTATTTGGAGGGCAAGTTAGTCAGGATATCATGACAACAGGTCCGATCAATCGCTTCCTTCTTTGGGGAGGCTCTTCCAGTCAGGATGAATGTCATACTGTATGATAGAAATATAAAGGGACCTAGCCCTGATGGAATCTGTATCAAGTCTCTCTTGGTAGGTGCTGAGTGCTGATTAAGGGTCAGTTTGCTTTTCAGATAACAATGCATCAGATATTATGGACAGTGGGGACCTGATCCTAGATCAGCACTCCTACTATAAGAGACTTGATACAGATTCCATCAGGGCTAGGTCCCTCTATATTTCTATAGAGGGACCTAGCTTGATAAATACGATCCCTGAGTTACACTTCGTCTTACTTCTAGAAACCCAGTGTTATCCAGGTGTAACATGTAGGACCAGGCTCTCTCTCTCTCTCTCTCTCTCTCTCTCTCTCTCTCTCTCTCTCTCTCTCTCTCTCTCTCTGTCTCTCTCTCTCTCTGTCTCTCTCTCTCTCTGTCTCTCTCTCTGTCTCTCTCTCTGTCTCTCTTTCTCTCTGTCTCTCTGTCTCTCTTTCTCTCTGTCTCTCTGTCTCTCTCTTTCTCTGTCTCTCTCTGTCTCTCTCTGTCTCTCTGTCTCTCTGTCTCTCTGTCTCTCTGTCTCTCTCTCTGTCTCTCTCTGTCTCTCTCTGTCTCTCTCTCTGTCTCTCTCTGTCTCTCTCTGTCTCTCTCTGTCTCTCTCTTCTTTCTCTGTCTCTCTCTTTCTTTCTCTGTCTCTGTCTCTCTCTTTCTCTCTCTGCCCACAAAACTCCTTCCTGTGAGATCTCCATGATGATTAGACCAATCGGAGAGGTGGGGGAGGAACCAGTGTGATAAAGATAGTTTAAGCTAATTAGATGTCATTGTACACTATAGCTTCTTGACATTGAGAAAGCAATTTTTACTTTCTCTGAAGAAAATAATTCCGCTAATAAAGATCCCATTAGCAATAATTATGCAACTCTGCTGATTCTTTAATCTAGAGAGGGACGAGAAGGAAGTTGGAGACTGACGAGACATGATTTACTGCTGAGAAAGACATTAATAAAAATAAAAGTTTGGAGGGAAATGATTGAACTATAGATAACCAAAGAGTTTTAAAATGATTAGTTTTATTTTTAGTATCAGTCTGTTCATTTAGTCTTTCCCAGGTGATGAGGCTTTAAAGGGTGCCTGCTATCCTCTTCATATGCCCTATCATAAGTTTCCTCCTCCATGTAACCTCGCTATCCTACCCCTCTACCCGTCTCTACCCGTCTCTACCCGTCTCTACCCGTCTCTACCCGTCTCTACCCGTCTCTACCCGTCTCTACCCGTCTCTACCCGTCTCTACCCGTCTCTACCTCTCTCTACCTCTCTCTACCTCTACCCGTCTCTACCTCTCTCTACCTCTACCCGTCTCTACCTCTCTCTGCACCTCTCTCTACCTCTACCTCTCTCTACCTCTCTCTACCTCTCTCTGCCTCTACCCGTCTCTACCTCTCTCTGCACCTCTCTCTACCTCTACCCGTCTCTACCTCTCTCTGCACCTCTCTCTACCTCTACCCGTCTCTACCCGTCTCTACCTCTCTCTACCTCTCTCTACCTCTCTCTACCTCTACCCGTCTCTACCTCTCTCTGCACCTCTCTCTACCTCTAACCGTCTCTACCCGTCTCTACCTCTCTCTACCTCTCTCTACCTCTCTCTACCTCTCTCTACCTCTACCCGTCTCTACCTCTCTCTACCTCTCTCTACCTCTACCCGTCTCTACCTCTCTCTGCACCTCTCTCTACCTCTACCCGTCTCTACCTCTCTCTACCTCTCTCTACATCTCTCTACCTCTCTCTACCTCTACCCGTCTCTACCTCTCTCTACCTCTCTCTACCTCTACCCGTCTCTACCTCTCTCTACCTCTCTCTACCTCTCTCTGTCTCTACCCGTCTCTACCTCTCTCATCCTCTACCTGTCTCTACCTCTCTCTACCTCTACCTGTCTCTACCTCTCTCTACCTCTACCCGTCTCTACCTCTACCTGTCTCTACCCGTCTCTACCTCTCTCTACCCGTCTCTACCTCTCTCTACCCGTCTCTACCTCTCTCTAGACAGACAGACAGACAGACAGACAGACAGACAGACAGACAGACAGACAGACAGACAGACAGACAGACAGACAGACAGACAGACAGACAGACAGACAGACAGATAGGCCAGTCACTCACCCAGTCAGTCAGCCCCAGAGCCTCTCTCCTCTCCTCTTTTTTCTCTTCCTTCCTTTCCCTCCTTCTTTCCCTCTGTTCCCTCTCTTTCCCTCTCTGTTCCCTCTTTCCCTCTCTGCTCTCTCTTTCCCTCTCTGTTCCCTCTTTCCCTCTCTCTTTCCCTCTCTCTTTCCCTCTCTCTTTCCCTCTCTATTCCCTCTTTCCCTCTCTCTGTTCTCTCTTTCCCTTCTCTTTCCCTCTCTGTTCTCTCTTTCCTCTCTCTTTCCTTCTCTGTTTTCTCTTTTCCTCTCTCTTTCCCTCTCTGTTCTCTCTTTCCCTCTCTGTTATCTCTTTCCCTCCCTCTTTCCCTCTATTTTCCCTCTTTCCCTCTCTGTTCCCTCTTTCCCTCTCTGTTCCTTCTTTCCCTCTCTGTTCCCTCTTTCCCTCTCTGTTCTCTCTTTCCCTTTCTCTTTCCCTCTCTGTTCCCTCTTTCCCTCTCTGTTCTCTCTTTTCCTCTCTCTTTCCCTCTCTGTTCTTTCTTTCCCTCTCTGTTATCTCTTTCCCTCCATCTTTCCCTCTCTGTTCCCTCTTTCCCTCTCTGTTCCCTCTTACCCTCTCTGTTCTCTCTTTCCCTTTCTCTTTCCCTCTCTGTTCCCTCTTTCCCTCTCTGTTCCTCTTTCCCTTTCTCTTTCCCTCTCTGTTCCCTCTTTCCCTCTCTCTATCCCTCTCTCTTCCCTCTTGCCCTCTCTCTTTCCCTCTCTGTTCCCTCTTTCCCTCTCTGTTCCCTCTTTCCCGCTCTGTTCTCTCTTTCCCTCGCTGTTCCCTCTTTCCCTCTCTCTTTCCCTCTCTGTTCTCTCTTTCCCTCGCTGTTCCCTCTTTCCCTCACTCTTTCCCTCTCTGTTCTCTCTTTCCCTCTCTGTTTCCTCTTTCCCTCTCTGTTCTTTCTTTCCCTCTCTGTTATCTCTTTCCCTCTCTGTTCCCTCTTTCCCTCTCTCTTTCCCTCTCTGTTCCCTGTTGAGAAGCATTAATATCTATAGTGTGGTGTTACTGGAGAAGCATTAACGTCTATAGTGTGGTGTTACTGGAAAAGCATTAATGTCTATAGTGTGGTGCTACTGGAGAAGCATTAACGTCTATAGTGTGGTGTTACTGGAGAAGCATTAACGTCTATAGTGTGGTGCTACTGAAGCATTAACGTCTATAGTGTGGTGTTACTGGAGAAGCATTAACGTCTATAGTGTGGTGTTACTGGAGAAGCATTAACGTCTATAGTGTGGTGTTACTGGAGAAGCATTAACGTCTATAGTGTGGTGTTACTGGAGAAGCATTAACGTCTATAGTGTGGTGCTACTGAAGCATTAACGTCTATAGTGTGGTGTTACTGGAGAAGCATTAACGTCTATAGTGTGGTGTTACTGGAGAAGCATTAACGTCTATAGTGTGGTGCTACTGAAGCATTAACGTCTATAGTGTGGTGTTACTGGAGAAGCATTAACGTCTATAGTGTGGTGTTACTGGAGAAGCATTAACGTCTATAGTGTGGTGTTACTGGAGAAGCATTAACGTCTATAGTGTGGTGTTACTGGAGAAGCATTAACGTCTTTAGTGTGGTGTTACTGGAGAAGCATTAACGTCTATAGTGTGGTGTTACTGGAGAAGCATTAACGTCTATAGTGTGGTGCTACTGGAGAAGCATTAACATCTATAGTGTGGTGTTACTGGAGAAGCATTAACGTCTATAGTGTGGTGTTACTGAAGCATTAACGTCTATAGTGTGGTGTTACTGGAGCATTAACGTCTATAGTGTGGTGTTACTGGAGAAGCATTAACGTCTATAGTGTGGTGTTACTGAAGCATTAACGTCTATAGTGTGGTGCTACTGGAGCATTAACGTCTATAGTGTGGTGTTACTGGAGAAGCATTAACGTCTATAGTGTGGTGTTACTGGAGAAGCATTAACGTCTATAGTGTGGTGTTACTGGAGAAGCATTAACGTCTATAGTGTGGTGTTACTGAAGCATTAACGTCTATAGTGTGGTGTTACTGAAGCATTAACGTCTATAGTGTGGTGTTACTGGAGAAGCATTAACGTCTATAGTGTGGTGTTACTGGAGAAGCATTAACGTCTATAGTGTGGTGTTACTGGAGAAGCATTAACGTCTATAGTGTGGTGTTACTGGAGAAGCATTAAAGTCTATAGTGTGGTGTTACTGGAGAAGCATTAACGTCTATAGTGTGGTGTTACTGGAGCATTAACGTCTATAGTGTGGTGTTACTGGAGAAGCATTAACGTCTATAGTGTGGTGTTACTGGAGAAGCATTAACGTCTATAGTGTGGTGTTACTGGAGAAGCATTAACGTCTATAGTGTGGTGCTACTGAAGCATTAACGTCTATAGTGTGGTGTTACTGAAGCATTAACGTCTATAGTGTGGTGTTACTGGAGAAGCATTAACGTCTATAGTGTGGTGCTACTGAAGCATTAACGTCTATAGTGTGGTGTTACTGAAGCATTAACGTCTATAGTGTGGTGTTACTGAAGCATTAACGTCTATAGTGTGGTGTTACTGGAGAAGCATTAACGTCTATAGTGTGGTGTTACTGAAGCATTAACGTCTATAGTGTGGTGTTACTGAAGCATTAACGTCTATAGTGTGGTGTTACTGGAGAAGCATTAACGTCTATAGTGTGGTGTTACTGGAGAAGCATTAACGTCTATAGTGTGGTGCTACTGGAGAAGCATTAACGTCTATAGTGTGGTGTTACTGGAGAAGCATTAACGTCTATAGTGTGGTGTTACTGGAGAAGCATTAACGTCTATAGTGTGGTGTTACTGGAGAAGCATTAACGTCTATAGTGTGGTGTTACTGAAGCATTAACGTCTATAGTGTGGTGTTACTGAAGCATTAACGTCTATAGTGTGGTGTTACTGGAGAAGCATTAACGTCTATAGTGTGGTGTTACTGGAGAAGCATTAACGTCTATAGTGTGGTGTTACTGGAGAAGCATTAACGTCTATAGTGTGGTGTTACTGGAGAAGCATTAACGTCTATAGTGTGGTGTTACTGGAGAAGCATTAACGTCTATAGTGTGGTGTTACTGAAGCATTAACGTCTATAGTGTGGTGCTACTGGAGAAGCATTAACGTCTATAGTGTGGTGCTACTGGAGAAGCATTAACGTCTATAGTGTGGTGTTACTGGAGAAGCATTAACGTCTATAGTGTGGTGTTACTGGAGAAGCATTAACGTCTATAGTGTGGTGTTACTGAAGCATTAACGTCTATAGTGTGGTGCTACTGGAGAAGCATTAACGTCTATAGTGTGGTGTTACTGGAGAAGCATTAACGTCTATAGTGTGGTGTTACTGGAGAAGCATTAATGTCTATAGTGTGGTGCTACTGGAGCATTAACTTCTATAGTGTGGTGTTACTGGAGAAGTTTTAACGTCTATAGTGTGGTGTTACTGGAGAAGCATTAACGTCTATAGTGTGGTGTTACTGAAGCATTAACGTCTATAGTGTGGTGTTACTGGAGAAGTTTTAACGTCTATAGTGTGGTGTTACTTGAGAAGTTTTAACGTCTATAGTGTGGTGTTACTGGAGAAGCATTAACGTCTATAGTGTGGTGTTACTGGAGAAGTTTTAACGTCTATAGTGTGGTGTTACTGGAGAAGCATTAACGTCTATAGTGTGGTGTTACTGGAGAAGTTTTAACGTCTATAGTGTGGTGTTACTGGAGAAGCATTAACGTCTACAGTGTGGTGTTACTGGAGAAGCATTAACGTCTATAGTGTGGTGTTACTGGAGAAGCATTAACGTCTATAGTGTGGTGCTACTGGAGAAGCATTAACGTCTATAGTGTGGTGTTACTGGAGAAGCATTAACGTCTATAGTGTGGTGTTACTGGAGAAGCATTAACGTCTATAGTGTGGTGTTACTGGAGAAGCATTAACGTCTATAGTGTGGTGTTACTGGAGAAGCATTAACGTCTATAGTGTGGTGTTACTGGAGAAGCATTAACGTCTATAGTGTGGTGTTACTGGAGAAGCATTAACGTCTATAGTGTGGTGTTACTGGAGAAGCATTAACGTCTATAGTGTGGTGTTACTGGAGAAGCATTAACGGCTATAGTGTGGTGTTACTGGAGAAGCATTAACGTCTATAGTGTGGTGTTACTGGAGAAGCATTAACGTCTATAGTGTGGTGTTACTGAAGCATTAACGTCTATAGTGTGGTGCTACTGGAGAAGCATTAACGTCTATAGTGTGGTGTTACTGAAGCATTAACGTCTATAGTGTGGTGCTACTGGAGAAGCATTAACGTCTATAGTGTGGTGCTACTGGAGAAGCATTAACGTCTATAGTGTGGTGTTACTGGAGAAGCATTAACGTCTATAGTGTGGTGTTACTGGAGAAGCATTAACGTCTATAGTGTGGTGTTACTGAAGCATTAACGTCTATAGTGTGGTGCTACTGGAGAAGCATTAACGTCTATAGTGTGGTGCTACTGGAGAAGCATTAACGTCTATAGTGTGGTGTTACTGGAGAAGCATTAACGTCTATAGTGTGGTGTTACTGGAGAAGCATTAACGTCTATAGTGTGGTGTTACTGAAGCATTAACGTCTATAGTGTGGTGTTACTGGAGAAGCATTAACGTCTATAGTGTGGTGTTACTGAAGCATTAACGTCTATAGTGTGGTGTTACTGAAGCATTAACGTCTATAGTGTGGTGCTACTGGAGAAGCATTAACGTCTATAGTGTGGTGCTACTGGAGAAGCATTAACGTCTATAGTGTGGTGTTACTGGAGTTTTAACGTCTATAGTGTGGTGTTACTGGAGAAGCATTAACGTCTATAGTGTGGTGTTACTGGAGAAGCATTAACGTCTATAGTGTGGTGTTACTGGAGAAGCATTAACGTCTATAGTGTGGTGTTACTGAAGCATTAACGTTTATAGTGTGGTGTTACTGGAGAAGCATTAACGTCTATAGTGTGGTGTTACTGAAGCATTAACGTCTATAGTGTGGTGTTACTGAAGCATTAACGTCTATAGTGTGGTGCTACTGGAGAAGCATTAACGTCTATAGTGTGGTGCTACTGGAGAAGCATTAACGTCTATAGTGTGGTGTTACTGGAGTTTTAACGTCTATAGTGTGGTGTTACTGGAGAAGCATTAACGTCTATAGTGTGGTGTTACTGGAGAAGCATTAACGTCTATAGTGTGGTGTTACTGGAGAAGCCTTAATGTCTATAGTGTGGTGTTACTGGAGAAGCATTAACGTCTATAGTGTGGTGTTACTGGAGAAGCATTAACGTCTATAGTGTGGTGTTACTGGAGAAGCATTAACGTCTATAGTGTGGTGTTACTGGAGAAGCATTAACGTCTATAGTGTGGTGTTACTGGAGAAGCATTAACGTCTATAGTGTGGTGTTACTGAAGCATTAACGTCTATAGTGTGGTGTTACTGGAGAACCATTAACGTCTATAGTGTGGTGTTACTGGAGAAGCATTAACGTCTATAGTGTGGTGTTACTGAAGCATTAACGTCTATAGTGTGGTGTTACTGGGAAGCATTAACGTCTATAGTGTGGTGTTACTGGAGAAGCATTAACGTCTATAGTGTGGTGCTACTGGAGAAGCATTAACGTCTATAGTGTGGTGCTACTGAAGCATTAACGTCTATAGTGTGGTGTTACTGGAGAAGCATTAACGTCTATAGTGTGGTGTTACTGAAGTTTTAACGTCTATAGTGTGGTGTTACTGGAGCATTAACGTCTATAGTGTGGTGTTACTGGAGCATTAACGTCTATAGTGTGGTGTTACTGAAGTTTTAACGTCTATAGTGTGGTGTTACTGAAGTTTTAACGTCTATAGTGTGGTGTTACTGAAGTTTTAACGTCTATAGTGTGGTGTTACTGAAGCATTTAAGGAACTCATTCATAGTTCTACTTATTGTAAACATCAGAATTGTTCCTTGAATTAAACATTTTGAACCATACTGAGCCTCACAATGTCAATGTTTGCCAAAGTGCTTCTCACTTACACGTCTGGTAATAAAAATCTCAATCCCGCTCTGGCACAGAGGAGGTCAGTCAATTCAAACTAATATAACTTTATTGTTTGTCTCATAAGCCGCTTGGTATTGTTTGCCAGTGTCTGTGTTTTGTCTGAAATCATTGTAATTTCAGAGAGTCAAGAGGAGCTGCAGAACTAAACAATTGTAAATTGCAGTGGTGCCTCTGGAGAGATTGTTAGACCCCTCTCTCCATCTCTCTATCACTCTATTTCTCCATGTCTTTTCTTTCTTTCTTTCTTTCTTTCTTTCTTTCTTTCTTTCTTTCTTTCTTTCTTTCTTTCTTTCTTTCTTTCTTTCTTTCTTTCTTTCTTTCTTTCTTTCTTTCTTTCTTTCTTTCTTTCTTTCTTTCTTTCTTTCTTTCTTTCTTTCTTTCTTTCTTTCTTCCCTCTCTGTTTCCTCTCTGTTCCCTCTTTCCCTCTCTGTTCTTTCTTTCCCTCTCTGTTCTTTCTTTCCCTCTCTGTTCTCTCTTTCCCTCTCTGTTCTCTCTTTCCCTCTCTCTTTCCCTCTCTGTTCCCGGAGGGCGTTGTAGTTGGCGACCTCATCCTGTGCCAGGAATGGACGTGAATAGGAATACATTGGAGTAAATGGGAGTGAAAAGTAAACTATGATGCAGGGGTGCTTGGGATATTGTGTTCAGTCCCAGTGGACTCCTGTGGTAGTAAATAAAAGGGAAAAGACCAAGAAAGTACAACCAGTATGAAAAAACATGTAATCAACGAGAGCAATTATGGACTTACCCAATTTTGAAGTTCTCAGGACATTCGTTGAAGTATTCTGCAATGCAGGATATCAGTTTTACTAAAGTCTTCACTTAAATCTGTTACTGTCCCTTTCGTTTTAAGGAAGTCCTTGATGATCTTTCCTTTTCTTGAGATTTCCTCAGCTCTGTTTGGCTGTTTGTGTGATCGAAGATATGGGCCGCCTGTAACAGGTAGGGCCACTCCTCCATCACTGTGTTCATACTGCTTTCTGTTTTAATTGTTATGAGCTTAGATGCAATAGGTTTTCAACACAGGACTCAGGAAGGAGGCTGTTTTCATACGCATTCTTCACTTCCGTTTTCTTTTCATTCAGTTCTTCTGTTCTGCCCCACGCATTTTATGTTCCTTCTTCCACCATCTTCACCACCATCTTTACCCCAATCTTCACCCCCATTTCACCCCCATCTTCACCCCCTGCTTGCCTCTTTGTTGGTGGCGAGGTAAGCTAGTTGAATTAGATACACACTTTTCTACAATGTATTGGAAGAGGTGGGCTGTGAGTGATAGACCCTAGTCCTCGTCAAGTTGCCAACAACAAACTAGGCTACGTAATTAGGAAGATGCCTGAAGCTTCTGCGGTTGTGTTCAAATGTAGGCTAAGTCGTTTTTGTTCTCCTAAAAAATGATGACGAATAAGCTAATGTTTGAAAATAAAAGTATTTGGGGATTTATCTTTTCTCATTGAAAAGTGTTCTATTGGCCTTCGTCAGAGCTTTTTAAACGAAATACTCAACCATATTTTTTGCTCTGGGAAGTCGGGACGTGGCTGCGTTATTGATGTCATGTTAATCAGGCCTTTTGATTTGAACATGTAGACTGTTTTTGTTTTTTAGGCTATTTAATGTAATGTATGGATCATTCTGATCTCATTACCAATGATCACTGCTTTAGTCTATCACTGTTACAGTCCAGATGTTCTGAACTTGCAACACACTTGACTGTCCCCATTCTTCTGTGCAATAGCCTTTTGATTTGAACATTTGAAATATTTTAGTGTGTGTACTAGGCTACTTGATTTATTTATAGACGTTACAGCACTTTGGTTTCACTAATAGATATGTTGAAATTGAACCAAATTATCTGTTTCTGTCTTCAATCCTTTTTATATAGGACAGATGGGCTATATGGTCTGCTATAGTACAGGTCGAATGGGATAGTCTTCCTATAACCAGCCTGAGTAGGCCTATAACCAGCCTGAGTAGGCCTATAACCAGCCTGAGTAGACCTATAACCAGCCTGAGTAGACCTATAACCAGCCTGAGTAGGCCTATAACCAGCCTGAGTAGGCCTATAACCAGCCTGAGTAGGCCTATAACCAGCCTGAGTAGACCTATAACCAGCCTGAGTAGGCCTATAACCAGCCTGAGTAGACCTATAACCAGCCTGAGTAGGCCTATAACCAGCCTGAGTAGACCTATAACCAGCCTGAGTAGACCTATAACCAGCCTGAGTAGGCCTATAACCAGCCTGAGTAGGCCTATAACCAGCCTGAGTAGACCTATAACCAGCCTGAGTAGGCCTATAACCAGCCTGAGTAGGCCTATAACCAGCCTGAGTAGACCTATAACCAGCCTGAGTAGACCTATAACCAGCCTGAGTAGGCCTATAACCAGCCTGAGTAGACCTATAACCAGCCTGAGTAGGCCTATAACCAGCCTGAGTAGGCCTATAACCAGCCTGAGTAGACCTATAACCAGCCTGAGTAGGCCTATAACCAGCCTGAGTAGGCCTATAACCAGCCTGAGTAGGCCTATAACCAGCCTGAGTAGGCCTATAACCAGCCTGAGTAGGCCTACTCCATTCCTATTCTATTCACAGTTTAGAGAAATTAATACAATTGGAAATGAGCTATTATCAGACTGGTTAATGTGATGCATGTCTGTTGAATTTGGAAAAATATATACGCACTCGGGCCCGTCCCACCTACTCAGCCAATCAGGAGCCGCTACTGCGTTGCAAGGATGAATAAATAGTATGCAAGGATGAATAAATAGCATGTAATAAAGCAGTATGTGTGATTTTAGGAGAGGTCTGTATTCATTAGAGCTGTGGAGTGATGGTTAACAACCAACCCCTGGAGGTGGACATATATACGATATGAAATACAGTTCTGTTGATCATGATGTCCTTGATGCTGTTCTCATTTTATGGGTCAGGTTGGTGGAAGAAGCCTAGTTAAAACAAACTACCCAGGCCATCACCTAGCCTTGTAGCCGGAGTTCCAAATTACACCCTATTCTCTAAATAGTGCACTACTTTTGACCAGGGCCACAATATAGGAAATAGAGTGCCATTTGGGACACAACCCTAGCCTCTGGATAACTTCTGGGTCACCTTGTTGGAGCCAGCAGCGACGCGGTAGGCTGTCAGAGCATTGGAGTGCTGTGATTGGTTCTGCTATCTAAATCACATTTCACCACCGAACAAGCCTTTTTGTGTTAGGATTTCTTACTGAGGTGAGATAGAGGGAGAGGAGATGAGAGGGGAGGGAGAGGAGACGGGAGATAAAGGAGAGGAGACGGGAGATAAAGGAGAGGAGACGGGAGATAGAGGAGAGGAGACGGGAGATAGAGGAGAGGAGAGGAGAGGAGACGGGAGATAGAGGGAGAGGAGATGAAATGGAGATGAGAGGAGAGATAGAGGGAGAGGAGAGGAGAGATAGAGGAGACGGGAGAGGAGACTGGAGATAAGGGAGAGGAGAGGAGAGGAGACAGGAGATAGAGGGAGAGGAGAGGAGAGATAGAGGGAGAGGAGAGGAGAGATAGAGGGAGAGGAGATGAGAGGAGAGATAGAGGGAGAGGAGATGAGAGGGGAGATGGAGTGAAGGACTGTTCCTTACTTCCTTCCTTCCTGCACTTGTTTTATTAAATTAAAAGGAGCCTGTGTTCTCTCTAACCTATCTCTGTTCTTTACCGGTTAGGTACAAATCCCCTCCAGACAGCATTAATCAATGGGCACTGAGGTCAGCTGAGCATGTCTGTCCCCACACCTTCACAACCAACCATGAGCAATCAATCCCCCACCATCCTGATGGCGATGTGCCCCGGGTCGGTCTGGGCGATAAACAAGTTTTGGAGTGGGGGAAAAAATGTAATATATTTATGAAAGAAAAAGGTCAACAAGCTAACTCGGACACTAACTCTGAAAGTACTTTACATGTTTAATGGTTTATCTCGGCCTGTGCCCCCTTTCTCTCTGTCTCAGTCGTGGGATACGTCCCAAATGGCATACTATTCCCTACATAGTGCACTTCTTTTGACCAGAGCCCTATGGACACTGGTCAAAAGTAGTGCACTATATACAGAATAGGGTGCCATTTGGGGGACAGCCTTACTCATTAAGTAGAATGCTTCAGTGCAGATTGAAAACCATCCTATTCTCATACAGAGAACTGCTCTTTACTTGGCAAGCACACACACACAAGCTGGCGGCTGTTCCCTTCATAGTTTGACAGTCAAATTAGGCTGCTCAACGTAGTTATGACAATGATATGTAAATTATACAGTGACATCTCACTTAGCCAGCATGCAACATGCAGATGTAATTTTATGTTTGGTACCTAGCTCTACCTCAGTCTCTCTCTCCTCTCCTCTCCTCTCCTCTCCTCTCCTCTCCTCTCCTCTCCTCTCCTCTCCTCTCCTCTCCTCTCCTCTCCTCTCCTCTCCTCTCCTCTCCTCTCCTCTCCTCTCCTCTCCTCTCCTCTCCTCTCCTCTCCTCTCCTCTCCTCTCCTCTCCTCTCCTCTCCTCTCCTCTCCCCAGCCCTCCCCTCACTTCCTCTCCTCTCCTCTCTCCCTGTCCTCTCCCCAATCCTCCCCTCCTCTCCTCCCCCTCCTCTTCCCAGCCCTCTCCTCCTCTCCTCCCTTTTCTCTCCCCAGCCTTACTAATGCATTCCATTCATTCTGTATTGATTTCCTTTCTGTCCGAGAGAAAATGGTAAAGACAAGTTCTGATTGGCTGCCACTCTGCTCTTGACATTGCACTTAATTGACAATGAACAAGATTATATTTCACTACAAGATGACTTGACAACTCTCAGTTGGCCAGCGATGAGACGAACAAGGAATTAATTGAAAACAGAGGATTATGAAAACAATGACTGAGGAATATCATCATAGTTCTCTAAAACGTCTTGGCACATTAGATACACTTTCTCTGGTTCCAGCAGATGATTTTCTTTAATACTTGACCCTATGGTCACAAGGCATCAGTAGTCTTATCACAGCACAGCAACACGGAAGGCAGCACAGAGCTGAAGGACATAACCCAGGCACAGCCAAGGACACACTGGGAGACAACTATGGAACATATCTCATGCAACCACCAAGGCTTCGCTTCCATCACTACTCATGAAGAAAGAGCAGATCAGTTACTGTTGAGTAAAACACCGACAGAACCACCACTCGTGATTGGTCAAGAACTGTTAGTGGGTGACACCCTGACCCAGCAGCCATCACCTAGGGCCTCACAATCCCTGTCTCAGGTCTGCTGTTCATAATTTAATTAGCAGCTTCATGGGAGTTGGACATGTTGGAGATGATCACGTTCCAGATAAATGGTTCAACTGAATTTCTTTCTCATCATTATTGAATTGTTATAAAGACGTGGTTATGAAACAAGACATAACAATCATTTTACATTAGCGACTCCAGTCTCTACACACACACACACACACACACACACACACACACACACACACACACACACACACACACACACACACACACACACACACACACACACACACACACACACACACACACACACACACATACACACATACACACACACACACACAAACACACATATCCTTCCCGCAACCCACACACACTCCATCTCCCCCACACTCCCTTTTCCCCACCACACACCCTGGAACGTCCATCTGACTCTGGCCTGACCACAGGTAGTGGTCCATCTGCGTTGCAGTGCAGTTCTAACTTGCAGTATTTTAGGTCGTAGGTGTGTGCTGACAACAACAAAGCATTCTGCTGGCAGCAGTGACGGAATCCCAGTATGTGGTCCAAAGATGTTTTTCAGCGGAAGGTGATCTGGTGAAATTTACGTACTCCAAAAACTATGCCTAGTGCGTCTCGTTTTATCTGTGCATACTTACTTTCTGCTTTGTTCAATGTCCTTGTTGCGAAAGCGATCAGCTTCTCTTCACCGGAAGACATGATATGGACTAGCATCACAAGCTAGTTGTCAGGCTCTGGCCATAGAGAAGCCTTTTGCTACTCTAGTTGGCCATGGTCAGAGCCTGACAGATCTAGTATTCTAGTTCTGTGTTGTGTTGTTGGGTCCTCAATTAGAGGCAGCTGCTATGCGTTGTGTCTGATTGAGGATCCTATATTAAGTGTCAGGTCCCACACCTTAGTGTGGTTCATTGTCCTGTATGTCAGTCTGAGAAGAGGAAGTGGATTTACGTTGTTATACGTTGTTATACGTTGTTATACGTTGTTATACGTTTGTTATACGTTGTTATACATTGTTATAGGTTTGTTATACGTTGTTCTTGTTTGTATAGTTCGTCAAGTTTATTTATATTACAGTTTTTCTCAATTGTTTACACACATTTTCTGAAAGCCTCATATTCTCAGAACTCTACACACAAATCAAACAACACACACACAATGGGCAAAACCCCTCAATTCTCCAGCAAAATGAAACTTTACATTCAAAATAATGTTATTTCTTATCAAAAGGGTATTTTGTTTTCAAATGACACACAAACCATCATATGAATAGACATTTATAAGAACCAGTTGAACACTGATGTGCTCAATGTAAAACACTATGATGAATGGAAAACACTTCTTCTCCATTCATCATAATGACTTAGGCCTTTTTTTGGTTCAGTGTTGCCGTTACTACAGACAGTACATACATAAGTGTGTTGTAAAATATTTGAGAATATTGTTTTTATACTCAGAACACACAAATACACGGTAACAAATATATTTAATTTTTCCCGCAAAAACAATGTACACAGTGTACATCCCATTCCCAACCAACTCAAAGTAGCACATACAGTGGTCTACATACAAAACAGAAGAATTTAATGTATACAGTTACAGTAAAAAAAAATAAAAAAAATAAACTATGCTGTATCCTCTCTTCTGTTGCGATCTGGCCACAGCACCTCATCCACATCACAAGCAATGTTTTCCCTGGCCAAGCAGCGGGGGAAATATCGCCTAGCATGGCGATTCCAGCCATGAAAAGCATCAGCTGCTATATCTCCACATGCGTCTCCCATAGCTTGGAGAAGAGGTATACGTGTTTGTGGATTTCGGTCATACACTTTCCATCTCCAGGCAAAAAAAATTTCCTCAATAGGATTGAGGAATGGAGAATATGGAGGGAGATAAACAACTAAAAAGCGTGGGTGGGCAGTGAACCAGTTACGAACCAGAGCAGCCCTGTCATTTGGGACAATGTACCTGAGCTGCTCTGGGCCATCTACCTGATCTGGTGGAATGAGTGTGTTGTGTAGGGTGTCCAGGAATGTGATCAGATGGGCGGTGTTGTAGGGGCCAAGGGTAGCATGGTGATGGATGACGCCGTGGTGGGTAATCGCTGCACACATTGTGATGTTCCCTCCGCGCTGGCCAGGGACTTGAACAATGACACGCTGGCCGATGATATTCCTTCCCCTCTTTCGTCTTTTTGTGAGGTTGAATCCAACCTCATCAATGAAGATGAACTGGTGCTCCACTGCAGCCACCTCTAGCTCAAGGACTCTCTGAAACACACATGACAATATCAGAAATAGACATGGAGTGGTCACTATTGTGAAGCACAATCATTATGATTACAATACTGAAATATGTATCATTTATACAGTGTTGAGAGTATGCATCAATTGTGGGATTGTATAGGACTCACTTGCACATAGTTATATCACAAATCTTTGACTCTTTCTGAATTGCGTTCAAATGGCACCCTGTAGACCTGCTTCATCCTGAGATTATTTCTGCGCAAGACACGGTCCAGTGTTGATAAGCTTACCCTATCAATATTTTGAAATATCTCATTGTTTTCTATTATTTTTCTTTGTATTTGCCGTAATGTTATGGCGTTATTTTCTAGGACCATGTTCATGATTTCAGTTTCCTGTTCAGGAGACAGAACACGTTCCCGACCACCTTGTGTTGGTAATCTTTCAGTTCTGCCAAACAAATAGTAAAATACTGTAAATACAAAGTAGGAATACACTTCCCAAATACTTGAAACATACTTTATTTTTACAGTCCTACAGAACAGTCCACAGGCAATACTGTACTACTGTACTCATTGAGTACTGTATTGATATGCAGTACTGCAATTTTCTAGTGAGAGTAGATTTCTTACCTATTCTCATTTCGGAAAGTCCGGATGATGGATGCTACAGTGTACCTGCTCAAATTTGGCTGTACTCTTTGCCCAGCCTCCCTCATTGTTAGACCATGGTTGACCACATGATCAACCAAAGTGGATAGGATCTCATCAGAGATTACGGTCCTTGGCCTTCCTCGTCCTCGTCCTCGTCCTTGTCCTCCCCGTCCTCCTCCTCTTACTCTCACTCCTCTGGCTCTGCCTCTGTTTCCAATGTTGGCATCCATTGCTCCAAAACAGAAGAGCTCACCTGTTGCCCTTTTATGCTAAAGCTCTGAATGCTAATTGTAAAACTGTGTGACGGGTGTTTGCCCATGTGATGAGTCAGTGTGCATATTTGAATGGCAGTGTGTTCATTGTGAAAACAAGAGATTTTCTGCATGAAAATTGTGCCAAATGCAAAGAATTGTGTGTAGTGTTTTGAACTGCAATTTGAGTGTAAAGCAGGAATTGTGCTTGTAGTTTATCAGAATTGGTTCAGGGGGTTGGTGCAGGAGTTACATGTTGTGGTCATTGTGTCTCAAGTACCAGTATTTGTGTGTAAACAATTGAGAAGAACTGTAATTAAATGACTTGTGTTGAACTACTACTGCGCTGCGTCTTGGTCAATCTACACACCCAGTCGTGACACTAGTTAGATGGGCATTGACAGGTCGAAATGTGTCAGTGCCTAAGATTTCAGGAGTGTCTCCTTGGTTTAAACGAATGCTTCCTTGCATTGTTAAGACCATTTCCATGTTTTGTTCTGACAAAGCAACTGATGAAGCGGCTTCAGCTTCGTTGCTAAGCTCGGAATAAACCATCTGTAGCAATTCAGAAGCCCCAGGAAAGGGGTTGGCACAAATTCTGAGGTGTTGGAGGCATCCAATATATATTTTACCTTGGACAGAGTCGTAGCGTTCATGATGTGTCCTAGATATTCAACCGGTGATTGGATGAATGCCTGTTTGTCCTTATAAACTCACAGTCCGTAGTCTTTCAACCCTGTAAGGTCGCATCCAAGTTCATCTTTCCCAGTAACAAGGATGTCATCCAGGTAGCATTGTACTCCTGCCAATCCACTCAAGGTATGTTCCATCGCCCTCTGGAACAGCGCAGGCACACTTGTGCTTCCAAACGGTAGACAACAGCACCTGAAGAGTCCCTTGTGTATCACGACGGTCAGCAGCTCCTTTTGAATTTTGAATCTGCAAGTAGGCTTGGCAGAGGTCAAATTTGCTGAACTTTTGACACCCAGCTAAACTCGCTAAAGGTTGTTGATGTGTGGTAGCTGATATTGCTCAGCAGACAACAGAGTTAACTGTGACTTTAAAGCCTCCTCATATCCTGACTCCACCCTCCTTCTTAAGCACTGGTACGATGGGTGTGGCCCATTCACTCACGCTGACTGGCTCCAGTACTTAGTGTGCAGTTCCAGTACTTAGCTACACCGCTACAGGGTAAAACAGTAGTGTGTAGTTCCAGTACTTAGCTGCACCGCTACAGGGTAAAACAGTAGTGTGTAGTTCCAGTACTTAGCTGCACCGCTACAGGGTAAAACAGTAGTGTGTAGTTCCAGTACTTAGCTGCACCGCTACATGGTTAATCAGTAGTGTGTAGTTCCAGTACTTAGCTACACCGCTACAGGGTAAAACAGTAGTGTGTAGTTCCAGTACTTAGCTACACCGCTACAGGGTTAAACAGTAGTGTGTAGTTCCAGTACTTACCTACACCGCTACATGATAAAACAGTAGTGTGTAGTTCCAGTACTTAGCTACACCGCTACATGATAAAACAGTAGTGTGTAGTTCCAGTACTTAGCTACACCGCTACAGGGTAAAACAGTAGTGTGTAGTTCCAGTACTTAGCTACACCGCTACATGATAAAACAGTAGTGTGTAGTTCCAGTACTTAGCTACACCGCTACAGGGTAAAACAGTAGTGTGTAGTTCCAGTACTTAGCTACACCGCTACATGGTTAAACAGTAATTAACTACTGAAAACACTAACAAGATTATAATTTAGATCAACTACCACCAAGTCAGTGTTCTCCTTCTGAACAGCGTGAACGTGTCTCTTTCTTGTTTCCAGTCTTTGACAGCGGAAGCATGTGGCTTAATTTCACTGTCTCTCAGTTGTAACTCTGTGCAACTTTCCTGATGAACTCAACTACTGAGCCTCTTTATCTGCTGGTTCCATGGACACACTGACTTCAATGTCCTTTGCCAAGGTCAGATTACTTTCAGTCAATTCTCTCTTTTGTGTAGCTTCACTCTGTAGCCCACATACTACCCATTGGACAAAAAACTGGTTGAATCAACGTTGTTTCCACGTAATTTCAAACAAATGTTTTTATTTGGAAACTGATTGGATTTAAGAAAAAGTAATCAATGTAAGGGAGTTTCATATTTTGATATTTAATTTAGAATTTTAAGACCCCTTGAAGTATTAACAAAATATATTTTTAAATTATTTTATGAAAAAATGTATTTGGCCTTTGTGCTATTAGCCCATAGAAACACATTGAATAACATATTCACTACTTAGAACAACAGATAGTCCTTACTGCTATTAGACCATACAAACACATTGAATAACATATTCACTACTTAGAACAACAGATAGTCCTTACTGCTATTAGCCCAAACAAACACATTGAATAACATATTCACTACTTAGAACAACAGATAGTCCTTACTGCTGTTAGACCATACAAACACATTGAATAACAGATTCACTACATGGAACAACAGATAGTCCTTACTGCTATTAGACCATACAAACACATTGAATAACAGATTCACTACATGGAACAACAGATAGTCCATACTGCTATTAGACCATACAAACACATTGAATAACAGATTCACTACATGGAACAACAGATAGTCCATACTGCTATTAGACCATACAAACACATTGAATAACAGATTCACTACATGGAACAACAGATAGTCCATACTGCTATTAGACCATACAAACACATTGAATAACAGATTCACTACATGGAACAACAGATAGTCCATACTGCTATTAGACCATACAAACACATTGAATAACAGATTCACTACATGGAACAACAGATAGTCCTTACTGCTATTAAACCATACAAACACATTGAATAACAGATTCACTACATGGAACAACAGATAGTCCTTACTGCTATTAGACCATACAAACACATTGAATAACAGATTCACTACATGGAACAACAGATAGTCCTTACTGCTATTAGACCATACAAACACATTGAATAACAGATTCACTACATGGAACAACAGATAGTCCTTACTGCTATTAGACCATACAAACACATTGAATAACAGATTCACTACATGGAACAACAGATAGTCCTTACTGCTATTAGCCCATACAAACACATTGAATAACAGACTCACTACATGGAACAACAGATAGTCCTTACTGCTATTAGACCATACAAACACATTGAATAACAGATTCACTACATGGAACAACAGATAGTCCTTACTGCTGTTAACCCATACAAACACAAAAAATCGAAAGAAAGTTTGTTCTGAGAGATTTGTACATTTGTATAATTTTTTTTACATGTACTGTATTTAACCCCTTCCGTGTATGTGTTTGTGGGACTCACCTTCCACAGAGGGGTCATATTAGTGTGTAGCCCAACCTGTTAGGACACTACAGACAGAAGTTGGCAGATCGTCTGTACCGACTTCAGAAAACAGAGTTTTTCATGAGAGTCTCATCTTTCCATCAAGGGCTCATATAAGTTTGTAGACCAAACCGTTGGAACACTAAAGAAGATTGTGTGTGAAGACCGGTTTTCGGGATGTCTCATGGTCTGACGAACACCGCTCTAGCTCTGTCACCGTTCACAACAAGTGTGACAGAGGCAGATGTGGTGATTTGAGATGCATCCAATACAAACCCCCCCCCCCCAGATTTATCTAGTTTAAATGGACAGATTTTAATTTGTTTTTCTAGCTAATTACATTTCCATGGGGAGGAGGACATCGACCTTAGTGGGTTTTAATAACGCAGCAGCAAACATTGTCACTGATTCTCCGTGTTCTGTATATGAGCTGCACTGCTCAATACTATTATCAAAATGTCCAATGTTTCCAACAATTCCAGCCATTTTTTATTTCTCAACAGGCTCCTGATTGTCACTCACTACAATATTGTCCTCAACCACGGCCATATTGTCCTCAACCACTGCAATATTGTCCTCAACCACGGCAATATTGTCCTCAACCACGGCAATATTGTCCTCAATCACGGCAATATTGTCCTCAACCACGGCAATATTGTCCTCAACCACGGCAATATTTGTATAATTGTCACTTCACTCACATTTCATCCTTAAATTTGCTCATTTAGTAGTTTTTAATGACAAATTTCGTCTTCACAGTTGAATGTATTTTCACAAACCAATTAGTACCCATACAGTATAATACATACCTTTAATAATTAGTACCCATACAGTATAACACATACCTTTAATAATTAGTACCCATACAGTATAACACATACCTTTAATAATTAGTACCCATACAGTATAACACATACCTTTAATAATTAGTACCCATACAGTATAACACATACCTTTAATAATTAGTACCCATACAGTATAACACATATCTTTAATAATTAGTACCCATACAGTATAACACATACCTTTAATAATTAGTACCCATACAGTATAACACATACCTTTAATAATTAGTACCCATACAGTATAACACATATCTTTAATAATTAGTACCCATACAGTATAACACATATCTTTAATAATTAGTACCCATACAGTATAACACATACCTTTAATAATTAGTACCCATACAGTATAACACATACCTTTAATAATTAGTACCCATACAGTATAACACATATCTTTAATAATTAGTACCCATACAGTATAACACATATCTTTAATAATTAGTACCCATACAGTATAACACATACCTTTAATAATTAGTACCCATACAGTATAACACATACCTTTAATAATTAGTACCCATACAGTATAACACATACCTTTCCTTTCATAATTAGTACCCATACAGTATAACACATACCTTTCCTTTCATAATTAGTACCCATACAGTATAACACATACCTTTCCTTTCATAATTAGTACCCATACAGTATAACACATACCTTTCCTTTCATAATTAGTACCCATACAGTATAACACATACCTTTCCTTTCATAATTAGTACCCATACAGTATAACACATACCTTTCCTTTCATAATTAGTACCCATACAGTATAACACATACCTTTCCTTTCATAATTAGTACCCATACAGTATAACACATACCTTTCCTTTCATAATTAGTACCATACAGTATAACACATACCTTTCCTTTCATAATTAGTACCCATACAGTATAACACATACCTTTCCTTTCATAATTAGTACCCATACAGTATAACACATACCTTTCCTTTACACACGGTATGTTCCTCCTTTTTAATCACGTTGTTTTCCCCGACTTCTGTCTGAAATTATTTTCTGCTGTCCATGACCATTCTAAGTCTCTCTCTTAGCTAGCTCAACGATGCACTTGCTCTCTTGCTAGCAAAACATTGTGCTAACATTAGCCTAGACTGTGCCACAGAAAATAACAGGTTTAAACATGTAAAAAAAAATGCCTTCTTCTGGATGGAATGGTTCCTATAAGTTCAGATTTACTCATCGATGTAATGTAAGGTAGTAAGGAAGCAGTTTGTTTTATTTAACTAGGCAAGTCAGTTAAGAACAAGTTATTATTTACAATGACGGCCTCCCCCAGTCAAACCTGGGCCAATTGTGGGCTGCCCTATGGGACTCCCAATCACGGCTGGATGTGATACAGTCTGGATTCAAACCAGGGACCGCAGTGACGCCTCTTGCACTGAGATGCAGTGATTTAGACCACTGCACCACTCAGGAGCCCGAACATGGAAACAGAGACAATAACGCCTGATGGGAAATAACAACGGAGTGCTATATATAGAGGGAGTAATCAGGGAAGTGATACGGTCCAGGTGGGCCTGATGATGAGGAGCAGGTGTGAGTGATGAAGGGTTGCCAGGACCGGCAGATAGTAAGCCGGTGATGTCGAATGCCGGAGGGGAAGAGCAGGAGTAGACGTGACAATCACCAATCTTTTGTTATGTCTCATGGGTTTCATAACCACGTCTTTATAACGATTCAATAGTGATGAGACAGGAATTCAGTTCAACCACTAATCTGGAACATGATTATCTCCAACATATTATCTCCAACATATTATCTCCAACATATTATCTCCAACATATTATCTCCAACATATTATCTCCAACATATTATCTCCAACATATTATCTCCCGTGATGCTCTGAGACTAAATCCCAATACGCCACCATTTTTTACCATCAATGTTAGAATAATTGATAAATCTTTTATGAAAATAGTATTTTGCAGTGTTCCATTTCTTCTAACCCCAAGCCATAAGACTGCTAAATATTTAGTTAAATAAATACCCGGACTGTCTGCCTTGACCTTACTGTCAGGCTCTGGCCATAGAGAAGCTTTGCTTCTCTATATTTCTATGGTCAGAGTCTGGCAGATCTATTATTTCTACTTCTGTGTGGTGTTGTGTGTGGGATCCCTAATTAGAGGCAGCTGCATTGCATTGCCTCTAATTAGGGATCCTACTTATATGTCTGTGTTCC
The DNA here is from genome assembly GCA_023634145.1 of Thymallus thymallus. Classification (NCBI taxonomy): domain Eukaryota; kingdom Metazoa; phylum Chordata; class Actinopteri; order Salmoniformes; family Salmonidae; genus Thymallus; species Thymallus thymallus. The sequence continues at coordinate 1,602,766 of CM042417.1, read as the reverse complement.
ACTCCCTTGGCGTGGTTCATTGTTATGTCGTATGTTGTCCCGTGTTCGTGCTACGTGTGTTTTATATTATATTGCATATTTGTTATATTGCATATTAGTTCGATGTCCAGTATAGTTTATTAGTTTAATAAACGATGTGGAACTATCGCTACGCTGCGCCTTGTTCTCTCTACACACCCCAACGTGACACTTACGTTGCTGCTACTGTTTACTATCTGTCACTTTACCCCTACCTATCAGTACATATCTCACTTACCTTGTACCCCTGTTCATGGACTCGGTACTGGTACCCCTGTACATGGACTTGGTACTGGTACCCCTGTACATGGACTCGGTACTGGTACCCCTGTACATGGACTCGGTACTGGTACCCCTGTTCATGGACTCGGTACTGGTACCCCTGTTCATGGACTCGGTACTGGTACCCCTGTACATGGACTCGGTACTGGTACCCCTGTACATGGACTCGGTACTGGTACCCAGTGTATATAGCCAAGTTACAGTTACTCATTGTGTGTCTATTATTACCTTAATTATTGTTTTATTTGCCATGTTTTTCTCTTTGTTGGGAAGGGCCTGTAAACACACTATTAGTCCACACCTGTTGTTCACCAAGCATGTGATGAATAAAAATTGATTTGATTTGATGTTGACTATATTCTTCATTGCAGCTTTTGGATTTGTGTCGTGGAGCAAGAGTGAAAAAGAGATGCTTACAACAGAGAAGCTTACAACAGAGATGCTTACAACAGTCACTAGTGATTCATGTAAAGTGGTGTCCAGTAAGGCAGTAAGGTAGTAACGCAGTAAGGCAGTAAGGCTGGCAGTAAGGCTGGCAGTAAGGACGGCAGTAAGGTAGTAAGGCAGTAAGTATGGTAGTAAGGCAGTAAGGCAGTTAGTATTGTAGTAAGGTAGTAAGGAAGTAAGGAAGTAAGGTAGTAAGGCAGGAAGGTAGTAAGGCACTAAGGCAGTACGACAGTAAGGCAGTAAGGCAGTAAGGTAGTAAGGTAGGTAGTAAGGCAGTAAGGCAGTAAGGGAGTAAGGCAGTAAGGCAGTAAGGCAGATAGTAAGGCAGGTAGTAAGGCAGTAAGGCAGTGAGGCAGTGAGGTAGTAAGGCAGTAAGGCAGTAAGGCAGTTAGGCAGCAAGGCAGTAAGATAGTAAGGTAGGTAGTAAGGCAGTAAGGGAGTAAGGCAGCAAGGCAGCAAGGCAGTAAGGTAGTAACAGGTAGTAAGGTAGTAAGACAGTAAGGCAGGTGGTAAGGCAGTAATGTAGTAAGGCAGTAAGGCAGTAAGGCAGGCAGTAAGGAAGGTAGTGAGGCAGTAAGGCGGTAAGGTAGGACATAAACACCATCATGTCTATAACATACACTGCTGTATCCCAGGACATAAACACCATCATGTCTATAACATACACTGCTGTATCCCAGGACATAAACACCATCATGTCTATAACATACACTGCTGTATCCCAGGACATGAACACCATCATGTCTATAACATACACTGCTGTATCCCAGGACATGAACACCATCATGTCTATAACATACACTGCTGTATCCCAGGACATGAACACCATCATGTCTATAACATACACTGCTGTATGTCCATAGTCCTGTGTTGCTCAGTTAGTAAAGCTGGACTCTTGCAATGCCACAGTTGTGGGTTCGATTCCCTCGGTGGACCAGTATGACAAGAAGTATTAATATGTATGCAGTCTCTACTGTAAGTGGATCTGGATAAAACCATCTAATACATGATGTACCTGCTGTAGTGAACAGAACAAAAGTGTCCCACTGGTTGAATCAACCTTGTTTCCATGTAATTTCAACAACAACAACAAATATTTCATGACCTTTAATCAACTTAGAAAACTGATTGGTTTTGCAAAATGTCATCAACTTTAGGGAATTTCATATCTTTTATCTAAATCCAATGACATGTTGACATTTGTTTTTGGTTTCACGTTGAACTCATGTTCGTTGACAAATCAACCAAATGTAAATCAAAACTAGACGTTGAACTGACCTGTGCCTACAGCTATGGAACCCTGACCTGTTCACCGGACTACTTTGTCCTGACCCTCCCTCCCTCTCTCTCTCCCTCTCCCTCTCCCCTCTCCCTCTCCCTCTCCCTCTCCCTCTCCCTCTCCCTCTCCCTCTCCCTCTCCCTCCCTCTCTCTCCCTCTCTCTCCCTCTCTCTCTCTCCCTCTCTACCACACCTGCTGTCTCGACATCTGAATGCTCTGCTATGAAAGAGGTGCTGACCTGTTACACCGTCTATAACCTCTGTGATTATTATTTTGACCCAGCTGGTTATCTATGAACGTTTGAACATCTTGGAGAATAATCTGGATTTAATGGCCAAGTACTTTTATAATCTCCACCCGGCACAGCCAGAAGAGGACTAGCCACTCCTCAGAGCCTGGTTCCTAGGTTCCTGCCTTTCTAGGGAGTTTTTCTTAGTGCTTCTACATCTGCATTGCTTGCTGTTTGGGGTTTTAGACTGGGTTTCTGTATAAGCACTTTGTGACATCTGCTGATGTAAAAAGTGCTTTCTACATACATTTGATTTGAGTGCAGTGGCTCTGCTGTTGCTATTAATATTACAGTTCCCTGTTCCTCTCTTCCTGCTGCGGAGCAGAGGATATGGGTGGCTGTAATTGACAGAGGCAAGAAATCAAACGGCCTGCTGCTGTAATGAGGCAGATATATTATTAAACAGTATATCCTCTGCTTTGATCCACAGCATCACGTTTGATGATGCTAATCACAGGCATGTTAATGGAATGATTGAAAAGCAGCGCTACCGCTATGCTAGCTAGCTAACAAAAGACAAGGACGGACTCCTCTCTCTCTGGATAATATACGAAGCCTGGAGAGGAGACTACTGACATGAGCCGGATGGACTCCTCTCTCTCTGGATAATATACGAAGCCTGGAGAGGAGACTACTGACAATGAGCCGGATGGACTCCTCTCTCTCTGGATAATATATACGAAGCCTGGAGAGGAGACTACTGACAAGGAGCCGGATGGACTCCTCTCTCTCTGGATAATATACGAAGCAGATAGACAGACAGACAGACGGACGGACGGATGGATAGATAGATACTTTATTGATCCCAGAGGGGAAATTTCTTCGTCAAGCAGCTACGAAAAACACAGGGCAGGTGCAAAATGCCAGAACGAAAATACACAAAAGACAGATACACGGTACATGATACATAGAGCGGCAGTATGAAAAAGTATACAAATGCAAGAAGTCTGGAGTGCAAAAATCTATAAAAAGGCATTGCATAGTATGAGTGAATGGCTGAATATGTACACTATATATTGTTACAGAGTGTTAGGTGAAAAAAATATAAAAATATAGCAAGTTGATATAGATAAATAAGGAATATTTGCATGGTTAACTATACTATACAGGTCGATGGCAGAGAAATACTTAAATAGCTAAATGTGCTTATGATATAAGTGAGGGTAATAATAGTTTACTTAATATACAGTCTGGTTAAATGTACATTTGCATGGTTACATTTACTGTACAGGTAAATGACAGGAAGAGATACTTAAACAGCTAAATGTGTGTATGATAAAATTTAGGGTAATATTAATAATTCCCTTAAAATACAGTCCTTAGTGCGCAGGGTTTAATTACAGATAAATGCACGTATTGCACATTCAATAAACTAAAATCAATGAAAAAAGATACAACTGACAGGATACTAACATGCATTCCTGAGTGAATGACTACGTAAGTTCAGTCCAAGAATTACTTACAATTTTGCAAGTGATATGATATAACAACTGTACATGAATATGTACATACAGTCCTGAATGAATGAGTGCTGAATGAATAAGTCCTGAGTGAATGAGTGATTCCAGATCTATGTTGCCGACGGCACAGCACCCCGGTGAGGCATTAAATAGTCTAATAGCTGCCGGCAGGAAGGACCTCCTGTAGCGCTCTCTGGCACACCGTGATGTGATCAGTCTGTGACTGAAGGTGCTCCTCTGCGTCATAACCATGGCATGCAGAGAGTGGTTGACGTTGTCCATGATGGCCAGCAGTTTGGCCAGGATCCTTCTCTCCGCCATCTCCTCTAGAGTGTCAAGGCTCATTCCCAGGACAGAGCTAGCCTTCCTGATCAGCTTATTTACCCGAGAAGCATCACTGGCTTTTATGTTGGCGCCCCAGCACACCACTGCAAAAAAGATGGCACTGGCAACCCCAGACTGGTAGAAAGTATGCAGTAGTTTACTGCACACGTTGAAGAACCTGAGCCTCCTCAGAAAGTAGAGTCGGCTCTGGCCCTTTTTGTACAGGGCCCCGGTGTTACCAGCCCATTCCAGCCTGTTGTCCATATGGACTCCTAGTAACCAACCATTTTCACATCCATCCCCTGTATAGGGACTGCAGTTGGTTTGGCCTTGGTTCTACTGAAGTCTACAACCATTTCCTTTGTTTTGCTGATGTTGAGCTGAAGGTGGTTTTGCTCACACCACACCACAAAGTCATTGAATGTGCTCCTGTACTTCTCCACTTACCCACCCCTAGTGGCATGTTTCAAAGTTATATCTGAAGTCTGAAGTGTAGAGGGTGAACAGGAAGGGGGACAGGACCATTCCCTGGGGGGGCCCTGTACTACTCACTGCCCGTTCTGACACACAGCTCTGTAGCTGCACAAATTGTGGCCTACCGGTCAGGTTGTCCGTGACCCAGGAGACTAAGGGTGCTTCCACTTTCATCCTCTTCATCTTCTCACCCGGTAGCAGGGGCTGAATGGTGTTGAAGGCACTGGAGAAGTCAAAAAACATAACCCTCACAGCGCTACCTGCGTTGTCCAGTTGAGACTAGGCCCTCTGCAGAAGGTAGATGATTGCATCATCCACCCCGATGAACTGCAGGGGGTCCAGTGATATACACACCAGGGGTCTGAGGTGAGCGAGGACTAACCTTTCCAGGGTCTTCATGATGTGGGATGTTAGCGCTACAGGTCTGAAGTCATTCAGGACAGTGGGGTGCGGCTTCTTGGGCACTGGGACGAGGCAGGATGTTTTCCAAAAGCACAGGGACCCTTTCCAGACTGAGGCTAAGGTTGAAGTGATGACAGAGTGTGATGGTTTTTGTATAATTATTAAGAGCAGACAGAGTGTGATGGTTTTTGTATAATTATTAAGAGCAGACAGAGTGTGATGGTTTTTGTATAATTATTAAGAGCAGACAGAGTGTGATGGTTTTTGTATAATTATTAAGAGCAGACAGAGTGTGATGGTTGTTGTATAATTATTAAGAGCAGACAGAGTGTGATTGTGTTTCTGGAGGATAAATAGACAGTATCTTGTATTTCAGTCGTTATATTTTCGACGGCAATCAATCACAGGTGTGTTTTTTATTCATGGGTTGTCTGGCATTGACAGGTGAAAATAAAGATTGTTCTCTAGCTATGAGGAGGAGGGGGAAGAGGAGGAGTAGGAGGAGGAAGATGAGGAAGAGGAAGAGGAGGGGAGGATGTATGGGGCGATTAAAAAAATAACAGTTCTAAAATGGTCAGTCAATTTATATTATATCTATTATAGATATGTAGTTTTCCTTCTCTAAAAAATCTACAAATACATATACTTTCTCCCACCTAAATGAAGTTTGTTTTTCACTGTTTGTCGACTCTTATTTAGGGGTTTTATGATTGAACGTGCAAAAAATATAAAAAATATAATACCTTATTAAAGAAATTAACATATTTACATATTGTGATGTAACTTTGTGAACAACCTCTATAGTCTCTTAAAGTGTATCTCAGCAGTTCACACAACAGCTGCCCCTTTATCCAACCTAGAACCAACACTGTTAACTAGATTTGGGCAGAAGGCTCTCCAGATACAACTCCCACTAGTAACAGAAAGAGATATAAACATGCCTTATTGCTATCGGCGTTCTATAGTGCACTAAAAAACATGTACTACAACTAGATGTCTTCTAGTTCTTGCTTCTTCATTGATGAACCAACAGTTTTACTGAATTATGTGTAAAGTAACCTGTGTTTAACCCTTTCCTGCATTTAAATGACTTAGTCAACTCATGGGTGGAATGTTATTCATATTTTTAGATATTAGATATTATATTAAAACCCAATTAGAGGAATTACTCTGAGGAGAACCACTGCACTTAGATATTAAAACCCAATTAGAGGAATTACTCTGAGGAGAACCACTGCACTTAGATATTAAAACACAATTAGAGGAATTACTCTGAGGAGAACCACTGGTGAGAAGAGGAGAGAGCCTAGAACCGAGCCCTGGGGGACAGTAGTGAGAGTATGCGGTTCAGACACAGATCCTCTCCACGTCACCTGGTAGGAGCAGCCTGCCAGATAGGATGCAATCCAAGAGTGTGCAGAGCCTGAGACGCCCAGCCATGAGAGGGTGGAGAGCCTGAGACGCCCAGCCCTGAGAGGGTGGAGAGCCTGAGACGCCCAGCCCTGAGAGGGTGGAGAGCCTGAGACGCCCAGCCCTGAGAGGGTGGAGAGCCTGAGACGCCCAGCCCTGAGAGGGTGGAGAGCCTGAGACGCCCAGCCCTGAGAGGGTGGAGAGCCTGAGACGCCCAGCCCTGAGAGGGTGGAGAGCCTGAGCCGTCTCGGTTGAGTGACCCGTCTAGAAGCCTGACTGGTTACGGTCAAGAAGATCGTTCTGAGAGAGATAACAAGAGAGTTGATCAGAGACAGAACACTCATGTGTTATGGAAAGAAAAGAAAGAAGGGATACAGGTCTGTAGTTTTATAGAAAGAAGGGATACAGGTCTGTAGTTTTATAGAAAGAAGGGATACAGGTCTGTAGTTTTATAGAAAGAAGGGATACAGGTCTGTAGTTTTATAGAAAGAAGGGATACAGGTCTGTAGTTTTATAGAAAGAAGGGATACAGGTCTGTAGTTTTATAGAAATAAGGGATACAGGTCTGTAGTTTTAAAGAAATAAGGGATACAGGTCTGTAGTTTTATAGAAAGAAGGGATACAGGTCTGTAGTTTTATAGAAAGAAGGGATACAGGTCTGTAGTTTTTGACATCAGATGAGTCGAGTGTTGTTTTCTTGATGAGGGGAGCGACTCGGGACATTTTGAAGTCAGAGGGGACGCAGCCAGTGTTCAGGGATGAGCTTGATGAGGGAGGTGAGGAATGGGAGAAGGTCTCCGGAGATGGTCTGGAGAAGGGAGGAGGGGATGAGGTCGATCAGGCAGGTTTTTGGGCAGCTGGACCTCCCTCAATAGTCGCAGGATTTCATCTAGAGAAAGAGGGGAGAAAGAGGTCAAGGCGTAGGATAGTTCTATGTAAGTGGGGCCAGTGGACTCAATAGGCTGAGTGAATGAGGAGTTTGCTTAACAAGTCACATAATAAGTTGCATGGACTCTGTGTGCGATAATAGTGTTAACATGTTTTTCCCTGTACCTCACACATACAATTATCTTTAAGGTCTCTCAGTCGAGCAGTGAATTTCCTCGCAAATGCCTCGCAAAGAAGGGCACCTATTGGTAGATAGGTTGAGAAAAAAAACAAAAAAGCAGACATTGAATATCCCTTTGAGAATGGTGAAGTTATTAATTACACTTTGGATGGTGTATCAATACACCCAGTCACTAGAAAAGATACAGGCGTCCTTCCTAACTCAGTTGCCGGAGAGCAAAGAAACAGCTCAATTTAAGCTAGAGATATCACTTTTTTTTATTAGATGTGTTTCAATCCACCGTATCTGCTTATTTCGCACTTCCGCATCTGCAGTGAAAGCTAGAGCGGTGTTTGTCAGACCATGAGAAAATCGATCTTCTCAAAAAATCGTCAGAGTCCGAACGGTTTGGCCTACAAAACAATTATGATCCCTCTATGGAAAGAAGAGACTCTCACAAACATGTTCTCCGTTTTGCTCTATGACCCCAAAAGCATCTTGCCACTTGAAATTGGTACAGCCGATCTGACAACTTCTGTCTGTAGTGTCTGAACAGTTTGGGCTTCACACTAATATGACTCCTCTGTGGAAAGGTGAGTCTCCTGTAGCAGTTGAAACGAATGGAAGTACAGTATATACGGAGATAGTTTAGTGCCAGAAATAAGGGCTTAAACACATGTAGAAAAATACATTTCTTAAATCTCTCAGATATAGAACAAACTTCCTTTAGATTGTTTTTGCTGAATATCTGTTGTTCCATGTAGTGAATCTGTTATTCAATGTGTTTGTATGGTCTAATAGCAGTAAGGACTATCTGTTGTTCCATGTAGTGAATCTGTTATTCAATGTGTTTGTATGGTCTAATAGCAGTAAGGACTATCTGTTGTTCCATGTAGTGAATCTGTTATTCAATGTGTTTGTATGGTCTAATAGCAGTAAGGACTATCTGTTGTTCCATGTAGTGAATCTGTTATTCAATGTGTTTGTATGGTCTAATAGCAGTAAGGACTATCTGTTGTTCCATGTAGTGAATCTGTTATTCAATGTGTTTGTATGGTCTAATAGCAGTAAGGACTATCTGTTGTTCCATGTAGTGAATCTGTTATTCAATGTGTTTGTATGGTCTAATAGCAGTAAGGACTATCTGTTGTTCCATGTAGTGAATCTGTTATTCAATGTGTTTGTATGGTCTAATAGCAGTAAGGACTATCTGTTGTTCCATGTAGTGAATCTGTTATTCAATGTGTTTGTATGGGCTAATAGCAGTAAGGACTATCTGTTGTTCCATGTAGTGAATCTGTTATTCAATGTGTTTGTATGGTCTAATAGCAGTAAGGACTATCTGTTGTTCCATGTAGTGAATCTGTTATTCAATGTGTTTGTATGGTCTAATAGCAGTAAGGACTATCTGTTGTTCCATGTAGTGAATCTGTTATTCAATGTGTTTGTATGGTCTAATAGCAGTAAGGACTATCTGTTGTTCCATGTAGTGAATCTGTTATTCAATGTGTTTGTATGGGCTAATAGCAGTAAGGACTATCTGTTGTTCCATGTAGTGAATCTGTTATTCAATGTGTTTGTATGGTCTAATAGCAGTAAGGACTATCTGTTGTTCCATGTAGTGAATCTGTTATTCAATGTGTTTGTATGGTCTAATAGCAGTATGGACTATCTGTTGTTCCATGTAGTGAATCTGTTATTCAATGTGTTTGTATGGGCTAATAGCAGTAAGGACTATCTGTTGTTCCATGTAGTGAATCTGTTATTCAATGTGTTTGTATGGGCTAATAGCAGTAAGGACTATCTGTTGTTCCATGTAGTGAATCTGTTATTCAATGTGTTTGTATGGTCTAATAGCAGTAAGGACTATCTGTTGTTCCATGTAGTGAATCTGTTATTCAATGTGTTTGTATGGGCTAATAGCAGTATGGGCAACAAAAAGAAATGAATGTATTTATTTGTTCTACTTCAAGGGGTCTTTAAAATTATAAAACAAATAGCAAAATTATCCTTGGTTTGACCTTTTTAAAACAATTCCATATTGGATCAACATCCTTGTAGTTACTCCACAATACTAAGCTATTTATTAAAGTAGAAGGAATACTGTACAGAACACAAATACTCCAAAGCATGAATCCTGTTTGCATCAAGTCACTAAAGTAATACTGCAAAGAATGTGGCAAAGCAGTTATATTTTGTCATGAATACAAAGTGTTATGTTTGGGGCAAATCCAACACGAATATATTACTGAGTACCACTCTCCATATTTTAAAGCATAGTTGTCACACCAGCCTTTGCTTTGGCTCCCCCTCCTGTCCAGCTCAGGCGTTCGGCGTCGCCGGACTTCTAGCTGCTGTCGAACGTACTGCTGGCAAACGGCCTTCAATTCAACCCCGGACTGGTCTCGTCATCATGACACACACCTGGTTCCAATCCCCACTCTATCAGTGTATGTATACAACAGTGTTTGGGTTTCATCCCGCTTTGATCTATGGTGCTTAAATAAATTCAGTAGTTCTAAAGCTGCGACTGCCTCCTGCCTACTCCTCTCTACACCAGTGACAATAGTGGTGGCTGCATCATGTTATGGTTATGCTTGTTATCATTAAAGACTGGGGAGTTTTTCAGGATAAAAAAAAAAATGGAATGGAGCTAAGCTCAGGCAGAATCCTAGAGGAAAACCTGGTTCAGTCTGCTTTCCACCAGACACTGGGAGATTAATTCACCTTTCAGCAGGACTATAACCTAAAACACAAGGCCAAATCTACACTGGAGTTTCTTACCAAGAAGACAGTGAATGTTCCTGAGTGGCAGAGTTACAGTTTTTACTTAAATCTAATAAAAAATGTATGGTAAGACTTGAAAATGTTTGTCTAGCAACGATCAACAACCAACTTGACAGAGCTTGAAGAATTTCTAAAAGAATAACGGGCAAATTGCACAATCCAGGTGTGGAAAGCTCAGAGACTTACACAGAAAGACTCACAGCTGTAATCACTTCCAAAGGTGATTCTAACATGTATTGAATCAGGTGTTTGAATAGTTATGAAAATTGAATATTTCTGTATTTTATTTTCAATACATTTGCAAACATAAAAAAAAAAAAACTAGTTTTAACATTGTCATTATGGGGTATTGTGTGTAGATGGTTGAGAATTATGTTTAATACATTTTCAATTCAGTCTGTAACAACGAAATGTGGTTTAACTCAAGGGGTATGAATACTTTCTGAAGGCACTGTATATTTAAGGAGAGCGAATCGATATACAATCTGGAAATCAGCTGTAACTGTCAATAGTAAAACAGTTACAGGAAATGAATGGTCAAGTTGCTTCTGGACAGGAATGTGTGTTGGGTTAAATAGACACAAACATCTAGGTTATACTGGTGGTTCTGACACACTGGTTGACCTTTTCTTGTGGCAGCATGTAACACATTTTCCTCCTGGGATTTCACAGAACAGATATGGGAGTTTGTCAAAATGTTATTTGAGTTTGAATTCTTTGTGGGTCTGTGTAATCTGAGGGACATACCATATGTGTGTTTTATATGGTCATACAGCTGGCTGGAGATTAGAAAGTCAGCTAGGTTTCAACCTCATTTTGCAGACAGTGGCCACATAATATTATATATATATATATATATATATTTTTTTTTAACTAGGCAAGTCAGTTAAGAACACATTCTTATTTACAATGACGACCTACCTACAGGGTCAGACCCTGGAGCAAATTAGGGTTAAGTGCCTTGCTCAAGGACACATTGTTTTTTCACCTTGTCGGCTCAGGTATTTGACCCAGCGACCTTTCGGTTACTGGCCCAATGCTCTAACCAATAGGCTACATATTGTGTCTTCTCTTGGGAGCCAGTTCTCCTGCCTCTCTCCATATCACTATGACAAATATGGTGCACTATAAATAGGGAACAGGATGCCATTTAAGACTCAGCCCAGACACAGCCTAACTACACTGTGGTGTCTGTTACCACACAGCCTAACTACACTGTGGTGTCTGTTACCACACAGCCTGACTACACTGTGGTGTCTGTTACCACACAGCCTAATGACCCTGACTACACTGTGGTGTCTGTTACCACACAGCCTAATGACCCTGACTACACTGTGGTGTCTGTTACCACACAGCCTAATGACCCTGACTACACTGTGGTGTCTGTTACCACACAGCCTAATGACCCTGACTACACCGTGGTGTCTGTTACCACACAGCCTAATGACCCTGACTACACCGTGGTGTCTGTTACCACACAGCCTAATGACCCTGACTACACTGTGGTGTCTGTTACCACACAGCCTAATGACCCTGACTACACCGTGGTGTCTGTTACCACACAGCCTAATGACCCTGACTACACCGTGGTGTCTGTTACCACACAGCCTAATGACCCTGACTACACCGTGGTGTCTGTTACCACACAGCCTAATGACCCTGACTACACCGTGGTGTCTGTTACCACACAGCCTAATGACCCTGACTACACCGTGGTGTCTGTTACCACACAGCCTAATGACCCTGACTACACCGTGGTGTCTGTTACCACACAGCCTAATGACCCTGACTACACTGTGGTGTTGCAGTTTTAATTGTTTTAATGTTAATGCCACTATTTTTTACTGCTAGATTGAATCATGTCCTCTCTCTGAATGACTACCATAGTGAGTTAATGTTGTAATGATGATATTATTTACTGCTATTTACTGCTAGATTGAATCATGTCCTCTCTCTGAATGAGTGCACCACCCTCATCATTATGGTAACTCAATGTTTTATCACTCTTATTCAATTACACCCCACTACACTTAGTGTGAACAAGCCAATTCCACTGACTGGGAACCCATTAAATGAGAAATAACAGTTGAATCTGAAGCTGTTAACTTATTCAACCATCCATGATGTGGCCTCTATAGCCAATACACTCTGAAATCATTAGGTTCAGTATAACCTCCATTTCAATAAGCAGATCTCCACTCTGGAATCCTTAGATTCAGTATAACCTCCATTTCAATAAGCAGATCTCCACTCTGGAATCATTAGGTTCAGTATAACCTCCATTTCAATAAGCAGATCTCCACTCTGGAATCATTAGGTTCAGTATAACCTCCATTTCAATAAGCAGATCTCCACTCTGGAATCATTAGGTTCAGTATAACCTCCATTTCAATAAGCAGATCTACACTCTGGAATCATTAGGTTCAGTATAACCTCCATTTCAATAAGCAGATCTCCACTCTGGAAACATTAGGTTCAGTATAACCTCCATTTCAATAAGCAGATCTCCACTCTGGAATCATTAGGTTCAGTATAACCTCCATTTCAATAAGCAGATCTCCACTCTGGAATCATTAGGTTCAGTATAACCTCCATTTCAATAAGCAGATCTCCACTCTGGAATCATTAGGTTCAGTATAACCTCCATTTCAATAAGCAGATCTCCACTCTGGAATCATTAGGTTCAGTATAACCTCCATTTCAATAAGCAGATCTCCACTCTGGAATCATTAGGTTCAGTATAACCTCCATTTCAATAAGCAGATCTCCACTCTGGAATCATTAGGTTCAGTATAACCTCCATTTCAATAAGCAGATCTCCACTCTGGAATCATTAGATTCAGTATAACCGCCATTTCAATAAGCAGATCTAATTTGAGTTGTTTCGTTACTCACTTCACTGTTAGAAACCAGAATGCTTGAAGCTTTAAGCAGCCGATTACTTTTAAACCACTTTACAGTTTAGCAGACAGTTTACTGACGTCTTAAAGTAACCAGTTCAACAGCTTTAGTCTATTTGGCTCTGGCTCTTGTCAGATTCAATCACAGTTACACTACCGTTCAAAAGTTTGGGGTCACTTAGAGATTTCTTTGTTTTCAATTAAAACATACATGAAATGAGTTTCAAAATGAATAGGAAATATAGTCAAGAAGTTGACAAGGTTATAAATAATGATTTTTAATTGAAATAATAATTGCCCTTCAAACTTTGCTTTCGTCAAAGAATCCTCCATTTGCAGCAATTACAGCTTTGCAGACCTTTGGCATTCTAGTTGTCAATATGTTGAGGTAATCTGAAGAGATTTCACCCCATGCTTCCTGAAGCACCTCCCACAAGTTGGATTGGCTTGATGGGCATTTCTTACGTACCATACGGTCAAGCTGCTCCCACAACAGCTCAATAGGGTTGAGATCCGGTGACTGTGCTGGCCACTCCATTATAGACAGAATACCAGCTGACTGCTTCTTCCCTAAATAGTTATTGCATAGTTTGGAGCTGTGCTTTGGGTTGTTGTCCTGTTGTAGGAGGAAATTGGCTCCAATTAAGCGCCGTCCACAGGGTATGGCATGGTGTTGCAAAATGGAGTGATAGCCTTCCTTCTTCAAGATCCCTTTCACCCTGTACAAATCTCCCACTTTACCACCACCAAAGCCCCCCCAGACCATCACATTGCCTCCACCATGCTTCACAGATGGCATCAAACACTCCTCCAGTATCTTTTCATTTCATCTGCATGATCCGAACACCTCACACATAGATTTGTCTGTCCATAACACTTTTTTCCAATCTTCCTCTGTCCAGTGTCTGTGTTCTTTTGCCCATCTTAATCTTTTCTTTTTATTGGCCAGTCTGAGATATGGCTTTTTCTTTGCAAATCTGCCAAGAAGGCCAGTATCCCGGAGTCGCCTCTTCACTGTTGATGTTGAGACTGGTGTTTTGCGGATACTATTTAATGAAGTGGCCAGTTGAGGACTTGTGAGGTGTCTGTTTCTCAAATGAGACACTCTAAATGTACTTGTCCTCTTGCTCAGTTGTGCACCGGGGCCTCCCACTCCTCTTTCTATTCTGGTTAGAGCCAGTTTGCACTGTTCTGTGAAGGGAGTAGTACACAGCGTTGTACGAGATCTTCAGTTTCTTGGCATTTTCTCACATGGAATAGCCTTCATTTCTCAGAACAAGAATAGACTGACGAGTTTCAGAAAAAAGTTATTTGTTTATGGCCATTTTGAGCCTGTAATCGAACCCACAAATGCTGATGCTCCAGATACTCAACTAGTCTAAAGAAGCCCAGTTTTATTGCTTCTTTAATCAGTACAACAGTTTTCAGCTGTGCTAACATAATTGCAAAAGGGTTTTCTAATAATCAATTAGCCTTTTAAAATGATAAACTTGGATTAGCTAACACAACGTGCACTGGAAGACAGGAGTGATGGTTGCTGATAATGGGCCTCTGTACGCCTATGTAGATATTCCATAAAAAATCTCCCAATTCCAGCTACAATAGTCATTTGCAACTTTAACAATGTCTACACTGTATTTCTGATCAATTTGATGTTATTTTAATGTCCTTGTTTTTCTTTAAAAAACAAGGACATTTCTAAGTGACCCCAAACTTTTGAACTGTAGTGTACTTTATAGACTCCACCCCCTGCTGAGCAGCAATATGATTTCCTCACAAGCTGACATTCATATCAGCATTACAGAAATTAGATGTTTCTCCCATAATCACAAAATGCAATCAGAGAGAGAGAGAGAGAGATACAGAGAGATAATGTATATATATATATATATATATATATATATATATATATATATATATATATATATATATATATATATATATATGGAGAGAAAGAAAGACAGAGAGACAGAGAGATAGAGAGATAGACTGAGAGAGAGACAGCGAGAGAGAAACTCAAAACCAATTGTTTACCTGTCCCACCACTCCACCCTGGACTTGAACAGCCTTTATGACCAGGTCCACCTATACAAGGCAAGTCCCCACCTTTGCCCGGACCCTAAAGGACATCGCTCTCAAACACCACCCCAACACTTCACACAGGAGCAACAGATCGATAGACACCCAGCCCAGACCAGCAAGACACTCTCCCAGACCTGCAGGAACCCCCCCCCCCCCCCCCCCCCCCCGCTGGACCTACACATAGAGGATCCACGATAAGAGGACCTACATCCAGACCACAACACCACCAGCCATATCCACACCCCCCCAAGTGAACCATGCCCATACCCCATTTAGACCCCCTCAGATCAGACCTGCCCACCCCATGCCCCCCACTCCTGCAAAGAGGGCCTCAACATGGAAGTCACACATACGCCCAGGCCGTGAGCAGGCAAACAGGCCCAACCCCCACTCTTACTCTAGACCAAGCCAATGGCTTGTACTGTACCAGATGCTCAGCAGGCTCTGCTCACACTTACTGGTCTGAGACCAAACCACACGACCAACAACATTAGACACTTTATGGAACACAAAGCCTTCACGATCTCATCCTGGAATATCCAAGGCCTGAGGTCATCTGCCTTTGGCCTAAAGAGCAGGAACCCAGACTTCATCAAATAAATCAAAAATACAGACATTAACATCCTACAAGAAACATGGTATAAAGGCCCTCTAGGTTACAGAGAGCTGGTAGTCCCATCCACCAAACTACCAGGTGTGAAACAGGGAAGAGACTCAGAGGGTATGTTAATTTGGTATAGAGCAGAACTAACCCACTCTATTAAATTAGTCAAAACAGGAACATTTTATATTTGGCTAGAAATTCAAGAGGAAATGATCTTAACAGAAAAAACGATGACAGCTTCTCCATCCTGGAGGGGGAATCAATCATTTCCAGGCCCAGGGACATGTACTAGTCATTGGCGACCTAAATGCCAGAACCGGACAAGAAACTGACGCTCTCAGCACACATGGGGACAAACACCTACCAGGAGGTAACAGCATTCCCTCTCCCATATGCCCCCCCTAGACACAACTACGACAACATAACCAACAAAAACGGGTCACAACTCCTGCAGCTCTGTCAGACGCTGGTTCTGTACATAGTCAATGGTAGGCTTCGAGGGGACTCCTATGGTAGGTACACATATAGCTCATGTCTTGGCAGTAGTACTGTAGACTACTTTATCACTGACCTCAACCCAGAGTCTCTCAGAGTGTTCACAGTCAGTCCACTCAGTCAAAAACCAGCTTAATGTAATTGAAGAATCCATAGACTCTAACCACTTCTGGGAAAATTGGAAAACACTAAACAAACAACAACATGAAGAGTTATCTATCCAAAATGGAGATGTATGGAAAACCACTTCTCCAATCTTTATGGCTCTATAACAAAGAACAAACAGCAAAAACATATACATGATCAAATACAAATCTTAGAATCAACTATTAAAGACGACCAGAACCCACTGGATTCTCCAATTACATTGAATGAACTACAGGACAAAATACAAACCCTCCAACCCAAAAAGGCCTGTGGTGTTGATGGTATCCTCAATGAAATGATATATAATATACAGACCACAAATTCCAATTGGCTATAATTAAACTCTTTAACGTCATCAGTTCTGGCATCTTCCCCAATATTTGGAACCAAGGACTGATCACCCCAATCCACAAAAGTGGAGACAAATTTGACCACAATAACTACCGTGGAATATGAGTCAACAGCAACCTTGGGAAAATCCTATGCATTATCATTAACAGCAGATTAACATACATTTCCTCAGTGAAAACAATGTACTGAGCTTTTTACCAAATGACCGTACGACAGACCACGTATTCACCCTGCACACCCTAATTGACAAACAAACAAACCAAAACAAAGGCAAAGCCTGATTTCAAAAAACGTTTGACTCAATTTGGCATGAGGGTCTGCTATACAAATTGATGGAAAGTGGTGTTGGGGAAAAAACATATATAAACATTATGAAATCCATAAACGCAAACATGGATTTTAAACACGGTTAAAATTGGCAAAAAACAAACACATTTCATTCCACAGGGCCGTGGGGTGAGACAGGGATGCAGCTTAAGCCCCACCCTCTTCAACATATATATCAACGAATTGGCGAGGGCACTTGAACAGTCTGCAGCACCCGGCCTCACCCTACTACAATCTGAAGTTAAATGTCTACTGTTTGCTGATGATCTGCTTCTATCACCAACCAAGGAGGGCCTACAGCAGCACCTAGATCTTCTGCACAGATTCTGCCAGACATGGGCCCTGACAGTAAATCTCAGTAAGACCAAAATAATGGTGTTCCAAAAAAGGTCTAGTTGCCTGGACCACAAATCCAAATTACATCTAGACACCGTTGCTCTAGAGCACATACAACTATACATACCTCGACCTA
>CM042417.1:1532668-1570168 GCA_023634145.1 Thymallus thymallus | reverse complement strand
CAAGTCCCTATTTGTGGCACCTGAATTGGAAAAATAGTTTTGAACATCAACCAACTCAAAATTCCAAGTTGGAAACTCTGGCAACTTTCTAGAGCTCAGTCCAGTAAAACTTATTCAATTTATTATTTCAATTTATGCTCAGTTGTGCCTCACAAGTGCTACACCAACTGATCTATGTTATTATCAAAGCTTGAGTTTTTAAATATAATATGGTCTGTGAATAACAATATTGTCAGGCCAGGCATACAGACATTATGCTGTGATAATGTATCAGGCCTACTGCACAAACCCCATTCCTACAGTACTGTAAAGACTAAATCTGAGCGGTAGATCTCGGCTTGCTTTTTGACTGTGAAAGTGATCTTGACTCAGAACAGGGTCCTATTTGGTATTAGGTCAAAAGTAGTGCACTATGTAGGGAATAGGTTGCCATCTGGGATGCAAGCCTGTGTGTTCTCTCTCTGTTGGCAAATGTTTTGTTTACCCATCCCAGCAGACAACTAATCAATAATGGAACCTATTATCCAGGCTGAACTATTTAACACTGCCTGGCCCCTAAAACTCGTCATGCAAATACGATTAGCACCATTTTTATTAGGCCTATCTACCTATCCCAGATATCTACCTAGTTGTGACTGCCTTGGTTCAGATACGGACCTCTCCCACTTAACCAGCCTCTGGACGCTCTAATCTAATCGTGACCAGGGTGGCAGCGTCTAATTTAGCTGAAGAAGCTGCTGAGATGAATACAGATAGCTGCCATTTTGTTTCAGAATCCTTTGTCTTTTTCCTCATTGTCATCCGGAAGCCTTCCAGTACGTTCCAGTACGTTCCAGTACGTTCATGTTGAGATCAACGAGGACAAGGTGATATTGTCTGAGACCATGGGGGCCTACTCCAATATTTTCTGATTCGAAGCAAAATGGGAACTGGATATACATTCACATTCACACAATGTGGCCTTTCCCCGGATACTACCGGTTATCAGTTTTGATTGAATAGTGCCCCTGGGAAATGGATGTGTTCCTTCCCAGACTAGATGTATCTCAACTGACTGTTTATAGAGTCAGACCCAAATCTATAGAACGGGCTTCACAATTCAAGTGAAATTATGGGTGGACTTTATTTCTATGGTCAGACCATTGGATTCATGTTTACATGTCCAAGTACATGAATGCGGTCTGATACTGTGCATTATAACTATTTGAAATTGTATAAAACATGTCAGTCAATGGCAGCCTGAAGTGGTTGGTACAGCTCTTTAACAGTTCACGCTACTGACACGAGAACAACTGTAAAAAGGTCTTACAATTACATAACTAGTTTATGAACTATATAATTTAAATTTCATTAAAGGAATACATTTAGTAAAGTACTTGACTTCCTGGTGGGTTTCTGAATAGTGTGCTGGGTTGGCTGGCTAGCATCAACTGGGACCTAAAAGAGACCCACCATGAAGAAGAGGCAAACAAAATAAAAACCCACACCAACCTTAAAGACAGGAAGCAAACCAGTGGAGCAACACCAAACCAGGGAAGATCAGACAACGGAACGTTTGTCTAGAACTTAAACAAGGAGAGACGACTAACGATGTTCACCCTCCGCATCTATCAAGACAACTAACGATGTTCACCCTCCGCATCCATCAAGACAACTAACGATGTTCACACTCCGCATCTATCAAGACAACTGTAGCACTGGGCCAGCCACTCTTAAGTAGCACCTGGGCCAGCACAGGTGAAACACCTTCCCACTGACAAATTGGGCAAGCCAGCATAGGTATAACACATACCTAAAATCGATGTGCCCCACATGCTAACATCCAAATATAAATGGAAAAACCTAAGCCTAGCTGTAACACCATATTAGCATTGACATGACAGTCAACACACCTCAAAGCAAGACTTGGAATCCTACAATTCCCCAGAAAGCACCTTCATGTCATTGTTGCTAGTTGTCTGACCATTCAGAATAATAACAGCGCACACCTTCCGGACAGATCAATGCGCTCGCATAATTTTTGTGACGTTCTCAGCCAACCTCTTATTGCAAAATGACTTGTTGTCAGTTCTAAACAAAATGGTTGCTTTGCAAGCTAGAAAATATTCTTGTCACTTCCTAGCTAGCTAGCCTTCAGCTAACTCAGTCACTTCAGACTGTTACTAGGAGGGTGTGTAGATGGTCTACAGTCAGACTGTTACTAGGAGGGTGTGTAGATGGTCTACAGTCAGACTGTTACTAGGAGGGTGTGTAGATGGTCTACAGTCAGACTGTTACTAGGAGGGTGTGTAGATGGTCTACAGTCAGACTGTTACTAGGAGGGTGTGTAGATGGTCTACAGTCAGACTGTTACTAGGAGGGTGTGTAGATGGTCTACAGTCAGACTGTTACTAGGAGGGTGTGTAGATGGTCTACAGTCAGACTGTTACTAGGAGGGTGTGTAGATGGTCTACAGTCAGACTGTTACTAGGAGGGTGTGTAGATGGTCTACAGTCAGACTGTTACTAGGAGGGTGTGTAGATGGTCTACAGTCAGACTGTTACTAGGAGGGTGTGTAGATGATCTACAGTCAGACTGTTACTAGGAGGGTGTGTAGATGGTCTACAGTCAGACTGTTACTAGGAGGGTGTGTAGATGGTCTACAGTCAGACTGTTACTAGGAGGGTGTGTAGATGGTCTACAGTCAGACTGTTACTAGGAGGGTGTGTAGATGGTCTACAGTCAGACTGTTACTAGGAGGGTGTGTAGATGGTCTACAGTCAGACTGTTACTAGGAGGGTGTGTAGATGGTCTACAGTCAGACTGTTACTAGGAGGGTGTGTAGATGGTCTACAGTCAGACTGTTACTAGGAGGGTGTGTAGATGGTCTACAGTCAGACTGTTACTAGGAGGGTGTGTAGATGGTAATGGTCTTTCTTCATCTCATCTCTCACTGATCATTTCTGTCATGTCCAAACCTCTCCCCTTCCCCTTCCCTTTTCTATCTCACTCTCTCCTTCTCTCTCCCAGTGTGAAGGCTGTGTATAATGACCTCTACAACACACTCATGGTCATCAATAAGCAGGACAGACTGCACTGGTGGAAGAACACCCACAGACTGGGCATGATTCCTGCCTGGCCTCAGTTCCAAGTGCAACACACAGCCACACAAACACACAGCAGGCTAATGGAAGTTAACGGGGCCTAACGGAGTGTACTGTAATATGGGATGATGTGGACTTCAGACCCTTTGTTATTGTCAAAGTTAGTCTAATGTAATGAACTGTGTTACAAGCTAATGTAGCAGACTGTATAACAGCAGTGTATTGTCCAACAATGTGACCATTATTAGAGACTGCTGGAGGTTAATACACTGGACCGGTCTGCCTTGTTGTTCAATGGAGTCTAATGTAGTGAACAGTGTAAAGGTAATGTTACAGATTATACAGCAGGTGGGTCTAATTCCAGTCGGTGTCTTTTATACAACAGGTGGGTCTAATTACATCCGGTGTCTATTATACAGCAGGTGGGTCTAATTACATCCGGTGTCTATTATACAGCAGGTGGGTCTAATTACATCCGGTGTCTATTATACAACAGGTGGGTCTAATTACATCCGGTGTCTATTATACAACAGGTGGGTCTAATTCCATCGGGTGTCTATTATACAACAGCTGGTGGGTCTAATTCCAGCCTGTGTCTATTCCACAAGTTACCACCGGCTAAATCTATGATGTTAAAATGCCTATTTACTCTGTTCCATCTGACTGACCAACCCACTGTCTCATCAGCCCAGCCAGGCAATTTATACACTAGATCTACAGTATAAAAAACACCTAGATATTATCACACATTTCTTTTAGACTAACTATGTTTTCAACAGCAGAGATTTTTATAAACCTTTCTGTCTGTCTCGCCGACATTTGCAACATTGTTTCAATATTAAAATTTGATCTCCTGCTGTTCAATAGTAATGAAGGTGTCGGGATTCAGGACGAGACAGACAGACAGGCAGGCATCATTTCTCAGGAAGTCAAAACCATGAATCAGATGGCATACTTTTTTATGGATATATACAAAACAAATTCTATTGGAAAAATAAATTATGAAACGCAGCCAATTTGCAGTTTTTCCAGCTTCAGTTTGAAGTTATTGTGTTAGCTGTGTTGTTGGCTAGCTCCTCTGAACAACAGTGTCCTTCAGTTTGAAGTGATTGTGTTAGCTGTGTTGTTGGCTAGCTCCTCTGAACAACAGTGTCCTTCAGTTTGAAGTGATTGTGTTAGCTGTGTTGTTGGCTAGCTCCTCTGAACAGCAGTGTCCTGACGAGTGAGCACCGTTTCTATGCCAGGCAAAATCATGCCTCATTGTTATGGATGTATCCAAATAAATGTCTCTAGAAAACAGCTTAAGTAAATGCAGCTACTTTGTTGTTATTCTGGCTTTTTGAGGTGACTGTAAGTTAGCCGTAGTGGGCTAGCTAGCAAGCAAGGGATAAGAACGTTGCCAGCCAGTATGGTAATGGAACATTTAGAATGAACGACTGGGTCACATCCATAGATACAGAACAAAAAGACTGAATGACTGGGTCGCGTCCATACATACAGAACAAAAAGACTGAATGACTGGGTCACGTCTCTAGCAACCCTAGATGTGTGTCAGGACTATATCTTGTGGAATGATGAGATCGTATGAATAAAGATCAAAATATATTTTGTATAAAAATACGTCAATCATTATTTGAATATGTTGGTAACCCATTGTATAAAAGTGAAAATGCCCTCAAAGCCGGTGTTTGGAGGATATATTGGCACGGTTTGCCAGCCCTCAATTTCGTCTTGTGCCTAACAACACCCATGCCAATATATCCTCCAAGAACCGGCTTCTATGGCATTACTACCTGTCCTGATTTGTCATAGACACTTGGTAAAAAAACTTTTAAGCTAATAAAAAAAACTAATAAAACTAATAAAAACTAATAAGCAAGCCTTCCTTCATGACCTGTGACAAGAGGAGGAGGTTGAACAGAAAGGAGAACAATAAAGAAGGAAGTGGAAATAAGAAGTGTTTAATATCACTGAAACATGAGAGATGCAGCTCAGAAACAATAATCCACCCCAGACCACAGAGGGGAGAAAATATAAAGGGTGTGGAATCAGGGGAGTGGAAGCCGGTGTGGGTGTGGAATCAGGGGAGTGGAAGCCGGTGTGCGTGTGGAATCAGGGGAGTGGAAGCCGGTGTGCGTGTGGAATCAGGGGAGTGGAAGCCGGTGTGTGTGTGGAATCAGGGGAGTGGAAGCCGGTGTGTGTGTGGAATCAGGGGAGTGGAAGCCGGTGTGTGTGTGGAATCATGGGAGTGGAAGCCGGTGTGTGTGTGGAATCAGAGGAGTGGAAGCCGGTGTGTGTGTGGAATCAGGGGAGTGGAAGCCGGTGTGTGTGTGGAATCAGAGGAGTGGAAGCCGGTGTGTGTGTGGAATCAGGGGAGTGGAAGCCGGTGTGTGTGTGGAATCAGGGGAGTGGAAGCCGGTGTGTGTGTGGAATCAGGGGAGTGGAAGCCGGTGTGTGTGTGGAATCAGGGGAGTGGAAGCCGGTGTGTGTGTGGAATCAGGGGAGTGGAAGCCGGTGTGTGTGTGGAATCAGAGGAGTGGAAGCCGGTGTGTGTGTGGAATCAGGGGAGTGGAAGCCGGTGTGGGTGTGGAATCAGGGGAGTGGAAGCCGGTGTGTGTGTGGAATCAGGGGAGTGGAAGCCGGTGTGGGTGTGGAATCAGGGGAGTGGAAGCCGGTGTGTGTGTGTGGAATCAGGGGAGTGGAAGCCGGTGTGGGTGTGGAATCAGGGGAGTGGAAGCCGGTGTGGGTGTGGAATCAGGGGAGTGGAAGCCGGTGTGCGTGTGGAATCAGAGGAATGTTAGAACCAGCAGCACACAGCAATGCTGACCAGATTTTGCTTTTATGAGAGATTTGCATCCAGAAATGAAAGCTGCCTCACTTTCCAGGGGCTGATGCTGTTTCTTCTCTCAGTAATTATTTGTCCCGTTTTCGAGAAGACCCTCTCAGAGGGAACGGATGTGGCCGCTATGCAGAGTCTCCCTGTCATGACTTTAGGAAGCCGTGGGTAGACAGAGGCCTTGTTCTTCCACCAGCCGAGGCTCCTCCAAATAGGATCGGACCTCCATTATGGCATCTGCTGAGGGATTCCTTCATGCTGCATCCCCAGTTGCTCTCTGGTCAAACAGCATCCAAACAGCAGACGTTTGTGGCACTACTGCTGGTGCTTCTGCTCCATCTGCTCCCTCTTCTTCCTGTTGCCCTGGTGCCTGAGCCAGCTGACTGCATTGGATTTAGACTATTTCTACAATTTCTAAAACCTCTGTCCTCCGCGATCGAAAATGGCTGGAAATCGGTGGCAATCATTTTATCCAATGCAATATCAATTTGGCCTTGTTTTGCTACAGACAGACTTTGGAATAAACTGGTCCATAGAAGATTGCATTGCTGTGGGTCGGGGAGTAGGCCTAGTTTACTGAGTGGATACATCTCCACATGTGGAGGTGCTGGCTCCACCACTATCACTAGCAGGCCGCTAGTCTCTCTCTGTTTCTTCAGCATACCTCTATTTATACTGGTCTGTCCTTCCCATCGATCTCTCTCTCCCCCCCTGAATATTCCTCTGGAGAAGCCAACCTCAGATGAATGAGACCGAAGGCAACCCCCAGTACCACCACCTCTTCTGCCTGTAGAACGATGAAGGCTGAGTAGTACAAGTACAGTACCGGGGTCTTGGAGAGAGAGAGGAGATATGATATTTATTTATTTCACCTTTATTTAACTAAGCAGGTCTGTTAAGATCAAATTCTTATTTACAATGACGGCCTACATGAATGAGTAGAGCCAAGGGCAGGTGGGTCACGAGAGAAATCACAGACATACACTAATACATGATCACATACAAACGTGTAACAGAGTTAAAAATGTCTATAAATCTATAAACTCACTCCACAGCTAGCTTGAAATGTCACAGATGGAGCCATCCACTTGGTATCCGCTGGTACGTTGCGGATGTGGGACAGGGACAGTGGTGGAAGACTGGTTTTGCTTTATTCAAATCATCAACATTTGATGATAAATTGATCATTTGAGTCAGCTGGGTAGTGGTAGGGCAACAAAACAAACGTTTACACCTTTGGGTTCCCAGGACCAGGATTAAGAAATGCTGTTCTATCTAGACTAATTACATTCCCCACTTCACCTCTTCCTGCCTACTGTATGTAGACATGATCCAACTCTGTGAACACATTGACTATACTTCAATGAATGTTTGATAGGGGTGTAGCGGTATGTGCATTCATACTGAACCTCGTTCAGTCCGCACTGTGAACCCGAAACAATACAGAAACAAAAAGTCAAACAAATATAGAAACGCTGTGCTGCGTTGCCTCTTGGGTAAATCTGAGCTGCAAATGAGAGAATCCCTATTACTAGTAGTACTAAGTTGGTGATTCTAGTAGTACTACTAAGTTGGTGATTCTAGTAGTACTACTAAGTTGGTGATTCTAGTAGTACTACTAAGTTGGTGATTCTGTTAGTACTAAGTTGGTTCTTGTTATAATATGATGTCCATATTATAGCAAGAACAGCTCAAATAAGCAAAGAGAAACGACAATCCATCATTACTTTAAGACATGAAGTTCAGTCAATATGGATCATTTCAAGAACTTTGAAAGTTTCTTCAAGTGCAGTTGCGAAAACCATCAAGCGCTATGATGAAACTGGCTCCCATGAGGACCGCCACAGGAAAGGTAGACCCAGAGTTAACTCTGCTACAGAGGATAAGTCTCAGAAATTGCAGCCCAAATAAATGCTTCACAGAGTTCAAGTAACAGACACAATCTCAACATCAACTGTTCAGAGGAGACTGTGTGAATCAGGTCTTCCTGGTTGAATTGCTGCAAAGAAACCACTACTAAAGGACACCAATAAGAAGAAGAGACTTGCTTGGGCCAAGAAACACGAGCAATGGACATTAGACCGGTGGAAATCTGTCCTTTGGTCTGGAGTCCAAATTGGAGATTTTTGGTTCCAACCGCCGTGTCTTTGTGAGACGCAGAGTAGGTGAACAGATTATCTCTGCATGTGTGGTTCCCACCGTGAAGCATGGAGGAGGAGGTGTGATGGTGCTTTGCTGGTGACACTGTCAGTGATTCATTTAGAATTCATGGTACACTTAACCAGCATGGCTACAACAACATTCTGCAGCGATACGCCATCCCATCTGGTTTACACTTAGTGGGACTATAATTAGTTTTTCAACAGGACAATGACCCAAAACACCTCCAGGCTGTGTAAGAACTATTTGACCAAGGAGAGTGATGGAGTGCTGCATCAGATGACCTGGCCTCCAAACCTCAACCCAAACCATACCTCAACCCAATTGAGATGTTTTGGGATGAGTTGGACCACAGAGTGAAGGAAAAGCAGCCAACAAGTGCTCAGCATATGTGGGAACTCCTTCAAGACTGTTGGAAAAGCATTCCTCATGAAGCTGGTTAAGAGAATGCCAAGAGTGTGCAAAGCTGTCATCGAGGCAACTCAAAATGTACCTCAAAATCATTGTAATGTGGTTAACATTAATCTAAATGAAAATTATTCAAATCTAAAAGATCAAATTCAACCAGAGTCAATTAGATCATGGAAAAAGGCCTCACTCTTAGAAAAAATGGTTCCAAAAGAGTTATTCTGCTGTCCCCATAGGATAGCCTTTTTTTTAGTACCCGGTGGAACCCTTTTTGGTTCCAGGTAGAACCCTTTCCACATATGGTTCTACTAGGAACCCTAGAGGGTACTACCTGGAACCAAAAAGGGTTATCCTATGGGGACAGATGAATAACCCTTTTAGGTTGTAGTTAGCACCTTTTTTTGAGTGTGTATGAAAACTTAGAAACTTTGACATTACCGTCTGCAATACTGGCTGCAATAACATTCTAGACAAATCTGTGCTTCCAACATTGACATCATGACAATGCCCCCGTGCACAAAGCAAGGTCCATACAGAAATGGTTTGTCGAGATCGGTGTGGAAGAACCTGACTGGCCTGCACAGAGCCCTGACCTCAACCCCATAAAACACCCTTGGGATGAATTGGAGCACCGACTGCGAGCCAGGCATTATCGCCCAACACATAATTGTGTATGAAACCACATATTGTTGCTGAAACGTTGATATTACCGGCTTCGATTTATATGGTGAAAACAATATGTGGGGAGGCAGAGACACAGAATCTCAAATAAATACCTTTGTCAGATAACACTGTTAAACAAAGAGTTTATGCTATTGCTAGCAATCAAGAGGAAACTGTGACTGAACGACTCAAAAACTCCCCAGCTTAATCTCTCCAAATGGATGTTAGCTGTGAGGGCCAAGAGGCCCACGCATTTTGTTCGCTATACATTTTGGGGGATGCTATTCACAAGGACATATTTTTCTGTCACACGATTCCTGAGCATGAGATGGCACAGGAGATGTTCATTGTGCTGCGTGGCTATATTGACTAAACACAGATTCCATGGGATCGAATGGTGGGTTTTTGCCCATCTATGGCAGAACGGCGGGCAGGCGGGTCACAGCCCCACAATAAAAACATATGATGGTGAGTTGAGAATACAACCAGAAATACTGTTAGAATGTTTTTCAATTGACTGTCATAGCCCCAATTAAAAAACGAAACATTGTCTGATAATTACATACTTTTTTTCACATGGTCAGGGTCGGGATCTGGGTCTAGGGTTTCTGGGATAATGTGAGCCATGACCAGCCTTTCAAAGCACTTCATGGATACATACGTGAGTGCTAAGGGTCTGTAGACATTTAGGCAGGTTACCTTAGTGTTCCTGGGCACAGGGACTATGGTGGTCTGCTTGAAACATGTTGGTATTACAGACTCAATTAGGGACATGTTGAAAACAGTTAGTCAGCGCAAGCTCGGAGTTCACGTCCTGGTAATCCGTCTGGCCCTGCGGCCTTGTGAATGTTGACCTGTTTAAAGCTCTTACTCACGTCGGCTACGGAGAGCGTGATCAAACAGTCGTCCGGAACAGCTGATGCTTGCATGCATGCTTCAGTATTTCTTGCCTCGAAGCGAGCATAGAAGTGATTTATCACGTCACTGGGCAGCTCGCGGCTGTGCTTCCCTTTGTAGTCTGTAACAGTTTGCAGGCCCTGCCACATCCGACGAGCATCGGAGCCGGTGTAGTACCATTCAATCTTAGTCCTGTATTGGCGCTTTGCCTGTTTGATGGTTCGTCTGAGGACGTAGCGGGATTTCTTATAAGCATCCGGGTTAGATTCCCGCTCCTTGAAGGCGGCAGCTCTACCCTTTAGCTCAGTGCGGATGTTGCCTGTAATCCATGGTTTCTGGTTGGGGTATGTACGTACAGTCACTGTGGGGACGACGTCATCAGTGGGGACGACGTCATCAATGCACTTATTGATGAAGCCTGTGACTGATGTGGTGTACTCCTCAATGCCATCAGAAGAATCCCAGAACATATTCCAGTACTGTGCAGCAAAATAGTCCTGTAGTTTAGCATCTGCATCATCTGACCACTTCTTTATTGACTGAGTCACTAGTGCTTCCTGCTTTAGATTTTGCTTGTAAGCAGGATTCAGGAGGATGGAATTATGGTCAGATTTGCCAAATGGAGGACGAGGGAGAGCTTTGTATACGTCTCAATTACAATTATACATATAACATTATTCATAAGTTGAGGTGAGTTGTTTCCGGTGTATTTGTTTAGAAATTTGAATTTTATTAAAGAAAGTTTACATCTGATTGAACTTTATTCTGTCCAGGACAATGTTTTATATGTTGGTTTGTGTGGGTTTGGTGTTAATTAATGGAAAAAGGGGTGTTGAAATTATTGATGGTGTTCAGAGATATTGTCGGCAGACTCATGGCTGAGCTGTAGTATTGTAGTAATCTTTAAAGATATAGGATTTAATGCTTTACTGAACAGAACATTTTTTTTAAAGCAGTAGATCGGACATATGCCCTAAAAGCAATCGCCTAGCTGCTTATTAACATTTTTTGTTACACAACTGTTGAGTGGCTTTTGTTAATTAATAAGCAAAACATGCTTGTTTTGCTTATTTTTTTGTTTATTTACCCTTTTGTCTCCCGTCCCAATTGTTCATGTCCAAGTATTGGATCTGATTTGAAAATGAAGTGAACACATAGTTGTTATCTGATTTTACTTTTGTAAGTAAAGATTATGTAAAGATTTGTAGTTATCCTAGCTTGACATTTAAAGTCAACTCGACTGTTGTCTTGTTTTCATTGATTTAACTTATTGGATCTGATGTAAAAGTTGAGTGAACACATAGTTCTTTCCGGATACAAATTGATTTAGTAAGTTAAGACAGTGTAATTAATATTTGTTATCATAACTTTAAATGTTTAGTAAAC
Organism: Thymallus thymallus; assembly: GCA_023634145.1. NCBI lineage: Eukaryota > Metazoa > Chordata > Actinopteri > Salmoniformes > Salmonidae > Thymallus > Thymallus thymallus. The sequence continues at coordinate 1,558,735 of CM042417.1, read as the reverse complement.
ACAACTGTTATCTTGCTGTTGTTGATTTGACTTCTTGGTTCTGACTTAAAAGTGAAATGTACACATAGGTCTTAGCCAATTTAACTTAATTTTGTAAGTTAAGTTAATGTACATATTTGTAGATATCCTGACTTGACATTTAAAGTCAAGAAAACTGTTGTCTTCATTTAGTTAATTTGACTCATTGGATCTAATTTGAAAGTTGAGGGAACACAATGTTCATAGCTGATTCAACTTGATTTTATAAGTTAAGACAAGTGCAAGTGTAGTTAATATAACATGTAATTTCTTGTCAACACAACTGGGATCTTGTTTTAGTTTATTTTACTTATTAGTTCTGATTTGAAAGTTGACTGAACAAATTGTTCTTAGCGGATTCAAATTTACTTTATAAGACAGTGTAATTAATTGTAGTTATCATACCTTGAAATGTTTAGTAAACACAACTGTTATCTTGGTGTTTCTTGGATCTGACTTGAAAGTTAAATTAACACACAGGTCTAAGCTGAGATTTGAATTTATCCTAACTTGACATTTAAAGTCAAAACAACTGTTGTCTTTATGTAGTTCATTTGATTTATTGGATCTAATATTAAAGTTGAGTGAAAACATAGTTAATAGCTGATTTAACTTGATTTTGTAAGTTAAGACAATGTAAGGACTTGTCATTATTATAACTTGCTATTTTTTGTCAACACAACTAGGATCTTGTGTTAGTTTACTTGACTTATTAGTTCTGATTTGAACGTTGACTGAGCAAATTGTTAATTGCTAACTGAACTTGATTTTTTATGTTTACAGCTTTTATTAAGTTGAAGTCAACGTAACTTAACATGATTTGTCAAATCAACACATTTTGCACATTTAGTTGACTTGACTAGATTAAATAACTTATTTTGACTTAATCACATTTTTTTTATAGTGCAGTCAATGGGAAAAGATGAGTGTCAACCAATTTAATCATATGTCAGTAAATTGCAGTCAATGGGAAAAGAAGAGTGTCACAGTGCTGATGCTTATGTCAAAAGGAAAAGAAGAGTGTCACAGTGCTGATGCTTATGTCAAAAGGAAAAGAAGAGTGTCACAGTGCTGATGCTTATGTCAAAAGGAAAAGAAGAGTGTCACAGTGCTGATGCTTATGTCAAAAGGAAAAGAAGAGTGTCACAGTGCTGATGCTTATGTCAAAAGGAAAAGAAGAGTGTCACAGTGCTGATGCTTATGTCAAAAGGAAAAGAAGAGTGTCACAGTGCTGAATGAATACATTGCATTCAATGGGGGAAGATAAGCATCACAACATGGACGCATAGAGAAATGCATCACAGACATGACACCCTCCTCTCTCTTTCGTCCTCCCTCTCTCTCTCTCTCTCTCTCTCTCTCTCTCTCTCTCTCTCTCTTTCCCCCTCCCTCCTTCACCCTCTCCCTCCTCTCTCTCTCTCCTCCACCACTCTCCACTTTCCCTCCTCCACCTCTCTCTCCACTCTCCCTCCTCTCTCTCCCTCCTCCACCTCTCTCTCTCCACTTTCCCTCCTCCACCTCTCTCTCCACACTCCGTCCTCTCTCTCCCTCCTCCACCACTCTCTCCACACTCCCTCCTCTCTCTCCCTCCTCTACCTCTCTCTCTCCACTTTCCCTTCTCTCTCTCCCTTCTCCACTCTCCTCTCTTTCCCTCCTCCACCTCTCTCTCTCCACTCTCCTCTCTTTCCCTCCTCCACCTCTCTCTCTCCACTTTCCCTTCTCTCTCTCCCTCCTCCACCTCTCTCTCCACTTTCCCCCCTCCACCTCTCTCTCCACTCTCCCTCCTCTCTCCACTCTCCCTCCTCTCTCTCTCTCCCTCCTCCACCTCTCTCTCTCCACTCTCCTCTCTTTCCCTCCTCCACCTCTCTCCACTGTTATCTTAGCACTACACCTTGAGCTTGGCAGTACACTGTTAGCTTGGCAGTACACCGTGAGCTTGGCAGTACACTGTTAGCTTGGAAGTACACCGTTAGCTTGGAAGTACACTGTTATCTTAGCAGTACACCTTGAGCTTGGCAGTACACTGTTATCTTAGCAGTACACCTTGAGCTTGGCAGTACACTGTTATCTTAGCAGTACACCTTGAGCTTGGCAGTACACTGTTATCTTAGCAGTACACCTTGAGCTTGGCAGTACACTGTTATCTTAGCAGTACACCTTGAGCTTGGCAGTACACTGTTATCTTAGCAGTACACCTTGAGCTTGGCAGTACAGTGTTATCTTAACAGTACACCTTGAGCTTGGCAGTACACTGTTATCTTAGCAGTACACCTTGAGCTTGGCAGTACACTGTTATCTTAGCAGTACACAGTGAGCTTGGCAGTACACTGTTAGCTTGGCAGTACACCGTTAGCTTGGAAGTACACTGTTAGCTTGGAAGTACACGTTATCTTAGCAGTACACCTTGAGCTTGGCAGTACACTGTTAGCTTGGCAATACACCGTTAGTACACCGTTAGCTTGGCAGTACACGTTAGCTTGGCAGTATACCGTTAGCTTGGCAGTACACCGTTAGTACACCGTTAGCTTGGCAGTACACGTTAGCTTGGCAGTACACCGTACACCGTTACCAGGTCATCTATAAGTCTTTATTAGGTAAATCCCCGCCCTATCTCAGCTCACTGGTCACCATAGCAACACCCACCCGTAGCATGCGATCCAGCAGGTATATATCACTGGTCACCCCCAAAGCCAACACCTCCTTTGGCCGCCATTCCTTCCAGTTCTCTGCTGCCAATGACTGGAACGAATTCCAAAAATCATTGAAGCTAGAGGTTCCTATCTCCCTCAATAACTTTAAGCATCAGCTGTCAAAGCTGCTTATCGATCACTGCACCTGTATACAGCCCTTCTGTAAATAGCCCACCCTACTACCTCATCCCCATATTTATTATTGTTATTTTCACAAATCTTGCACTCCAGTATTTTTTTATTTTTTTTTTACCTTTATTTTACTAGGCAAGTCAGTTAAGAACATATTCTTATTTTCAATGACGGCCTAGGAACAGTGGGTTAACTGCCTTGTTCAGGGGCAGAACGAAATTATACCAAAACATAGAACAACAGATCATATTTACACCCTACACACCCTAATAGATAAACACGTCCACAAAAATAAGACAAAACTCTATTCTTGCTTTATTGACTTCCAAAAAGCATTTGATTCTATCTGGCATACAGGACTGTTCTACAAAGTCATTGAAAGTGGTGTAGGGGGTAAAACATATGACATTATAAAATCAATGTATACAGGCAACATGTGTAGCATAAAAATTGGCAAGAAACAAACTGAATCATTTAACCAGGGGCGGGGCCTCCGCCAGGGTTGCAATCTCAGCCCTGTGCTACTTAACATTCACATCAATGAATTGGCCAATATTCTAGAAAAGTCCTCAGCCCCTGGTGTTAGTCTCCACAATTTGGAAGTTAGATGCCTGCTCTTTGCAGATGACCTGTGCCTGCTTTCACCCACAGCACATGGCCTACAGCAGAGCTTGGACCTGCTAGAGCAGTACTGTCAGACCTGGGCCCTGGCAGTAAACCCTAAAAAGACCAAAATAACGATTTTCCAGACAAATTCCAGAATACCAGGGAATAAAACCAAAGTTCTCAATTGGTGCAAAACATATAGAGTATTGCACACAATACAACTATTTAGGTTTAAAAATAAGTTTGACTGGACACCTAAATAATGCAGTGAATGAACTGAGAGACAAAGCACGCAGGGCATTCTACACCATTAAAAAAACAAATCCAAATTGAAATACCTATTACAATTTGGCAAAAACTAATTAAATGCGTGATTGAACCAATCGCACTCTATGGCAGCGAGGTGTGGGGTCCACTTACAAAACAAGATTTTTCCCACTGGGACAAACATCCCATTGAGACCTTGCACGTGGAACTTTGTAAGATTCTCCTACATGTCCAGAGGAAAACTACAAACAATGCATGCAGGGCAAAATTATCCAATAATATTAAAAACAAAAAAAATAGCAATTCACAGACTGATCCCACCACGGTGTGCCAGAGAGCGCTACAGGAGGTCCTTCCTGCCGGCGGCTATTAGACTATATAATGCCTCACCGGGGTGCCGTACCGTCGGCAACATAGATCTGGAACTGTTGGGGTGCTAGGACCTAGTTTAACAATTATGCATCCATCCGTGAGTAACTCTGGTCCGTCAGCACTCATCCACTCAGGACCTATTTATTCATACAGGTCTGTATATACATACTCATGTTCAGTTGTTATATTATATCACATGCAATATTGTAAGTAATTATTGGACTTAACTTACGTAGGCATTCACTCAGGAATGCATATTAGTATCCTGCCAGTTGCACCTTTTCTCATTGCTTTTAGTATATTGAATGTGCAATACGTGCAGTTGTCTGTAATTAAACCCTGCGCACTAAGGACTGTATTTTAAGAGAATTACTATTTTTACCCCAAATGATATCATACACACATTTAGCTATTAAAGTATCTCTTCCTGTCATTTACCTGTACAGTTTGTTTAAACATGCAAGTATTCACTTATCTGTAAATATAACTGTATACCTAACTGTACAGCTAATTTAACCATGCAAAATGTTCACTTACCTGTTCATTTACCCAGTCTGTCTATTAAGTAAACTATTATTACCCTCGCTCATATCATACGCATTTTTAGCTACTGAAGTATTTCTCTGCCATCGACCTGTATAGTATAGTTAACCATCCAACATCCACCGATGTATAGTGTACATATTCAGCCAACCACTCATACTATGCAATGTCTTTTTATAGCTTTTTTTGCACTCCAGATATCTTGTATTTCTATACTTGTTCATACTGCCGCTCTATGTATCATGTACCGTGTATCTGTCTTTTGTGTACTTTCATTGTGACATTTTGCACCTGCCCTGTGTTTTGTTGTAGCTGCTTGACAATTTATCTATCTATCTATCTATCTATCTATCTATCTATCTATCTATCTATCTATCTATCTATCTATCTATCTATCTATCTATCTATCTATCTATCTATCTATCTATCTATCTATCTATCTATCTATCTATCTATCTATCTATCTATCTATCTATCTATCTATCTATCTATCTATCTATCTATCTATCTATCTATCTATCTATCTATCTATCTATCTATCTATCTATCTATCTATCTATCTTAAGTTTTGGAAACACCTAAAACACAGTGACCCCCTCTCATATCATTACCAAGCCCTGCAATACCAAGAGTTGAGCAAAGATAAGTGTCCCTTCATCCAACTGGTCCGGGGGCTGAGTTCACAAACTTGTTCCACTAACACACTGAAGCCTCAGGACCAGAACATCCAATCAATCAGAATTAACCAAATTACAAAACATCTAAAACAAAACTACATTACCTATTGGAAAACACAAACACAAGCACAAAGTAAAATGCAGTGCTATTTGGCCCTAAATCGACAGTACACCATGGCAAACTATCTGACCATGGTGACTGATCAAAACCTCAGGAAAACCTTGACAAAGTACAGGTTCAGCGAGCACAGCCTTGCTATTGAGAAGGGTAGACACAGGAAAACCTGGCTCCCTGTAGAGGAAAGGCTGTGCAACCACTGCACCACAGCAGAACCAGAGACAGAGCTGCATTTCCTGACAAAATGTCAAAAATATAAAACTATCAGAGAGAGTCACTCCCCCAAATTTGAACAAGTAGTCCGGGGCTTTGAGGACCTCTCTGAAACAGAAAGGCTGCCGATCCTTTTGGGGGAAGACATGGACAGCTGTGCGCTGGCAGCATGCTATGTTGCTGCCTGCCACAAGTTGAGGGACAGTGCCTGACATATTTAATGCCTTTTTTTTTTCTTTTTTCTGTTGTTATTTGTTATTTGATGTAATTATATTTTTAAAAAATATATATGTGAATGTATATATATATATATATATATATATATATATATATATGTATGTGCGTGTGTATGTATATGTATATATATATATATAAAATATATTAAAACAAATATATATATATAAATATATAGAAAAAAATAAACAAAAAGAAATACAAAAAAGGCAAAAAAAAAAAAAAAGATGTATGATACTTTGGCAATATGTACATTGTTGCGTCATGCCAATAAAGTGAATTGAATTTAATTTAATTGAGAGAGAGAGAGAGAGTGATAGAGGGAGAGAGAGAGAGAGAGAGAGAGAGAGAGAGAGAGAGAGAGAGAGACAGAGAGAGAGGACTAGATATGTGCTTGTCTCATTGCGTCCCTCTTGCATTAGTATTCTAAACGTACTGCCTTCTGTTTGCTAATGAAAATGTACAACAGGACCCCAACATGCATCATTCTCTTATAGTGTACAGCCAGGCCGCAATTACACAGAGTAAAACCTCTCAGACGCATCGGGACATAAACGTCAATGGAAGGATGTGTTGCCATAGTGAGTTCACAAGACATATCCACATTATTCAGAGGTCACTACGTTTCATCAGCACTAGTTTGTTTAAGCCACTCCTCTAATAGGCTGTGTTTCCTCATCTGGCTAATACACTATCTATCTATCTATCTATCTATCTATCTATCTATCTATCTATCTATCTATCTATCTATCTATAATGAGGAGATGGGGGATAATGTGTCTATTCTGCAGCCCCTTCTCTCCAGTCAGTGTAATGAGGAGATGGGAAAGGAGAGGTGTTTCTGAGAAAGGAGAGGTGTTTCTGAGAAAGAAGAGGTGTTTCTGAGAAAGGAGAGATGTTTCAGAGAATTAAGGGGTTTCTGAAATAGGAGAGGTGTTTCTGAGAAAGGAGAGGTGTTTCTGAGGAGAGTTTTTTCTGAAAAAAAGCTAAGCTGCTTTTCTCAGCAGAGAGAATAAAGAGACACAGTGAAATTAAACAAAGAGGATGGAAGAACAAATATCAAAGACATTTTCCTCCTCCACAGTAAAAGATCAGGACAAGGCTGCCTGATTTAAAATGAACCTTTAAAAAACAGAAACTGGTTTGTAATTGCTTTCTAGAGAATACTAGGAGGTTTGTTAAAACCGTGAATACTAGGTTTGTTAAAACCGTGAATACTAGGAGGTTTGTTAAAACCGTGAATACTAGGTTTGTTAAAACCGTGAATACTAGGAGGTTTGTTAAAACCGTGAATACTAGGTTTGTTAAAACCGTGAATACTAGGAGGTTTGTTAAAACCGTGAATACTAGGTTTGTTAAAACCGTGAATACTAGGAGGTTTGTTAAAACCGTGAATACTAGGTTTGTTAAAACCGTGAATACTAGGAGGTTTGTTAAAACCGTGAATACTAGGTTTGTTAAAACCGTGAATACTAGGATTGTTAAAACAGTGAATACTAGGATTGTTAAAACCGTGAATAATAGGTTTGTTAAAACAGTGAATACTAGGTTTGTTAAAACCGTGAATACTTGGTTTGTTAAAACAGTGAATACTAGGTTTGTTAAAACCGTGAATACTAGGTTTGTTAAAACAGTGAATACTAGGTTTGTTAAAACAGGGAATACTGGGAGGTTTGTTAAAACAGTGAATACTAGGTTTGTTAAAACCGTGAATACTTGGTTTGTTAAAACAGTGAATACTAGGTTTGTTAAAACAGGGAATACTATGAGGTTTGTTAAAACAGGGAATACTGGGAGGTTTGTTAAAACAGGGAATACTGGGAGGTTTGTTAAAACAGTGGATACTGGGAGGATTGTTAAAACAGGGAATACTGGGAGGTTTGTTAAAACAGTGGATACTGGGAGGTTTGTTAAAACAGGGAATACTGGGAGGTTTGTTAAAACAGGGAATACTGGGAGGTTTGTTAAAACAGGGAATACTATGAGGTTTGTTAAAACCGTGAATACTGGGTGGTTTGTTAAAACAGGGAATACTGGGAGGTTTGTTAAAACAGGGAATACTGGGAGGTTTGTTAAAACAGGGAATACTGGGAGGTTTGTTAAAACAGTGGATACTGGGAGGATTGTTAAAACAGGGAATACTGGGAGGTTTGTTAGAACAGTGGATACTGGGAGGATTGTTAAAACAGGGCATACTGGGAGGTTTGTTAAAACAGGGAATACTGGGAGGATTGTTAAAACAGGGAATACTGGGAGGTTTGTTAAAACAGGGAATACTGGGAGGATTGTTAAAACAGGGAATACTGGGAGGTTTGTTAAAACAGGGAATACTGGGAGGTTTGTTAAAACAGGGAATACTGGGAGGTTTGTTAAAACAGTGGATACTGGGAGGATTGTTAAAACAGGGAATACTGGGAGGTTTGTTAAAACAGTGGATACTGGGAGGTTTGTTAAAACAGGGAATACTGGGAGGTTTGTTAAAACAGTGGATACTGGGAGGATTGTTAAAACAGGGAATACTGGGAGGTTTGTTAAAACAGTGGATACTGGGAGGATTGTTAAAACAGGGAATACTGGGAGGTTTGTTAAAACAGTGGATACTGGGAGGTTTGTTAAAACAGGGAATACTGGGAGGTTTGTTAAAACAGTGGATACTGGGAGGATTGTTAAAACAGGGAATACTGGGATGTTTGTTAAAACAGTGAATACTAGCTTTGTTAAAACAGGAAATACTATGAGGTTTGTTAAAACAGGGAATACTGGGAGGATTGTTAAAACAGGGAATGCTGGGAGGTTTGTTAAAACAGGGAATACTGGGAGGTTTGTTAAAACAGTGAATACTAGGTTTGTTAAAACAGGGAATACTATGAGGTTTTTTAAAACAGGGAATACTGGGAGGTTTGTTAAAACAGGGAATACTGGGAGGTTTGTTAAAACAGGGAATACTATGAGGTTTGTTAAAACCGTGAATACTGGGTGGTTTGTTAAAACAGGGAATACTGGGAGGTTTGTTAAAACAGGGAATACTGGGAGGTTTGTTAAAACAGGGAATACTGGGAGGTTTGTTAAAACAGTGGATACTGGGAGGATTGTTAAAACAGGGAATACTGGGAGGTTTGTTAGAACAGTGGATACTGGGAGGATTGTTAAAACAGGGCATACTGGGAGGTTTGTTAAAACAGGGAATACTGGGAGGATTGTTAAAACAGGGAATACTGGGAGGTTTGTTAAAACAGGGAATACTGGGAGGATTGTTAAAACAGGGAATACTGGGAGGTTTGTTAAAACAGGGAATACTGGGAGGTTTGTTTAAACAGGGAATACTGGGAGGTTTGTTAAAACAGGGAATACTGGGAGGTTTGTTTAAACAGGGAATACTGGGAGGTTTGTTAAAACAGGGAATACTGGGAGGTTTGTTAAAACAGGGAATACTGGGAGGTTTGTTAAAACAGGGAATACTGGGAGGTTTGTTTAAACAGGGAATACTGGGAGGATTGTTAAAACAGGGAATACTGGGAGGTTTGTTAAAACAGGGAATACTGGGAGGTTTGTTTAAACAGGGAATACTGGGAGGTTTGTTAAAACAGGGAATACTGGGAGGTTTGTTTAAACAGGGAATACTGGGAGGATTGTTAATGGATGAATGTGAAAATGCAGTTTATTTTTATTTTGTATTTTTGTATTCTTTAAAACCATAGTTATCTTTTGGCAGTTAACTACCTGTGTTCACCTGTCAATACCAGTAGAGACTATTGATGGATTCTGGGACTAGGTTATGTCTCAGTGAATGCTGAGCAGACAAGGGAGGCATCATGGGTAATGCATGTTTAAAGCCGACCAGCTCTCCTGCAGGCAGGCCTCACTTATATACCCTATCTTAGAGGGAAGCTCTAAATGTGGCCCTGAATTAAGGGAGGAAAGGGAGGAAGAAAGGGAGAGAGAAAAGTCCCGACGCCCGAGCTCCTAAAGACCGAGGCTTCTATCTATTCAGCCCTCTTATAGTCAGATATAAATTAATGTTATTCATGTTATAGTACACATGTCCTCTCAGACTGAGTTTTCTGAGTGGACTTTATTTCTTCTGTGAGCATGTGCATTTGGAGAGGAGGGGGAGTGGAGAGGAGGGGGAGTGGAGGGGCCGTATATCTTAGAGAGGCAGGAACTTCTGCCTTTAATGTCTCTCCTCCCTGAGTCTCTCCGGGGCCCTGTGTGGAGCGACCTGTCACTCAGCCTTCGAGAGAACATTATTGAGGAAGGTAATTGGCGGCCGCTCTCATCTCTGGAGGTTTTTGTTGGCAACGCTGTGCTGTCAGAGGACGGAGGGACTTGGCCATTAATCAGTGGAGAGGGAACAGAGGAAGTCTGCGTCAGCAACGGATCCGTACCTTTCCCCCCAACCCTCCTCCTCCTCCTCCTCCTCCTCCTCATCCTCCTCCTCCTCATCCTCCTCTTATCTTCCTGACAGAAAAATCCTTACCCAATCAAGTGCCCGGTCCAATCTCTCCTCAGCATCTCCTTAGTGATGCACAAAAACACACACACACACACACACACACACACACACACACACACACACACACACACACACACACACACACACACACACACACACACACACACACACACACACACACACACACTAGACATAGATAAAACAGGTGTTGCACCTTGAGGGGGATACATTCCTAGAATGTCTGCATAGTTATCATCTGCAGGTTATACTTTAAAGGCCCAATACAGCCATGTGTAAAATGTCCAAATCTAATCTTTTCTGGTTAACAAGTAAGCACTACGTGCATTTAATTACAGATAAATGTACGTATTTCACATTCGATATACTAAAAGCAATGAAAAAAGATACAACTGACAGGATACTAATATGCATTCCTGAGTGAATTACTATGTAAGTTGTAGAATAATAGTGAAGATACCAACTATCAGGAAATAACACTGATCAACTTTTTCACTTTTACAGTGTTCTTTTCATCTGCTGTTGTACATCTATCTCCTTACTCTCCTCACAGAATAACACAACTGACAAGGTGTCAGCTCTCCATACACTAACATACAGTAGAGATGGAAAACAGTGCCAGGTGTCAGCTCTCCATACACTAACATACAGTAGAGATGGAAAACAGTGCCAGGTGTCAGCTCTCCATACACTAACATACAGTAGAGATGGAAAACAGTGCCAGGTGTCAGCTCTCCATACACTAACATACAGTAGAGATGGAAAACAGTGCCAGGTGTCAGCTCTCCATACACTAACATACAGTAGAGATGAGGCCCAACATCTTTGCTGTATGTTACACAATGCAGGTGAGCTTTACATGACAAAGATGATGATATTCTGTCACAAATACAGTATTTCCACAAGTCATAAACAGCTGTCTATATTTTCCTCTTTGAAAGAGAGAGAGAGAGAGAGAGAGAGAGAGAGAGAGAGAGAGAGAGAGAGAGAGAGAGAGAGAGAGAGCAAGAGAAAGAGAGGGAGAGACAGAGAGAGAGAGAGAGAGAGAGAGAGAGAGAGAGAGAGAGAGAGAGAGAAGAGAGAGAGAGAGAGAGAGAGAGAGAGACTTTCTAATCTCCAGCCAGCTGTATGACCATATATGACCACACACATATGGTATGTCCCTCAGATTACACAGACCCACAAAGAATTCAAACTCAAATAACATTTTGACAAACTCCCATATCTGTTCTGTGAAATCCCAGGAGGAAAATGTGTTACGTGCTGCCACAAGAAAAGGTCAACCAGTGTGAACACCAGTGTGGATAAACGTAAGTCTGGTTGTGTTCTACTGTCTGAATGAGAAGTAGAAGTGGATGAAGGTGACATGTCTGCTCTGGAGGAGAGGAGAAGGTGAATAAAGAATGGATAAATATACTCAAGTCAGTCCTTTTAGCTTTTGAGATTAAATCAAGCTACTCTGTATCTCTGTCACATCCACACTAGCAAATACACAACACTGTCTCATCCTGTTGTCACTGTATTATGCTAAGATTAACTCATCTATTTCACCATTCACAGCATACCAATACTATACATGAAATACTACATACATACTACTACTATACATTAAATACTACAGACATACTACTAATATACCTAAAATACTACAGACATACTACTACTATACATTAAATACTACAGACATACTAATTAGCTTTGTATTCATGTTACCTGATGAAATTGCTGTACAATATGATCTTGTTTCCATCTGATGCCCATTCAGATGTCATACATCAGCACTGCAGAGCTCTCCCTGTCTTCTGCCGGGCCTTGATTGTATTACTGTTGATGATATATGGTAATGTGCATGTACACCCTGGCCCATCTACTGTTGCTAGCCCCAATTCTGACTTGTGCTCTGATATCTGCTTCACTGATTTCTGCTATCGTAAAAGCCTGGGTTTTCTGCACGTTAACACTAGAAGGTTATTACCTAAAATGGATCAACTGAAAGTGTGGGTTCACAGCTTCAATCCAAATGTGTTGGTCATTACTGAGACTGGTTAAGGAAGAGTGTTTTGAACACTGATGTTAACCTTTCTGGTTATAACCTTTTCAGCGAGACAGATCTTCCAAAGGTGGGGGAGTGGAAATTTTTACCAAGGATCACCTTCAGTGCTCAGATGTCTCCACCAAGTTGTTTTGTTTTATTTTATTTAACTAGGCAAGACAGTTAAGAACAAATTCTTATTTACAATGACGGCCCACCAGGGAACAGTGGGTTAACTGCCTTGTTCAAGGGCAGAAGGACAGATCTTTACCTTGTCAGCTCGGGGATTCGATCCAGCAACCTTTCGGTTACGGGCCCAACACTCTAACCACTCAGCTACCTGTCTGTCACCAAACAATTTTATTTGCTGGTTTTAAGTATTAAACTTTCAAAAAACTCTTTCTTGACTGTTGCTGGGTGCTATCGTCCTCCATCAGCACCAGCCTGTACCCTACCTGCCCTAAGCTCTCTCCTGGCCCCTTACACTAAGTCTGAATTTGTCCTGCTAGGTGACCTAAACTGGGACATGCTTAAACCACCTGACCAAGTCCTAAAGCAATAGGACTCCCTAAATCTTTCTCAGATTATTAGCAATCCCACAAGGTGTGATATGCATTCCTGAGTGAATTACTATGTAAGTTGTAGAATAATAGTGAAGATACCAAAACTATGAAATAAAACATATGGAATCATGTAGTAACCAAAAAAGGGTTAAACAAATCAAAATATAATGTATATTTGAAATTATTCAAATAGCCACCCTTTGCCTTGATGACAGCTTTGCACATTCTTGGAATTCTCTCAACCAGCTTCATGAGGTAGTCACCTGGAATGTATTTCAGTTAACAGGTGTGCCTTCTTAAAAGTTATTTTGTGGAATTTCTTTCCTTCTTATTGAATTTTAGCCAATCAGTTGTGTTGTGACAAGGTAGGGTTGTTATACAGAAGATAGTCCTATTTGGTAAAAGACCAAGTCCATATTATGGCAAGAACAGCTCAAATAAGCAAAGAGAAACGACAGTCCATCATTACTTACATGAAGGTCAGTCAATATGGAAAATTTCAAGCAGTCGCAAAAACCATCAAACGCTACGATGAAACTGTCTCTCATGAGGACCGCTACAGGGAAGGAAGACCCAGAGTTACCTCTGCTGCAGAGGATAAGTTCATTAGAGTTACCAGCCTCAGATTGCAGCCCAAATAAATGCTTCAGAGTTCATGGTCGAATTGCTGCAAAGAAACCACTACTAGAAGAAGAAGAGACTTGCTTGAGCCAAGAAACACGAGCAATGGACTTTAGACCGGTAGAAATGTGTCTTTTGGTCTGATGAGTCCAAATTTGAGATTTTTGGTTCCAACTACCGTTTGAGACGCGATGTGGGTTAACGGATGATCTCCACATGTGTATTTCCCACCATAAAGCATGGAGGAGTAGGTGTTAAGATGTGGGGTGCTTTGCTGGTGACACTGTCTGTGATTTATTTAGAATTCAAGGCACATTTAACCAGCATGGCTACCACAGCATTCTGCAGTGATACGCCATCCCATTGGGCTTAGTGGGACTATCATGTGTTTTTCAACAGGACAATGACCCAATGACCTGGCCTCCACAATCCCCCGACCTCAACAAAATGTAGATGGTTTTGGATGAGTCGGATCGCAGAGTGAAGGAAAATGCAGAAAACAAGTCCTCAGCATATGTGGAAACGCCTTCAAGACTGTTGGAAAAGCATTCCAGGTGAAGATGGTTGAGAGAATTCCAAGAGTGTGCAAAGCTGTCATCAAGGCAAATGGTGGCTAAATACCTTCATGTAATGATTTACTGTCACTTCTCCCCATCTTAGCTACTGTTGTATCAATGTGTTTTGACCAGGACAGTTTACAGTCCAGGGTTACTCCAAGCAGTTTAGTCTCCTCAATTTCCTCAATTTCCACATTATTTATTACAAGATTTAGTTGAGGTTTAGGGTTTAGTGAATGATTTGTCCCAAATGCAATATTTTTAGATTTATAAATATTTAGGACTAACTTATTCCTTGCTACCCACTCTAAATCTAACTGCAGCTCTTTGTTAAGTGTTGCAGTAATTTCAGTTGCTGTAGTAACTGACGTGCATAGTGTTGAGTCAACTTTACTCAAAGCCAGTGGTATGTTGTTAGTAAAGATTGAAAAAAGTAAGGGGCCTAGACAGCTGCCCTGGGGAATTCCTGACTCTACCTGGATTATGTTGGGGAGTATTCTATTAAAGAACATCCCCTGTATTCTGTTAGACAGGTAACTCTTTATCCACAATATAGCAGGAGGTGTAAAGCCATAACACAATTTCTCTCAGCCAATCTTTCCAGCAGCAGACTATGATCGATAATGTCAAAAGCCACAGTCTAACATAACAGCCCCACAGTCTTTTTTTATCGACAATTCATCAGCCATTTGTGTAAGTGCTGTACTTGTTGAATGTCCTTCCCTATAAACGTGCTGAAAGTCTGTTTTCAATTTGTTTACTGTAAAATAGCATTGTATCTGGTCAAACACAATTCTTTCCAAAAGTTTACAAAGGGTTGGTAACCGGATGATTGGTTGGCTATATGAGCCAGTAAAGTGGATTCACACCCTGATCTGTTTCACCTGTCTGTGTGATTGTCTCCACCTCCTCCAGGTGTCTCCACCCTGATCTGTTTCACCTGTCTGTGTGATTGTCTCCACCTCCTCCAGGTGTCTCCACTCTGATCTGTTTCACCTGTCTGTGTGATTGTCTCCACCTCCTCCAGTTGTCTCCACTCTGATCTGTTTCACCTGTCTGTGTGATTGTCTCCACCTCCTCCAGGTGTCTCCGTCTTCCTCATTATCTCCAGTGTATTTATACCTGTGTTCTCTGTCTGTCTGTTGCCAGTTGGTTTTGTTCGTCAAGCCTCCCAGTGTTTCCCCCGTTTCTCCTCTGTTTCTAAAGTGTCTGTTTTCTTGGTTTCCTGGTTTCGATTCCTCATCAATCCACAGGGATTTAAAGGTTTTTACAGTCATGTTCTTAATGGATGCATGCTTATCCTCTTTACACACCACAGACCAAATATTCTTTACATCATCAACAAAGCTTCATGACCTCTTATACATTATATTAGGCCCAGCCTTTGGAACTTTGGTTTTCCTAGATATGGCCACTATATTGTGATCACTACATCTGATGGGTGTGGATAATGCTTTCAAGCTAATTTCTGCAGCATTAGTAAAGATGTGATCAATACATGTTGATGATTTCATTCCTGTACTGTTTGTAACGACCCTGGTAGGTTGACTGATAACCTGAAACAGGTTGCAGGCACTGGTTACAGTTTGAAACTTTTTCTTGAGTTTGAAGCTTTTTCTTGAGTTGGCAGCTTGATGAAAGCCAGTCAATATTTTAATCACCCAGAAAATATACCTCTGTTGAGATCACATACATTATCAAGCATTTCACACATGTTGTCCAGATACTGACTGTTAGCACTTGGTGGTCAATAGCAGCTTCCCACCAGAATGGGCTTTAGGTGAGACATATTAACCTGCTGCCATATTACTTCAACAGTATTTAACATGAGATCCTCTTTAAGCTTTTCAGGAATGTGCTTCTGAATATAAAAAGCAACACCTCTTTTCTGTAAATGTTATAACCTTTTATTGCTATCACTGTATCATCAAAGGTATTGTCTAAGTGTGTTTCAAAGAGTCAGAATATGAATGTCATCTGTTACTAGCAACCTTGTTTCTTTTTTCGGGGCTCCCGAGTGGCGCAGTGGTCTAAGGCACTGCATCTCAGTGCTAGAGGCGTCACTACAGACACCCTGGTTCAATTCCAGGCTGTATCACAACCGTCCGTGATTGGGAGTCCCATAGGGTGGCACACAATTGTCCCAGCATCGTCTGGGTTTGGCTGGTGTAGGCTGTCATGGTAAATAAGAATTTGTCCTATACTGACTTGCCCAGTAAAACATTTTTTTTATCTTAAGCTACATATGTTAACGTGGGCTATTTTGAGCACTTTTCTTCTGGCATGCTTGCTTGTTTTCATTGCTTTACTGGGAAGCTTAGCAAAAGTAGACATGCTCATGTTATTTATGTTAGTGCAGGGTGAGCTGCACACAGTGGACTTCCTACTAAGGCACACCGCCTCAGTGCTAACAGTGTAACTCTGGTTCATAGGCTCATGATTACTGCATACAATAGCTGTAGGATCAGCATAGACATTCAGGACATTTAGAGGGACATAAATTAGGTTACTTACATTGTGTCTTCCAATGCCCCTGGTGTAATCTATATTTGCTGAAGCATTATGACAGCTCAGCCACACAATGGTAGGGATTAACTAAGGTGGGCTTGGGTCATTGATAAATCATTATCTCAACGCAGCCTTACAATTCTGTGAAAGGGGTGGATCCCATCCTCCTAATAAAATGTGTTATTAGGTCTCGAAATTGTCACCAAAAGTTACACCCATTGAGCTGCAATATTCACGTAGCCAGATGTGAAAAGAGAGAATACTGCTAAAGCATTTAATGCCAGGATTCAGAGAGGGCACAGGGCCAGATATGATGGGTCTTTTATTCATGTCTAGCAGAGAGTCAATAAGCTCTTTAAAATCCAGTTTCAACTGTTCAGAGTTTCCCTTCATAATGTCATTAAAACTCACATGGACTACGATAGAATCGATGTTCATGTCCTGATGTAGTACATTAGGGAGCTGCTTAGTGATGTCATTTACTCGAGCTCCAGGATAGGACATTGTTTTTTGCACCAGGAAAGGTCACATTTCATACCATGGAGCTGCCCAAACTCACGGCTGGCGAGAAGGACGAGGAAATCCGCCCACTCCCACACTTCACAAGATTCCTTAATGGACAGGCGAGAGGCAGGACAACTTGAGCCCATTGCTCCCGGTGCCTGGTGCAGGCCTCCAACAGATGGAGAAGCCCCGCTCGATCCAGAGCAGGGATGGAAGGTTGCCGACGTAGACATAGAAGACACAGGTACCTTCTGCGACGAATGTTCAGGAAGATCAGGACGGCAAAACGATTGGTTGTTTGTATCCACTCCGGGCCTCTCGTTGGGAGTGTAGACTGCTTTGAGGAAGTCCACTGTCTTCGGATTCAATGGCTCGTCAGGAGATGGCTCCCCTAGCGAATGAACTCTGGGCAACACAGGCCAGTCGGATAATGACAAACGCCAAGGCGGAAATGCATCCAACGAGTGCAAACGCCATCCAGCCACCTCCATAGAAAATGTAAACATTCCACTCTGCGTTTTACCCAGTTTCTTTTGTAGGCTGGCGACCTGAGTGATCAAGGAAGCCTCCTCAAGTATATAATCCTCGGCAAGAAAACAACTGCTGCATTAGAACTCTGAGTGAACCAGTTTGTCCTGAAACAAAGTGTAGTAGATACAGCTCCAAGTTTGGTATTTGATATTTAAGTAGTATTTCCAGTATACAGTGTTCCGCTGCGCATTCTGATGATGCTACTTGTGTCAAATTTGGCCTCACTGCTATTAGCCCATAGAAATGCATTGAATATACATTAAATACTACAGACATATCACTACTATACATGAAATACTACAGCATACCACTACTATACATTAAATACTACAGCATACCACTACTATACATGAAATACTACAGACATTCCATTACTATACATAAAATACTACAGACATACTGCTACTATACATGAAATACTACAGACATTCCATTACTATACATGAAATACTACAGACATACTGCTACTATACATGAAATACTACAGACATACCACTACTCTACATGAAATACTAAAGACATACCAGTAAACTTTGTAAGCTGTCTTAGTACCACTGGTGTTCCATGAAGTTTATTGACTAGTAAATAATAGTGTTTCAGTGCAGAGCATCAGCAGCAGCTTGATGTCTTGTTTACAGGAAGCTATCAGAACTGACCTTGAGACTCTGTCAGAGAGATAATTACGGCTGACTTCCTGAATGACAAGTTGAACGCCAATGATAGGCTGGGAAAACAAAAACAGCAAATCAGCATCCATCAAGGGGTAGGACTGGCCGAGAGGAGAGGACAGACTGGCGGACGGATGGGAAGACATACAGCTCTGACTAGACCTGTTTAGACCTGACTAGGCTTGATTAGACTTGATTAGACCAAAAAGGAGAAGTCAGACTGACAGCCCTGTTTAGACCTGAGTAGAGACCTTCCAAGAAACCATGTCATGATGCAAGGAACAACTGGAAACAAGGGGATTTGAGAAGAGGAGTAGTATTATGTCAGAAAGCACTTTAAAATACAAGATCAGCTGTAGCGTCACAACCTTTAAAGACCAGGAACCTGTAACATAAAGTCTCTTCATGTGATTCCCTTATAAGAGATAAACAGGATGTAATAGACAATTATTCAGACACTGTTCCCTTTAGGAATGTTCCTTTCTAGAGATTTGAAGATGCTGTGTGTGTCATGGAGGGGTTGGGGTGACAAGATGGACCCAAAACTTTGAAGCCTCAACTCCCCCGTTCACAAATAACCCAGAACCACCCCACACCTGGAGCTGAGAGGAGAGGCCATCAGTCTTCACAGAACATTAAACAGTTATAATGCAGCATGGTGGAAATAATGCATCTGAAATCGCCCCCATGCTGAACTGCTGAACCACAGTGCGCCATTTTGGATCAAAGCAGAGTTCAGAAAGGAGACCTGAGGAGTCGGAATGGAGGTTCCTGTCATTACAGTTTCCTGATTATTGTTTAGAATTATCAAGTTTAAATATTTATTTGACAAGTGCAAAGAATACAACAAGCGTAAAACAGTACAGTGAAATTGTTACTTGAGAGCACTTTCCCAACAATAAAGTGATAATAATTATATATAGACAAAAATAATAAAAAATGAAAAAAAAGTTAAAGAAACACGGGAATGCAAGTATATACAGGTCAGGGTCAGTACCTTATTCAATGTACAGGGGTACTGGAGTGGTTGTATATACAGGTCAGTGTCAGTACCTTATTCAATGTACAGGGGTACTGGAGTGGTTGTATATACAGGTCAGGGTCAGTACCTTATTATTCATACACAGACCAGACTGGTTAGTACTCTCTCCTCTGTAACAATACACATTATACTATCAGTCTGATAGCGCTCTCTCTCTCTCTCTCTCTCTCTCTCTCTCTCTCTCTCTCTCTCTCTCTCTCTCTCTCTCTCTCTCTCGGATCAGAACAGCAGCCGACTGGACACAAGCTGGTTTAATTAATGTTGTTTCAATGTAATTTGTCAACTGGTGGCCCATGTAGCTCAGTCGGTAGAGCATGATGCTTGAAATGCCAAGGTTGTGGGTTTGATCCCACGGGGTACCAGTTTGAGATTGTATGCTACACTACTCTAAGTCACTCTGGATAAGAGTGTCTGTTAAATGTCTAAATTGTAATGTAAATTATGTCAACATATTGTGATGTAGAATCTATTTAAACTGTTATTTTGAGGTTGAATTTTCAACCACAGTATTATGTTAGATAGATAGATAGATAGATAGATAGATAGATAGATAGATAGATAGATAGATAGATAGATAGATAGATAGATAGATAGATAGATACTTTATTGATCCCCCGGGGGGGAAATTTCATTGTCAAGCAGCTACAACAAAACACAGGGCAGGTGCAAAATGTCACAACGAAAGTACACAAAAGACAGATACACGGTACATGATACATAGAGCGGCAGTATGAAAAAGTATAGAAATACAAGATATCTGGAGTGCAAAAAAAAGCTATAAAAGACATTGCATAGTATGGATGGTTGGCTGAATATGTACACTATACATTGGTGGATGTTGGATGGTTAACTATACTATACAGGTCGATGGCAGAGAAATACTTCAGTAGCTAAAAATGCGTATGATATGAGCGAGGGTAATAATAGTTTACTTAATAGACAGACTGGGTAAATGAACAGGTAAGTGAACATTTTGCATGGTTAAATTAGCTGTACAGTTAGGTATACAGTTATACTTACAGATAAGTGAATACTTGCATGTTTACACAAACTGTACAGGTAAATGACAGGAAGAGATACTTTAATAGCTAAATGTGTGTATGATATCATTTGGGGTAATAATAGTAATTCTCTTAAAATACAGTCCTTAGTGCGCAGGGTTTAATTACAGACAACTGCACGTATTGCACATTCAATATACTAAAAGCAATGAGAAAAGGTGCAACTGGCAGGATACTAATATGCATTCCTGAGTGAATGCCTACGTAAGTTAGGTCCAGGAATTACTAGCAATATTGTATGTGATATGATATAACAACTGTACATGAGTATGTATATACCAAATAACCAAATTTCAATACAGGGACTTGGATACACATTATCCTGCTATTCAATAAAAACGTTCAATTCACTGCAATCGTTGCTTGTTTACAGCGGACTATATCGCCAATCCTTTTGTCACATCTTCAATCTAACCCTACAGGAAAGTGTGTGTCCTCAGGCCTGGAGGGAAGCTACAGTCATGTCTCTACCCAAGAATAGCAAATCACCTTGTACTGGTTCAAACAGCTGACCAATCAGCCTGCTACCAACCCTTAGTAAACTTCTGGAGAAAAAAAAATAGTGTTTGACCAGAAACAATGCTATTTCACTGTAAACAAATTAACAACTGACTTTCAGCTTATAGGGAGGGGAACTCAACATGTACAGCACTTACTATACACAAATGACGGATGATTGGCTGAGAGAAATTGTGTCATGGCTTTACACCCCCTGCTATATTGTGGATAAAGAGTTACCTGTCTAACAGAATACAGAGGGTGTTCTTTAATAGAAGCCTCTCCAACATAATCCAGGTAGAATCAGGAGTTCCCCAGGGCAGCTGTCTAGGCCCATTACTGTTTTCAGTCTTTACTAACAACATGCCACTGTCTTGGTCCCTTTACTAATGCCATGCCAATCACACTGAGTAAAACCTATGTATCTCTGCATGCCAATGACTCAACATTAAACAGGTCAGCTACTACAGCAAGCGAAATCACTACAACACTTAACAAAGAGCTTCAGTTAGTTTCAGAGTGGGTGGCAAGGAATAAGTTAGTCCGAAATATTTCAGAAACTAAAAGCATTGTATCTGGGACAAATCATTCACTAAACCCTAAACCTCAACTACATCTTGTAATGAATAATGTGTAAATTGAGCAAGTTGAGGAGACTGAACTGCGTTAATAACATGCATGTCAATCTCTCTTTGCTCAAAGTAGAGCAGAGATTGACTGCATCACTACTTGTCTTTGTGAGAGGTATTGACATGTTGAAAGTACTGAGCTGCCTGTTTAAATGACTAGCACACACCTCAGACACATGCATATCCCACAGTTGTACATGTTGTGCTGTGGTTATGTAGTGGTGATGTTACAGTACATCCTGCTTTATTTGGTTGTTTGTTTATTTTGTGATATTAATTTGACTGGACCACAGGAAGATGGGGATCCTTAATAAATACAGCAGGTCATATCAGAGGGAACTGTTGTATTTTTACAACACCAAGAAGAAAACTGTCTAACCACTGTACACGGCTCTGTGCCTCTTGGGTGAGTCAGATATGCAGCCGTTCTAAAACCTGGCCCAACTGTCTAACCACTGTATACGGTTCTGTGCCTGCTGGGTGAGTCAGATATGCAAAGTGACAGTTAGGGAAGTTAGAGAAGAAGAGTTGAACCCAGGGATGACAGTTCCCCCCTATAGCCACCATCTACAGGTGAGTCATGGGATGAGAGCGGACAGCAAAAGGCTTTGGGGGGAACAAAGGAGAATTGCGTAAATTCATGAAGCTCTCTCTCTCAAACACACACGGATGCAGGTACACTGATGCACACACGCACGCACGCACGCACGCACACACACACACACACACACAGTCACGAACACAAACACTTATTCACTCAAATTGGTACACTGTATTCATGTATTACAACAACCCTTTTCATACTCATAAATGCTTTTACTGGCACCTATAAACACACACTAACAATACACAGGCCCAATAGCGAGAGAGGACAGGAGGGAATGGGAGGGTAGAGGAGAGGAGAGAGGAGAGGAGAGGAGAGGAGAGGAGAGGAGAGGAGAGGAGAGGAGAGGAGAGGAGAGGAGAGGAGAGGAGAGGAGAGGAGAGGAGAGGAGAGGAGAGGAGAGGAGAGGAGAGGAGAGGAGAGGAGAGGAGAGGAGAGGAGAGGAGAGGAGAGGAGAAGGAGCCAGATGTATTACAGATAAGAGGATTATATACAAAGCCTCTTCTTATTCCTCATTTGAGATTTCAAAGCTGCTCCAACCCTCCTGGGGAGCGTCTGTATCTTCCATCCTGGCTGCTAATCTGGCCCACCGAAATCAAAGAGCATCTCCTCTATTCTGCCAGGGCCTCTACCGACCTAATCATTAGACTAGCAGGCTACTAACCAGGGCCCTAATCATTAGACTAGCAGGCTACTAACCAGGGCCCTAATCATTAGACTAGCAGGCTACTAACCAGGGCCCTAATCATTAGACTAGCAGGCTACTAACCAGGGCCCTAATCATTATACTAGCAGGCTACAAACCAGGGCCCTAATCATTAGACTAGCAGGCTACTAACCAGGGCCCTAATCATTAGACTAGCAGGCTACTAACCAGGGCCCTAATCATTAGACTAGCAGGCTACTAACCAGGACCCTAATCATTAGACTAGCAGGCTACTAACCAGGGCCCTAATCATTAGACTAGCAGGCTACTAACCAGGGCCCTAATCATTAGACTAGCAGGCTACTAACCAGGGCCATAATCATTAGACTAGCAGGCTACTAACCAGGTCTCTAATCATTAGACTAGCAGGCTACTAACCAGGGCCCTAATCATTAGACTAGCAGGCTACTAACCAGGGCCCTAATCATTAGACTAGCAGGCTACTAACCAGGGCCCTAATCATTAGACTAGCAGGCTACTAACCAGGGGCCTAATCATTATACTAGCAGGCTACTAACCAGGGCCATAATCATTAGACTAGCAGGCTACTAACCAGGTCTCTAATCATTAGACTAGGACTCATAATTAGGAAGTGAAAAAGAGGCATGTGAGGCGGCCTCCTAACGAGACGTCAGCAGACAAATAGACAGCCATTGTTCTGTTGGCAAACATGCAATCACTGGAGAACAAACTGGATGAACTCTGTTACTTACTATCCTATCAACGGGATCTGAAGAACTGTAATATTCTATGTTTCTCTGAGACTTGGCTGAACAAGGACATGGATAAAATACACACTATATGACCAACAGTGTGTGGACACCTGCTCGTCGAACACCTCATTCCAAAATCATGGGCATTAATATGGAGTTGGTCCCCCTTTGCTGCTATAACAGCCTCCACTCTTTTTGGAAGGCTTTCCACTAGATGTTGGAACATTGCTGCGGAGACTTGCTTCCATTCAGCTACAAGAGCATTAGTGAGGTCGGGAAATGATGTTGGGCGATTATGCCTGGCTCACAGTCACAGTTCCAATTCATCCCAAAGGTGTTCGAATGGTGTTGAGGTCAGGACTCTGTGCAGGCCAGTCAAGTTCTTCCACAACGATCTCGACAAACCATTTTTGTATGGACCTCGCTTTTTGCACGGGAGCATTGTCATGCTTAAACAGGAAAGGACCTTCCCCAAACTGTTACCACATAGTTAGAAGCACAGAATTGTCTAGAGTGTAATTGTATTCTGTAGCGTTAAGATTTCCCTTCACTGGAACTAAGGGGCCTGAACCATGAAAAACAACCCCAGACCATTATTCCTCCTCCATCAAACTTTACAGTTGGCACTATGCATTCGGGCAGGTAGTGTTCTCCTGGCATCTGTCAAACCCAGATCTGTCCGTCGGACTGCCAGATGGTGAAGCGTGATTCCTCACTCCAGAGAACACGTTTGCACCACTCCAGCCAATGGTGATCTTAGACTTGTGAGGGGATGCTTGGCCATTTCACCCATTTCTCCTCTCCTCTCCTCTCCTCTCCTCTCCTCTCCTCTCCTCTCCTCTCCTCTCCTCTCCTCTCCTCTCCTCTCCTCTCCTCTCCTCTCCTCTCCTCTCCTCTCCTCTCCTCTCCTCTCCTCTCCTCTCCTCTCCTCTCCTCTCCTCTCCTGTCCTCTCCACGTCCCTATGTAATCCGTGATGCAGCTCTGCGATGGTCTGGTCTGGTCGTATGCTCCTTCCTTCCCGCTGAAAGCCCCCTAATACGCTTCCTCATTAGGGGTGATAGGGTTGCCATGGTGAGCGGTGCTGTGTGACCACAGTAATGGGCTGTGGAACAGACGATGTAGTCAAGGCTGCTGCTGTCGCTCCTTGCTCCTGGAGGAGTGATGGTGGGGTTTTAGTCCTGGGAGATTAACGCTAAAGCCTGGTAAAAAATGAAACGCACACACAATGCATTGTTATTACTCTTTGACAGGAAACATAATAACCTCAAAGAGGTCCTAAGCTTGTTAGCTACCACATGGCCGAGAAAGTAGAGGGAAGAAGAGAGGGAGGCTGGGGGGAAATAGGAGAGCGGTAGTAGAGAGAGATTGTGACGGCCCTGAATGTGTCTGAACTGTCTCTGTGCTTCTCCTGCCGATAGGGCACTTCCCCTTTAAATCCCTATTAAATAGCCGGCATTAGCTAAGCAAAAGAGTTGATTGGATTGTGACAGTGGCGCGAGAGAGGAAGTGTTCTACCCTCAGCTTGGAAGCTCGTTGAGACCCAGTTTGTTTTGTTTGTAGTAAAATGTGTGTACTGTAGCCTTGTGGCAGGATCAACCAGTACTGGATCTACTCGTTTTGTCACCAAAGCCCCATACACTACCCATCACTGCGACCTGTATGCTCTCGTTGGCTGGCCTTCATTATATATTTGTCGCCAAACCCACTGGCTCCAGGTCATCTATAAGTCTTTATTAGGTAAATCCCCGCCCTATCTCAGCTCACTGGTCACTATAGCAACACCCAGCTGCGCTCCAGCAGGTATATATCACTGGTCACCCCCAAAGCCAACACCTCCTTTGGCCGCCATTCCTTCCAGTTCGCTGCTGCCAATGACTGGAACGAATTGCAAAAATCATTGAAGCTAGAGGTTCCTATCTCCCTCAATAACTTTAAGCATCAGCTGTCAAAGCTGCTTATCGATCACTGCACCTGTATATAGCCCTTCTGTAAATAGCCCACACTACTACCTCATCCCCAGATTTATTTTTGTTATTTTCACAAATCTTGCACTCCAGTATCTCTATTTGCACATCATAATTTGCACATCCTTCATTCCTGTGTTAATGATGATAATCTGTAATTTATTTCACCACTATGGTCTATTTATTGTCCTACCTCCTAACCTTACTGCATTTTGCACTACATTTTGCACTCTGTATATAGATTTTCTATTGTGTTTTTGACTGTTTGTTTAATGTGTAACTCTGTGTTGTAATTTGTCGCACTGCTTTGCTTTGTCTTGGCCAGGTTACAGTTGCAAATGAGAACTTGTTCTCAACTGACCTACCTGGTTAAATAAAGGTGAAATAAAAAAAATAAAAAAATAAAATGTCTATTGTTGGACTACTGATCTACGTGGCCTTTCCCCGCTGGAGATCTATTATGGGAAGGAAGGATGAAAGGGGGATGTAGACCGAGATATGCTGCCTGGCTCATGAAGGGTCTA
>CM042417.1:1430168-1527668 GCA_023634145.1 Thymallus thymallus | reverse complement strand
TCTCCTCCTCTCCTCCTCTCCTCCCCTAGTCCTCCTCTCCTCCTCTAGTCCTCCTCTCCTCCTCTAGTCCTCCCCTAGTCCTCCCCTAGTCCTCCTCTCCTCCTCTCCTCCCCTAGTCCTCTCCTAGTCCTCCTCTCCTCCTCTCCTCCCCTAGTCCTCTCCTAGTCCTCCTCTCCTCCCCTAGTCCTCCCCTAGTCCTCCTCTCCTCCTCTCCTCCCCTAGTCCTCCCCTAGTCCTCCTCTCCCCCTCTCCTCCTCTCCTCCCCTAGTCCTCCCCTAGTCCTCCTCTCCTCCCCTAGTCCTCTCCTAGTCCTCCTCTCCTCCTGTCCTAGAGACACACTTGACAGGTTTAGATACACAGAGTTCACTGGTCTCTCTGTGATTTGTTCCAACCATAATATTGGTCCTGTTAAATAGATGGGCCAGAGCAGATACCATTATTTTATCAACTGTGTGTGTGTGTGTGTGTGTGTGTGTGTGTGTGTGTGTGTGTGTGTGTGTGTGCGTGTGTGTGTTTGTGCGTGCGGGAGAGGAGGAGAGGAGGAGGTGAGGACTCGGGGAGGAGAGGAGACACCAGTAATGTTATTACTAGAGTCATCATTATGTAGTGACTGAGGCCAGATGTCATTATGTCAACTTCAGGCCTGTGTTTAATCTGGTGTGATCCACTCAGCAGAGCACCGGTCCTGTGTCTCCTCCCCTAGTCCTCCGGTCCTGCACCTTTCTTCCTTCCCACTACAATGACCTTTAATAACACTGTTTATTAGAACACAACACCAAATAGCGTTAACGGCTAATGGCTAACGGCTGTCATAATGCTGAGTTATATCCACTTAACTAATGACATCGTTTGGAAATCAGTTGTAATTATGAAGCTGTGTAAATGTGTTATTTGTGGGTGTAATGATGATGACGTTGTCAGAGCGTTGTTTTCTCTGGGAGGTTAATGTGTTCATATCTTCTTGTCTCTTCAACCCATTCAACTGGAAAGTGTTTGGTTTTGTCCCAGTGGGCTCTGGTCAAAAGTAGTGCTGTACAGTATATAGGGAACAGGCTGCAATTTGGGAACGACACGTGTTTGTCACAACTGTCATTGTTTTTCCTAAACACTCTGCGTCCCAATATCCCTGTTCTCTGAGGGATATAATGAGGAGGAGGAAGAGGTTGTTTTTCCAGTCTAATATCCCCTTCTCTGAGGGATATAATGAGGAAGAGGAAGAGGTTGTTTTTCCAGTCTAATATCCACGTTCTCTGAGGGATATAATGAGGAAGAGGAAGAGGTTGTTTTTCCAATATAATATCCCTGTTCTCTGAGGGATATAATGAGGAAGAGGAAGAGGTTGTTTTTCCAGTCTAATATCCCCATTCTCTGAGGGATATAATGAGGAGGAGGAAGAGGAAGAGGTTGTTTTTCCAGTCTAATATCCCTGTGCTCTGAGGAATATAATGAGGAGGCTTGATTCATTAGCCTGAAGGAAGAACCTACCTTTCTCCCTGAGCAGGCAGGCAGTGCTGTGACTCTTTGATCCAGGACCAGGAGGAGGAGGGAGGAGGAAGAGGGAGGAGGAGGAGGATGATGAGGAGGAGGAGGAGGAGGAGGCGGATGAGGAGGAAGAGGGAGGAGGAGGAAGAGGGAGGAGGAAGAAAGAAGAGGGAGGGGAACAGTAGCACTACAAAACGTGTGTGTGTGTGTGTGTGTTGCAGTGATCTCCTCTCCTCTCCTCCTCTCTCTTTCCTGGCTTCACCTCTGGACGGATGAGACAAGACAGACGAGAGTTGGAAAGATGGATGATGGTAGTCAGTACACTTCAGAAGCATGATGTACCTGGACCCTTCAACTATACTGTCAACAGTAACGTGATGCACCTGGACCCTTCAACTATACTGTCAACAGTAACGTGATGTACTTGGACCCTCCTACTATACTGTCAACAGTTACGTGATGTACCTGGACCCTTCAACTATACTGTCAACAGTAACGTGATGTACTTGGACCCTTCAACTATACTGTCAACAGTAACGTGATGTACCTGGACCCTCCTACTATACTGTCAACAGTAACGATAATAGCATCAGTCAGGTCTGATAACAGTATCAGTCAGGTCCGATAACAGAATCAGTCGTAGACCACAGATAGAGGAAGAGAACACCAGGTGAGGAGAGGGGAGGGGGAGAGGGGAGGAAGGGGGAGGAGAGAGGGGAAAGCAATATCAGCAATGTTATAAACCTATATCTATATCAGCAGTGTTATAAACCTATAGCTATATCAGCAATGTTATAAACCTATAGCTATATCAGCAGTGTTATAAACCTATAGCTATATCAGCAGTGTTATAAACCTATAGCTATATCAGCAATGTTATAAACCTATAGCTATATCAGCAGTGTTATAAACCTATAGCTATATCAGCAGTGTTATAAACCTATAGCTATATCAGCAGTGTTATAAACCTATAGCTATATCAGCAGTGTTATAAACCTATAGCTATATCAGCAATGTTATAAACCTATAGCTATATCAGCAGTGTTATAAACCTATAGCTATATCAGCAGTGTTATAAACCTATAGCTATATCAGCAGTGTTATAAACCTATAGCTATATCAGCAGTGTTATAAACCTATAGCTATATCAGCAGTGTTATAAACCTATATCTATATCAGCAGTGTTATAAACCTATAGCTATATCAGCAGTGTTATAAACCTATAGCTATATCAGCAGTGTTATAAACCTATAGCTATATCAACAGTGTTGATGAAACTAAGCTATTAAGGTATATGTGTGTGTGTTTGTGTGTGTGTGTGTGTGTTTGTGCGTGTGTGTGTTTTTCTTGTGTGTTGTGTGTGTGCGTGTTTTTCTTGTGTGTGTGTGTGTTTGTGTGTGTGTGTGTGATTGTGCGTGTGTGTTTGTGTTTGTGCGTGTGCATTTGTGCGTGTGAGTGTGTGTGTGTGTGTGTGTGTGTTTGTGTGTGTGTGTTTGTGTGTGTATGTGTGTGTTTGTGTGTGTGTCTTTGTGTGTGTGTGTGTTTGCGCTCCTCTGCTTCCTGACACCTTTTGACCTAGTCAGATTGGAAAAACATTTAGAGATCTCACTCTGGAAGGACCAACAATGCATTTAGAGATCTCACTCTGGAAGAGACCAACCATTCATTTAGAGATCTCACTCTGGAAGAGACCAACAATACATTTAGAGATCTCACTCTGGAAGAGACCAACAATGCATTTAGAGATCTCACTCTGGAAGAGACCAACAATGCATTTAGAGATCTCACTCTGGAAGAGACCAACAATGCATTTAGAGATCTAACTCTGGAAGAGACCAACAATTAATTTAGAGATCTCACTTAGGAAGTGACCAACAATTCATTTAGAGATCTCACTCTGGAAGAGACCAACAATACATTTAGAGATCTCACTCTGGAAGAGACCAACAATACATTTAGAGATCTCACTCTGGAAGAGACCAACAATGCATTTAGAGATCTCACTCTGGAAGAGACCAACAATGCATTTAGAGATCTAACTCTGGAAGAGACCAACAATTAATTTAGAGATCTCACTTAGGAAGTGACCAACAATTCATTTAGAGATCTCACTCTGGAAGAGACCAACAATTCATTTAGAGATCTCACTCTGGAAGAGACCAGCAATTCATTTAGAGATCTCACTCTGGAAGAGACCAACAATGCATTGTGTGTGTGAACGATGTTGAGGCGAAGAGGATGGAGGAGATGCTACAGGGCTTGGAGTTGCAGAGTCAGTAGTGCAAAGAAAAAGCCATATCTCAGACTGGCCAATAAAAAGAAACGATTAAGATGGGCAAAAAACCACAGACACTGGACAGAGGAAGATATGGCTTTTTCTTTGCAACTCTGCCTAGAAAGCCAGTATCCCGGAGTCACCTCTTCACTGTTGACGTTGAGACTGGTGTTTTGCGGATACTATTTAATCAAGCTGCCAGTTGAGGACTTGTGAGGCGTCTGTTTCTCAAACTAGACACTCTAATGTACTTGTCCTCTTGCACAGTTGTGCACCGGGGCCTCCCACTCCTCTTTCTATTCTGGTTAGAGACAGTTTGCCGCCCTGTGTGGTCGCCTGTTAAGCAGCTCCCATTGTTCTTGCCTTTTTATAGCTTTTTGCCCTCCAGACTTTTTCCTACTGCCGCTCTATGTATCATGTATCGTGTATCTGTCTTTTGTGTATTTTCGTTCTGGCATTTTGCACCTGCCCTATGTTTTGTTGTATCTATCTATCTATCCATCCATCCATCCATCCATCCATCCATCCATCCATCCATCCATCCATCCATCCATCCATCCATCCATCCATCCATCCATCCATCCATCCATCCATCCATCCATCCATCCATCCATCCATCCATCCATCCATCCATCCATCCATCCATCCATCCATCCATCCATCCATCTATCCATCTATCTATCTAACGGCGTGATAGATAGATACAGTGGGGAGATCGGCAGTGTATCAAATACTTGTTCTCCCCACTGTATGTATGTATGTATGTATGTATGTATGTATGTATGTATGTATGTATGTATGTATGTATGTATGTATGTATGTATGTATGTATGTATGTATGTATGTATGTATGTATGTATGTATGTATGTATGTATGTATGTATGTATGTATGTATGTATGTATGAAACTGAAACCATTTTCTTTTAAATACAATAAATAAGGAACTGACGAGGTTGCTGTGTTTTGAGCCGTGACCTCGTAAAGAGGTTCAGTTTCTCTAAAATGGTCCTGTCACTGTTTCACTGTCAGGTGATGGTCCCCAATGGCACCCTGTTCCCTATATAGTGCACTACTTCTGGCCAGAGCCCTATGGGGGTGAGAGAGCCCCAGTACACTTATAGGAAATAGGGTGCCATTTGGGACGCAGGTTCAGTGAAACGCTGGGGTCTGGAAGTAGGAGCTGAGAGTCCTGAAATATGAGCCCAAACAGTTCAACCCAAATGAAGATACATCTGGCTCTGTAATTGGCTGCACCAAGTCGAGCTGAACCAAATGCTAATTTGCGGTTTTTAAACAACTCCCAATTGAAAGCACTCGCTGGGAAATATATTTCAAAATCAATGTCAGAACCAGAACAACTGGAAAAATAGCAATCTGTTAAATGGTGCATGAGTTTTCATTTTGGCTTAGGCTTAAATAGGGATAGTACAAATGAAAACCGATAAAAAGAAGCCTCCGACTGTCAATGTTTGGACAGCTTATTTCAAACGACCGTTGTTTTCAGAAATATGGATAAGTACTATACAGAACAATAGGATGCAACCCAGAATGTACGTTTCCCTCCATGTCTCTGTCTCCCCGCAGAGGTCACTGTGTTCCTCCATCAGCCCGGGGAAAGTAACCTTCATTTACCTCCTATATCTCTCTCTGTTTGGCGGAGACGCATGTCCAATATCAAATACCTTCTAAACATGATCAATTATGTGAAGCTGGGATGGAGGAGGCTGAATGCATTCTGTTGTTCAATACCCCCAGGAAGGAGGGATCTCTCTCTCTCTCTCAATGAAAATAATAATTATTCACTACTTCCTCTGAGGGATAATAACAATCAATCGTTCCCAATGAGTCCCTCCACCACTCCTCCCTCCCTCAGCCTCCCCTCTACTCACCCCCTCCACCACTCCTCCCTCCCTCAGCCTCCCCTCTACTCACCCCCTCCACCACTCCTCCCTCCCTCAGCCTCCCCTCTACTCACCCCCTCCACCACTCCTCCCTCCCTCAGCCTCCCCTCTACTCACCCCCTCCACCACTCCTCCCTCCCTCAGCCTCCCCTCTACTCACCCCCTCCACCACTCCTCCCTCCCTCAGCCTCCCCTCTACTCACCCCCTCCACCACTCCTCCCTCCCTCAGCCTCCCCTCTACTCACCCCCTCCACCACTCCTCCCTCCTCTCAGCCTACCTACAACGGTCAGGAGGAATTTTGGACCATTCCTCTTTACAAAACTGTTTCAGTTCAGCAATATTCATGGGATGTCTGGTGTGAACCGCTCTCTTGAGGTCATGCCACAGCATCTCAGTTGGGTTGAGGTCAGGACTCTGACTGGGCCGCTCCAGAAGGCGCATTTTCTTCTGTTGAAGCCATTCTGTTGTTGATTTACTTCTGTGTTTTGGGTCGTTGTCCTTTTGAGTCACCAAACTGCTGTTGAGCTTCAATTGGCAGACAGATGTCAAAATGTCTTGATAAACTTGGGAGTGTATTTTTCCGTCGATGATAGCAAGCTGTCCAGGCCCTGAGGCAGCAAAGCAGCCCCAAACCATGATGCTCCCTCCACCATACTTTACAGTTGGGATGAGGTTTTGATATTGGTGTGCTGTGCCTTTTTTTCTCCACACATACAACTCAACTTTAGTTTCATCTGTCCACAGAATATTTTGCCAGTAGTGCTGTGAAAGATCCAGGTGCAGAAATGTTATTTTTGGACAGCAGTGGCTTCTTCCGTGCTGTCCTCTGTTAGCGTGTTCTAGAGATTTCTGTAAGTCTTTAGCTGACACTCTAGGGTTCTTCTTAACCTCATTGATCATTCTGCGCTGTGCTCTTGCAGTCATCTTTGCAGGACGGCCACTCCAAGGGAGAGTAGCTGCAGTGCTGAACTTTCTCCATTTATAGACAGTTTGTCTTACCGTGGACTGATGAACATCAAGGCTTTTAGAGATACTTTTGTAACCCTTTCCAGCTTTACGCAAGTCAACAATTTTTTATCTTAGGTCTTCTGAGATCTCTTCTGTCCGAGGCATGGTTCACATCAGGCAATGCTTCTTGTGAATAGCAAACTCACATTTTGTGAATTTGTTTTATATTTTAGGGCAGCTCTAACCAACATCTCAAATCTCCTCTCATTGATTGGACTCCAGGTTAGCTGACTCCTGACTCCAATTATCTTTTGGGATCATTGGCCTAGGGGTTCACATACTTTTTCCAACCTACATTACACTGTGAATGTTTAAATTATGTATTCAATATAGACAAGAATAATACAATAATCTGTGTGTTATTAGTTTAAGCAGAAAATTAGTTTATGCAGAAATCCAGAAATTCCAAAGGGTTCACATACTTTTTCTTGACACTGTATATAGATGTATATAGTATATAGAGAGATGTATAGAGATGTATACGGTACATTCATTACCAGTCAAACATTTGGACACACCTACTCATTCCAGGGTTTTTCTTTATTTGCAATATTTTTTACATTGTAGAATAAAAGTGAAGACATCAAAACAATGACATAACACATATGGAATCATGTAGTAACCAAGAAAAGTGTTAAACAAATCAAAATATATTTTATATTTGTGATTCTTCAAAGTAGCCACCCTTTGCCTTGATAACAGCTTTGGACACTCTTGGCATTCTCTCAACCAGCTTCATGAGGTAGTCACCTGGAATGCATTTCAATAAACAGGTGTGCCTTGTAAAAAGTTAATTTGTGGGATTTCTTTACTTCTTAATGTGTTTGAGCCAATTAGTTGTTGTTAGGTCCTGACTGTAGAGAGGCCGCTAGACAGCTTTAGCCCAGATCTGACCCCACACGTTCATGTTGTAGCACATGTTGATGGCACACCCTATCCTGCTGCTGGTCCCCCACACCAACTACACACACACACACACACACACACACATGGTCGACTTGTTTCAGGCTCCAAAGTAACTTTGCTACTAGCATTTTGCTACAACCACAATAACATCTGCTAAACACGTGTCTAAGACCAATTCATTGTATCTGACAAACACACACAACGAGAGGAAGTTTGTTTGGTTAATAGTGAGTTCAAAGTTTCCCCCTATTTCCTGACAGTGGTTTGATCTGCTGCCTACCTGTGTGTAGTGGGTGCAGACCGGGCCGGAACATCTGAAGGGGCAATAGGGGTTACACTCCTGGGGGTAAGGAAAGGAATAGTCCTTCACCTCATCATACCAGGCCTGCACATGCGACGTCGGGGGACGTGGCCTGGACACAGACATACACTGATGAACGCAACATTACAACAACAGGATTATGAACCCTATTCCTTATTTAGTGCCCTACTTTTGACCAGGGCCTTTAGGGAATACCGTGTCATTTAGGACACAGTTTGGTCTCACAGAAATACATTGGATGCAATAAAATATATCACACCTACAGTACCAGTCAAAAGTTTGGACACACCTACTCATTCATTTGATTTATTTTTAATATTTTCTACATTGTAGAATAATAGTGAAGACAATGAAAATAACACATATGGAATCATGTAGTAAACAAAAAAGTATTGAACAAATCTAAATATATTTTATATCTCTCAACCAGCTTCATGAGGTAGTGACCTGGAATGCATTTCAATTAACAGGTGTGCCATGTTCATTTGTGGAATTAATTTCCTTCTTATTGAATTTGAGCCAATCAGTTGTGTTGTGACAAGGTAGAGGTGGTATACAGAAGATAGTCCTATTTGGTAAAAGACCAAGTCCATATTATGGCAAGAACAGCTCATATAAGCAAAGAGAAACAACAGTCCATCATTACTTTAAGACATGAAGGTCAGTCAATATGGATCATTTCAAGAACTTTGAAAGTTTCTTCAAGTGCAGTCGCAAAAACCATCAAGCGCTATGATGAAACTGTCTCTCATGAGGACCAGGAAAGGAAAAGAAGACCCAGAGTTACCTCTGCTGCAGAGGATACATTAGAGTTACCAGCCTCAGATTGCAGCCCAAATAAATGCTTCACAGATACCAGCATGGTTACCACCGCATTCTGCAGCGATACGCCATCCCATCTGGTTTGCGCTTAGTGGTACTATGATTTGTTTTTCAACAGGACAATGACCCAACACACCTCCAGGCTGTGTAAGGGCTATTTGACCAAGAAGGAGAGTGATGGAGTGCTGCATCAGATGACCTGCCTCCACAATCACCCGACCTCAACACAACTGAGATGGTTTGGGATGAGTTGGACCACAGAGTGAAGCAGCCAACAAGTGCTCAGATTTTTGAATCTGTTATTCAATGTGTTTGTATGGGCTAATAGCAGTAAGGACTATCTGTTGTTCCAGGTAGTGAATCTGTTATTCAATGTGTTTGTATGGTCTAATAGCAGTAAGGACTATCTGTTGTTCCATGTAGTGAATATGTTATTCAATGTGTTTGTATGGGCTAATAGCAGTAAGGACTATCTGTTGTTCCATGTAGTGAATCTGTTATTCAATGTGTTTGTATGGTCTAATAGCAGTAAGGACTATCTGTTGTTCCATGTAGTGAATCTGTTATTCAATGTGTTTGTATGGTCTAATAGCAGTAAGGACTATCTGTTGTTCCATGTAGTGAATCTGTTATTCAATGTGTTTGTATGGTCTAATAGCAGTAAGGACTATCTGTTGTTCCATGTAGTGAATCTGTTATTCAATGTGTTTGTATGGGCTAATAGCAGTAAGGACTATCTGTTGTTCCATGTAGTGAATCTGTTATTCAATGTGTTTGTATGGTCTAATAGCAGTAAGGACTATCTGTTGTTCCATGTAGTGAATCTGTTATTCAATGTGTTTGTATGGTCTAATAGCAGTAAGGACTATCTGTTGTTCCATGTAGTGAATCTGTTATTCAATGTGTTTGTATGGTCTAATAGCAGTAAGGACTATCTGTTGTTCCATGTAGTGAATCTGTTATTCAATGTGTTTGTATGGTCTAATAGCAGTAAGGACTATCTGTTGTTCTAAGTAGTGAATATGTTATTCAATGTGTTTGTTTGGGCTAATAGCAGTAAGGACTATCTGTTGTTCCATGTAGTGAATCTGTTATTCAATGTGTTTGTTTGGGCTAATAGCAGTAAGGACTATCTGTTGTTCTAAGTAGTGAATCTGTTATTCAATGTGTTTGTATGGTCTAATAGCAGTAAGGACTATCTGTTGTTCCATGTAGTGAATCTGTTATTCAATGTGTTTGTATGGGCTAATAGCAGTAAGGACTATCTGTTGTTCCATGTAGTGAATCTGTTATTCAATGTGTTTGTATGGTCTAATAGCAGTAAGGACTATCTGTTGTTCCATGTAGTGAATCTGTTATTCAATGTGTTTGTATGGTCTAATAGCAGTAAGGACTATCTGTTGTTCCATGTAGTGAATCTGTTATTCAATGTGTTTGTATGGTCTAATAGCAGTAAGGACTATCTGTTGTTCCATGTAGTGAATCTGTTATTCAATGTGTTTGTATGGTCTAATAGCAGTAAGGACTATCTGTTGTTCCATGTAGTGAATCTGTTATGCAATGTGTTTGTATGGTCTAATAGCAGTAAGGACTATCTGTTGTTCTAAGTAGTGAATCTGTTATGCAATGTGTTTGTATGGGCTAATAGCAGTAAGGACTATCTGTTGTTCCATGTAGTGAATCTGTTATTCAATGTGTTTGTATGGTCTAATAGCAGTAAGGACTATCTGTTGTTCCATGTAGTGAATCTGTTATGCAATGTGTTTGTATGGTCTAATAGCAGTAAGGACTATCTGTTGTTCCATGTAGTGAATCTGTTATTCAATGTGTTTGTATGGTCTAATAGCAGTAAGGACTATCTGTTGTTCCATGTAGTGAATCTGTTATTCAATGTGTTTGTATGGTCTAATAGCAGTAAGGACTATCTGTTGTTCCATGTAGTGAATCTGTTATTCAATGTGTTTGTATGGTCTAATAGCAGTAAGGACTATCTGTTGTTCCATGTAGTGAATCTGTTATTCAATGTGTTTGTATGGTTTAATAGCAGTAAGGACTATCTGTTGTTCCATGTAGTGAATCTGTTATTCAATGTGTTTGTATGGGCTAATAGCAGTAAGGACTATCTGTTGTTCCATGTAGTGAATCTGTTATTCAATGTGTTTGTATGGTCTAATAGCAGTAAGGACTATCTGTTGTTCCATGTAGTGAATCTGTTATTCAATGTGTTTGTATGGGCTAATAGCAGTAAGGACTATCTGTTGTTCCATGTAGTGAATCTGTTATTCAATGTGTTTGTATGGTCTAATAGCAGTAAGGACTATCTGTTGTTCCATGTAGTGAATCTGTTATTCAATGTGTTTGTATGGTCTAATAGCAGTAAGGACTATCTGTTGTTCCATGTAGTGAATCTGTTATTCAATGTGTTTGTATGGTCTAATAGCAGTAAGGACTATCTGTTGTTCCATGTAGTGAATCTGTTATTCAATGTGTTTGTATGGTCTAATAGCAGTAAGGACTATCTGTTGTTCCATGTAGTGAATCTGTTATTCAATGTGTTTGTATGGTTTAATAGCAGTAAGGACTATCTGTTGTTCCATGTAGTGAATCTGTTATTCAATGTGTTTGTATGGGCTAATAGCAGTAAGGACTATCTGTTGTTCCATGTAGTGAATCTGTTATTCAATGTGTTTGTATGGTCTAATAGCAGTAAGGACTATCTGTTGTTCCATGTAGTGAATCTGTTATTCAATGTGTTTGTATGGGCTAATAGCAGTAAGGACTATCTGTTGTTCCATGTAGTGAATCTGTTATTCAATGTGTTTGTATGGTCTAATAGCAGTAAGGACTATCTGTTGTTCCATGTAGTGAATCTGTTATTCAATGTGTTTGTATGGTCTAATAGCAGTAAGGACTATCTGTTGTTCCATGTAGTGAATCTGTTATTCAATGTGTTTGTATGGTTTAATAGCAGTAAGGACTATCTGTTGTTCCATGTAGTGAATCTGTTATTCAATGTGTTTGTATGGTTTAATAGCAGTAAGGCCAAATTCCATGTTTCATCAAATAATTGTTTTATATTTTGGGGGGATACCTTAAGGGGTCCAGGCTTAGACTTTAAAGGGATTAAATGACTGCTGGCCTTAACGAATGCTAGACTCTCTCTCTCTCTCTCTCTCTCTCTCTCTCTCTCTCTCTCTCTCTCTCTCTCTCTCTCTCTCTCATCTACTCATTCAGTATTCAGTTTGAGGCAGGAATTTATATTTGACTATAAGTGGATTCTATACATCCAGTATTCAGTTTGTTTTACTGTAAGATTCAAGGTTGAGACCCAGACAGAGTTGAGCTGGAAGTTCCATTTAGAGAATTAAATTGAATTGTGAATGCATATCTACTGACTACGGGAGGGAGGGAGACTGGGGGAGAGAGTGGAGAGAGGGCAGACTGATAGTGGTTGTGTTAGGGCCACATGGGGTCAGAGATATAGAATGGCTTTGTGGAGCTCTGCAGACAACTGCACAGCCAAGCTTACCGACAGTTAAAAAAAGAGGGTATCATTTTTAGGATTTGCTGTGAAATCTCACTTTCAGGGAACATGCCCTGTTGTAATGGCTGTGACAGACCATATAATTCCCTGTCTCCTAATGGTAGCCTATACAGTATCTTGCTGTATCTCATGTATATGTGTAAATTGGTTTGTGTTAGTGGTCTACACAGGTCAACATTGTTCCTCAACAATAGCTACATGTCCTTGTAGCTCCACTACAATTCACTAAACTCTAAACCTCAACTAAATCTTGTAATAATGTGGAAATTGAGGAACTTGAAGAGACTAAACTGTTCGGAGTTACCCTTGATTGTAAACTATCATGGTCAAAACAGACCATATCATTTCCTGTCTCCTAATGGTAGCCTATACAGTATCTTGCTGCATCTCATGTCTACAGTTGAAGTCATAAGTTTACATACACTTAGGTTAAAGTCATTAAAACTAATTTTTCAACCACTCCACAGATTTCATGTTAACAAACTCTAGTTTTGTCAAGTCAGTTAGGACATCTACTTTGTACATGACACAAGTAATTCTTCCAACAATTGTTTACAGACAGATTATTTCACTTATAATTCATTATATCACAATTCCAGTGGGTCAGAGGTTTACATACACTAAGTTGACTGTGCCTTTAAACAGCTGGAAAATTCCAGAAAATGATGTAATGGCTTTAGAAGCTTCTGATAGGCTAATTGACATCATTTTAGTCAATTGGAGGTGTACCTGTGGATGTATTTTTGTATTTATTTTTCACCTTTATTTAACCAGGTAGGCTAGTTGAGAACAAGTTCTCATTTACAACTGCGACCTGGCCAAGACAAAGCAAAGCAGTGCGACAAAAAACAACACAGAGTTACACATGGGAATAAAACAAACGTACAGTCAATAACACAATAGAGAATCTATATACAGTGTGCAAATGTAGTGCAAAATGCAGTAAGGTCTGGTTCATCCTTGGGAGCAATTTCCAAATGCCTGAAGGTACCACGTTCATCTGTACAAACAATAGTACGCAAGTATAAACACCATGGGACCACACAGCCGTCATACCACTCAGGAAGGAGACGCGTTCTGTCTCCTAGAGATGAACGTACTATGGTGCGAAAAGTGCAAATCAATCCCAGAACAACAGCAAAGGACCTTGTGAAGATGCTGGAGGAAACAGGTACAAAAGTATCTATATCCACAGTAAAACGAGTCCTATATTGACATAACCTGAAAGGCCGCTCAGCAAGGAAGAAGCCAGACTACGATTTGCAACTGCACATGGGGACAAAGATCATACTTTTTGGAGAAATGTCCTTTGATCTGATGAAACAAAAATAGAACTGTTTGGCCATAATAACCATCGTTATGTTTGGAGGAAAAAGGGGGAGGCTTGCAAGCCGAAGAACACCATCCCAACCGTGAAGCATGGGGGTGGCAGCATCATGTTGTGGGGGTGCTTTGCTGCAGGAGGG
This sequence comes from Thymallus thymallus, assembly GCA_023634145.1. Taxonomy (NCBI): domain Eukaryota; kingdom Metazoa; phylum Chordata; class Actinopteri; order Salmoniformes; family Salmonidae; genus Thymallus; species Thymallus thymallus. The sequence continues at coordinate 1,513,939 of CM042417.1, read as the reverse complement.
ATTGGTGCACTTCACAAAATAGATGGCATCATGAGGAAGGAAAATTATGTGGATATATTGAAGCAACATCTCAAGACATCAGTCAGGAAGTTAAAGCTTGGTCGCAAATGGGTCTTCCAAATGGACAATGATCCAAGCACACTTCCAAAGTTGTGTCAAAATGGCTTAAGGACAACAAAGTCAAGGTATTGGAGTGGCCATCAGAAAGCCCTGACCTCAATCCTATAGAACATTTTGTGGGCAGAACTGAAAAAGCATGTGCGAGCAAGGAGGCCTACAAACCTGACTCAGTTACACCAGTTCTGTCAGGAGGATTGTGCCAAAATTAGCCCAACTTATTGTGGGAAGCTTGTGGAAGGCTAACCGAACCATTTGACCCAAGTTAAACAAGTTAAAGGCAATGATACCAAATACTAATTGAGTGTATGTAAACTTCTGACCCACTGGGAATGTGATGAAAGAAATAAAAGCTGAAATAAATCATTCTCTCTACTATTATTCTGACATTTCACATTCTTAAAATAAAGTGGTGATCCTAACTGACCTAAGACATGTATTTTTGAATATGATTAAATGTGAGAAACTGAGTTTAAATGTATTTGGCTAAAGTGTGTGTAAACGACTTCAACTGTATGTGCAAATTGGTTTGTAGTGGTCTACAGAGGTCAACATTGTTTCTCAGCAATAGCTACATATCCTTGTGAAATCCATTCAAACACCAAACACAATTCACTTCTGGGTCTCTCAGTTGAGCTCTGGCGTCATCTGGGTTCCAACAACACAATCGTCTATGTACCTGAGTGTGGCTGAGTTACATATTATGTTGTCCCCATGCCGTAGAGACCGGGGTTCACATCACAGTCCTCTTCACTACTATTTCTCTGTTGTATATCCTAATGCAGTGTTTCCCAACTCCAGTCCTCCAGTACCCCCAACAGCCCAACTCCAGTCCTCCAGTACCCCCAACAGCCCAACTCCAGTCCTCCAGTACCCCCAACAGCCCAACTCCAGTCCTCCAGTACCCCCAACAGCCCAACTCCAGTCCTCCAGTACCCCCAACTCCAGTCCTCCAGTACCCCCAACAGCCCAACTCCAGTCCTCCAGTACCCCCAACAGCCCAACTCCAGTCCTCCAGTACCCCCAACAGCCCAACTCCAGTCCTCCAGTACCCCCAACAGCCCTACTCCAGTCCTCCAGTACCCTCAACTCCAGTCCTCCAGTACCCCCAACAGCCCAACTCCAGTCCTCCAGTACTCCCAACATTCCAACCCCTGGTCCTCCAGTACCCCTAACAGCCCAACTCCGGTCCTCTAGTACCCCCAAAAGCCCAACCCCTGGTCCTCCAGTACCCCCAAAAGCCCAACTCCGGTCCTCTAGTACCCCCAAAAGCCCAACCCCTGGTCCTCCAGTACCCCCAACAGCCCAACTCCAGTCCTCCAGTACCCCCAACTCCAGTCCTCCAGTACCCCCAACAGCCCAACTCCAGTCCTCCAGTACCCCCAACAGCCCAACTCCAGTCCTCCAGTACCCCCAACAGCCCAACTCCGGTCCTCCAGTACCCTCAACAGCTCAACTCCGGTCCTCCAGTACCCCCAACAGCCCAACTCCGGTCCTCCAGTACCCTCAACAGCTCAACTCCGGTCCTCCAGTACCCTCAACAGCTCAACTCCGGTCCTCCAGTTCCCTCAACAGCTCAACTCCGGTCCTCCAGTACCCTCAACAGCTCAACTCCGGTCCTCCATTACCCCCAACAGCCCAACCCCGGTCCTCCAGTACCCTCAACAGCTCAACTCCGGTCCTACAGTACCCTCAACAGCTCAACTCCGGTCCTCCAGTACCCCCAACAGCCCAACCCCGGTCCTCCATTTCAGTTTGCCTCTTAACAGTACAGCAACTCCGGTCCTCCAGTATCATCAACAGCACATATTGTTGTTGTGTCTCCAGTATCAGTAACAGTACATATTGTTGTTGTGTCTCCAGTATCATCAACAGCACATATTGTTGTTGTGTCTCCAGTATCATCAACAGCACATATTGTTGTTGTGTCTCCAGTATCAGTAACAGCACACATATTCTCCTTAAAAAATAAATAAATACACAATCCTCTATAGAAGCATGAAAATAGAAGATATCAGGACAGACGGACGGACGGACGGACGGACAGGCAGGCAGGCAGGCAGGCAGGCAGGCAGGCAGGCAGGCAGGCAGGCAGACAGACAGACAGACAGACAGACAGACAGACAGACAGACAGACAGACAGACAGACAGACAGACAGACAGACAGACAGACAGACAGACAGACAGACAGACAGACAGACAGACAGACAGACAGACAGACAGACAGACATACAGACAGACAGACAAGCAGGCAGAAAGACAAAATGAGGAACAATCAACCGGGGAACATTATTGAACATTTACCAATTAGAATTCTCTAAGCGCTTCTTAAAGGGCTGTAGCGGCATGTTGAGCTGAGTGATGCTCGATATGGGACAATAAAACAAATGACTTGGGTGAGATGTCATAGTGTGTTAGTGCACATGACAGAATCTGCCTAGCGATTAGGATCTGGAAAATATTCAGGAAGGCCCCGCTAAACATCCAACCCAGGAGACTTTCTCATCCCCTAGCTAACCATGTGTGAAATAGCTTTAGACAACATTAATATTGATAAAGACTGTTCCCTCTGAGAAACTGATTTATGTCACCTTCAGCAGAGGTTAAAGAAAAACATTTATTAAGACCCTCAAAGAGATGGCACACACACACAAACGTACACACACACATATATATGGCAGGCTCTGTACAAAGCACCTGAAGATGTCATTGGTCTATAATTCAGGTTTAAAGCCAGCATTAGTGTTGTCAGGTGTTGGTTTATAGGAGATCCAGTCTGATCAATTTCAGTCTTTCCTTTGTAAAGAGCTTTAATTGAACTTTTATTTCTCCGATATAAACAAAGTGCTATCTAGAAGCCAAAGGGTTCTTCATCTGTCCACACGGGGTAACCATTTGAAGAACCCTTGTTGGTTCAAGGTAAGGTTCAGAATGTTTTTACCTGGAACCAAAAAGAGTTTTACCTAGAACCAAGATGGGTTCTCCTATAGGGACAGCCGAAGAACCCTTTTGGAAGAATTTTTTTCTAAGAGTGCAACATCCACACCCTCGGTATTCAACATATAAAACAGACCAGGCTAAAACACTATTGAATTTGTTAAGCAATTATCACACAAATAAAACATTCACTCACATAACATCTGGTTCTATTCATGGACCACTGAAATATTGGTTAAAAAACAGGTAATATATTGACTATCTGGTCGCTGCACTACATTCTACATCGAACCACACTTCATCAGCATGTAGTTGTGCAGCATGTTACTAGGACCCTACTGGGACCCTACCCTGCAGTTACTGGGACCCTACTGGGACCCTACCCTGCAGTTACTGGGACCCTACTGGGACCCTACCCTGCAGTTACTAGGACCCTACTGGGACCCTACCCTGCAGTTACTGGGACCCTACTGGGACCCTACCCTGCAGTTACTGGGACCCTACTGGGACCCTACCCTGCATTTACTAGGACCCTACCCTGCAGTTACTGGGACCCTACTGGGACCCTACCCTGCAGTTACTGGGACCCTACTGGGACCCTACCCTGCAGTTACTGGGACCCTACTGGGACCCTACCCTGCAGTTACTAGGACCCTACTCTGCAGTTACTGGGACCCTACTGGGACCCTACCCTGCAGTTACTGGGACCCTACTGGGACCCTACCCTGCAGTTACTGGGACCCTACTGGGACCCTACCCTGCAGTTACTGGGACCCTACCCTGCAGTTACTGGGACCCTACCCTGCAGTTACTGGGACCGTACTGGGACCCTACCCTGCAGTTACTGGGACCCTACCCTGCAGTTACTGGGACCCTACTGAATTACAGCCTTTTGCATTTATCCTACAGGTGTTCAGGTGTTTGAACTTCCCAATGACATCTGTTTCTGTCTAGTAAAGCTCCTATTACTCTGATGCAGCACACAACATACATCCAGTCTTTTGATCCTTTCACTAGAGGCACTTGGTCAGATATTCACTAGAGGAGCTTGGTCAGATATTCACTAGAGGAGCTTGGTCAGATATTCACTAGAGGAGCTTGGTCAGATATTCACTAGAGGAGCTTGGTCAGATATTCACTAGAGGAGCTTGCTCACTAGTGGTAGTCGCCCGATGAGTCATGTTTTGAATGAGTCTTGTTTTGAATGAGTCATGTTTTGAATGTTGTTTTGAATGAGTCTTGTTTTTGAATGAGTCTTGTTTTGAATGAGTCATGTTTTGAATGAGTCATGTTTTGAATGAGTCTTGTTTTAAAGGAGTCATGTTTTGAATGAGTCATGTTTTGAATGAGTCATGTTTTGAATGAGTCTTGTTTTAAAGGAGTCATGTTTTGAATAAGTCATGTTTTGAATGAGTCTTAGTGTTACTCTGATTGCATGATCACACTAGCAGTGAGTAGATATGGTTGTCCTTGTTCAATAGAGCATTGGACTAGTCTCAACGATGTTCCTGTCTGCCAGGACATTGCAGGATATCTAGGTTGACTCATTTTCCCTGGCTTTGTAAAGACTACAGTCTGACGGGAGCCCTACTTCCTTGTCCAATTGCGTTCCACCCTCGAAGGCAGGTTCTACAGGTTCACGGCAGTTATGTTACGGTTCACTGTCAATCTGAGATGGCTAAATAATTACAATTGCAGTGACGGAGAGTAAAGGACTGATTTTGGCGTTATGACTCATTCTAGTCTTGGACTAACTATACATGTGTGTTGTAGCTAGCTAGCTAACATGTGTCTGTTAGTGGTGTAATACTTTGCATCTTGCTGCTACAGTAGGAATACACACAGTACACAACAATAAAGTCTAACAGCGTTTCGTTATTCTTTTATAGACAATAGCGCTTGGTGGCCTACAGATTGCTCTACATGAGGAGAAGCTAGGCACAGGACACTGAATCCCCTTGCCTGTGTGTGTTGTTGGGGCCATTCCAGCAATTCAAGAGGAGGTCCATAAAAACAATCTCCCCTTGTATCAAAGTGACTCTGAACACCTGACTGCCCCTTAACCACACCAGTATTCCCTTTGTACTGTAGTATTTCTAGGTGTTAGTATTAGATTTGTCTTCTACTATATACACACGTCATACATTGTCAAAACTCAAAACTTACCTCGGTCTCCAGAGCAAATCAACTCTGTCTTGAATACAAGCCATGTCTACTTATTTTGCTACATTGACAGACTAATCTGTTTTATTGAAACATGTTTACATGCCAACAAATTAGTTGAAATGATGAGTTTTTCTTTATTTGCACTATTTTTTACATTGTAGAATAAAAGTGAAGACATCAAAACTATGACATAACACATATGGAATCATGTAGTAACCAAAAAAGTGTTAAACAAATCTAAATATATTTAATTTGTAGCCACCCTTTGCCTTGATGACAACTTTGGACACTCTTGGCAAACTTAGCTTGCAAAGTTACAAATCACATCACCAGGTAAAAAAAAATATATTAAACTTTTATTTAACAAATCAGTTAAGAACAAATTCTTATTTACGGATTTACGGGTTTGGCCAGTGTAGGCCGTCATTGTAAATAAGAATTTGTTCTTAACTGGGATCATGTTTTTCAGCTCAGGAAACATGGGACCAACAGTTTACATGTTGCTTTTTTCCCCTTCAGTATAGTTTGCTAGCTAAATAGTTAGCTAAGTTAGATACGTTAATTCTGCTCAACTTCGAAGGTAATCGATTTGTATTTATTATGGATCCCAAGGCAGCAGCTACTCTTCCTGGGGTAACCTACCATGGGGGAGTGTTTACTACTGTAACCTACCATGGGGGAGTGTTTACTACTGTAACCTACCATGGGGGAGTGTTTACTACTGTAACCTAAACCTGTTTAGTTGTTAATCCTCTAGTTATATTTAGGAAACACTACATTGAAGAGATTTAGTGCAATATTGTTTTAAACCGAGTGCACTAGTGTCTGTCTGTCTGTCTGTCTGTTTGTCTGTCTGTTGCATTCTGTGAGAAAGTATTTTGATTTTTGCAGTATTTTGGGGTATTTTTGCCTTAAAGATGTAAAGACTACATGAACCTCATCGTTGAACTATGTTTGAATTTCAAGCGCACTCCAGAATAAACACATGTACACATGAAATTACTCATTAAAAATGGGACTGACTTTCCTCTGTGAGGTGATCGAGGTGTTGGAGGTGTTTGAGGTTTATAGCTGGTTTATTTTCTTTCCTGCCGCCACCAAATTGATAGAATCTACCGCAGCATAAAGTTGATATACTCAAACAGTTTTTCTCTTTAAAATGTTCAAACGACAATCGCGTTCCTTTCATACCCCGCCTCTAAGCCCTAACATTAAAGAGCCCCAGCCAGTCAGAGTTATCAAGCTCTACCTCTGAAAGGAGACATCCTGTTCATTTAGAAGCAGAGATGGTGAATAAAGCACCGGACGTCACTGGCTCTGTGGGGAGGTTGAGGTTGAGGTCGGGGTTCGAGCCCAGAATCAAAGTTAATGGCCATGGTTACCCATACTGCACAGCTCTGTGGGAAAAACTCATTAATGTGTACTGTAGCTTAGCCTACCAATGAGTCACGACCAATTCAAACAGTTGCAGGGCTGGTAAAGGACATGTCATGAACTGAGCTGGTCTTTAGAAGTGATCAACAACAAATTAACTCATTGATGTATACGTTGATAAACTGTATGACTTTAGGTTCTTAATAACAATACGTGAAGGTGGTCATTGGTATACAGCTAGCACCTAGCCTAGCAGAGTGTCAGACGTATAGTAAACATGGCACCACCTAGCCTAGTACCACCTAGCATGGCACCACCTAGCCTAGTACCACCTAGCATGGCAACACCTAGCCTAGTACCACCTAGCATGGCAACACCTAGCCTAGCGGCATTTCGCAGACTCCATCTAGCATAACACCATCTGCCCTAGCATAACACCATCTGCCCTAGCATAACACCATCTGCCCTAGCATAACACCATCTGCCCTAGCATAGCACCATCTACCATAGCATAGCACCATGTAGCCTAGCAGACAGTTGAGGCAGTAACCCTTGAGCTGACCACTGTTCCTGACAGGGGCCTTTACAGATCCCTCTTGTCATCTCTGCTCTGGAGGGAGAGAAACACTGTAAACACTCCTTTATGAAGGGATAATTCCACACACACGTGCACGCACACACACACACATACACACACACATGCACGCAGACAGGCATATACGCACCTACACACACAACCACACACACTCCATCACCGTAGGCTACCGTTAATGAACTGATTCATGGAGTACTCCAATCTCTCCAGCGCACACCTGCCACTTTTTATCCTCCTCTTCCTGTCTCTCCTTCATCCTCCTCCTCTTCCTCTCTCCTTCTCTCTGCTGTCCTCTGGTGACAGGTGGAACCATGACAGGTCTCTGCTGCTCTCTGGTGACAGATGGAAGCAATCAATCAATCAAATGTATTTATCAAGCCCTTTTTACATCAGCCGATGTCACAAAGTGCTATACAGAAACCCAGCCTAAAACCCCAAACAGCAAGCAATGCAGATGTAGAAGCACGGTGGCTAGGAAAAACTCCCTAGAAAGGCAGGAACCTAGGAAGAAACCTAGAGAGGAACCAGGCTCTGAGGGGTGGCCAGTCCTCTTCTGCCTGTGCCGGGTGGAGATTATAACAATTCATGGCCATTAAGGCCAGTTCTTTCTCCAAGAACCATGACACGTCTCTGCTGCCCTCTGGTGACAGGTGGAACCATGACAGGTCTCTGCTGCCCTCTGGTGACAGGTGGAACCATGACAGGTCTCTGCTGCCCTCTGGTGACAGGTGGAACCATGACACGTCTCTGCTGCCCTCTGGTGACAGGTGGAACCATGACAGGTCTCTGCTGCCCTCTGGTGACAGGTGGAACCATGACACGTCTCTGCTGCCCTCTGGTGATAGGTGGAACTATGACACTCTCATCCTCCAGATTATCCTTCAGTGTCTGAGTGAATGAACCCTCATCTCTGACCACATCTACAACAGCACCTTATTATACTAACAATTAAATTATTTCATTTTGGCCTCGATAAATTGCACAGGCACCTCATTTTCACAAACTACCACAACCATACGACTTGGAAATGTATGAAGTAATTCCACCTTGCTTTGCTGTAACATAGTTACAGTAACTTGGTATAGTCATAGCTCTAAAATATTTACAGTTTTGCGCATAGGGAAGTTTACTGTAGTGAAAAGAGAGGTGTGGACTGTCTGGCCCTGAGCAAAGAAGACTCTGGACTCTCCTTGAATGCTTCTGCATATTTCATGTGGCTAGGATCACTGCCTCTGGCTGGATGCTCTGGAACACCACCAGATAAACCATCTTCTACTTGATATGTTCTCATTAATATTGAGGCAGCAGCCAGGCACACCATTGTAGAGTCTTGTTTTTTCTACTTAGTAAGTATATCAACGTCAGTCTGGTATGTTTGTATTGATCTATAACCATTCAAAGGAAACAATCATTATGTGTGTGTGAGTCTAAGTTCAGGTTATTGTGATTATCTGGCAGTTTGTCTTATCACTCAGGAGACTCTCAGACAGACGGATGGACTAATGGATGGACGGAAGGACGAACGGACACACACAGCTCTTGGGGGTATTACTGGGCCTACCTACCTGAGACACACAGCTCTTGGGGGTATTACTGGGCCTACCTACCTGAGACACACAGCTCTTGGGGGTATTACTGGCCCTACCTACCTGAGACACACAGCTCTTGGGGGTAATACTGGGCCTACCTACCTGACACACACAGCTCTTGGGGGTATTACTGGGCCTACCTACCTGAGACACACAGCTCTTGGGGGTAATACTGGGCCTACCTACCTGAGACACACAGCTCTTGGGGGTATTACTGGGCCTACCTACCTGAGACACACAGCTCTTGGGGGTAATACTGGGCCTACCTACCTGAGACACACAGCTCTTGGGGGTATTACTGGGCCTACCTACCTGAGACACACAGCTCTTGGGGGTATTACTGGGCCTACCTACCTGAGACACACAGCTCTTGGGGGTATTACTGGGCCTACCTACCTGAGACACACAGCTCTTGGGGGTAATACTGGGCCTACCTACCTGAGACACAGTTGGCCATGTTATCCTGTACAGCAGACCAGTTAACTCCGTACAGTTGTATTAAAACAATACTCCACTGCTAGGTCTCCCAGCAGACCAGTTATTTCCATACAGTAAATGCTTATACATTGTGTGCACAAAACATTAGGAACACCTTCCTAATATTGAGTTGAACCCCCTTCTGTCCTCAGAACAGCCTCAATTCCTCCGGGCATGGACTCTACAAGGTGTCAAAAGTGTTCCATGTGGATGCTGGCCCATGTAGACTCCAATGCTTCCCCCAGTTGTATCAAGTTGGCTGGATGTCTTTTGGGTGGTGGGCCATTCTCGATACACACGGGAAACTGTTAAGCATGAAAAATTCAGCAGGGTTGCAGTTCTTGACGTAGTCAAACCGGTGTGCCTGGCAGCTACTACCCTACCCTGTTCAAACGCACTTTGTCTTGCCCATTCACCCAGCTCTCTCTCGCTTCAACCAGTCTCCTCCCCTTCATCTACACTGATTGAAGTGGATTTAACAGGTGACATCAATAAGGGATCAAAGGTTTCACCTGGATTCACCTGGTCAGTCTGTCATGGAAAGAGCAAGTTTTCTAATGTTTTGTACACTCAGTGTACGTGAAGCCTATGGCAATATCAATGCATAGGGGAGCGGTGTTACACTAAATCCCTTCCCCCAGTCAATAAGACTGTGTTTGCTGTTATGTTGTTTATTCATATGAAGACTGTTAGGATTGGCTTGTTCTCTATCTAGTCTCTCTGGTAGCTTTATTGATGGTTCATTATGGTATTAGTCTCTCTGGTAGCTTTATTGATGATTCATTATGGTATTAGTCTCTCTGGTAGCTTTATTGATGGTTCATTATGGTATTAGTCTCTCTGGTAGCTTTATTGATGGTTCATTATGGTATTAGTCTCTCTGGTAGCTTTATTGATGGTTCATTATGGTATTAGTCTCTCTGGTAGCTTTATTGATGGTTCATTATGGTATTAGTCTCTCTGGTAGCTTTATTGACGGTTCATTATGGTATTAGTCTCTCTAGTAGCTTTGTTGATGGTTCATTATGGTATTAGTCTCTCTGGTAGCATTATTGATGGTTCATTATGGTATTAGTCTCTCTGGTAGCTTTATTGATGGTTCATTATGGTATTAGTCTCTCTGGTAGCTTTATTGACGGTTCATTATGGTATTAGTCTCTCTGGTAGCTTTATTGATGGTTCATTATGGTATTAGTCTCTCTGGTAGCTTTATTGATGGTTCATTATGGTATTAGTCTCTCTGGTAGCTTTATTGACGGTTCATTATGGTATTAGTCTCTCTGGTAGCTTTATTGATGGTTCATTATGGTATTAGTCTCTCTGGTAGCTTTATTGATGGTTCATTATGGTATTAGTCTCTCTGGTAGCTTTATTGACGGTTCATTATGGTATTAGTCTCTCTGGTAGCTTTATTGATGGTTCATTATGGTATTAGTCTCTCTGGTAGCTTTATTGATGGTTCATTATGGTATTAGTCTCTCTGGTAGCTTTATTGATGGTTCATTATGGTATTAGTCTCTCTGGTAGCTTTATTGATGGTTCATTATGGTATTAGTCTCTCTGGTAGCTTTATTGATGGTTCGTTATGGTATTAGTCTCTCAATTTCTCTCCCCACCTCTCCTTCTCCCCCGCCTCTCTCTCTCTCTCTCTCTCTATTCCTTCCTTCTTTAACAAAGCCCACTAAACTCTATCTATGTGCTTTCATGTATCTACTCTTCCTCTACTGTCTGAATAATGTATATACGCCTCATTGTGCTTCAATCAAAATGTCAATTACAACAATATCAACACAGGCCTGGCATTGACAACCTGTTCCCCACCCCCCACACAAAAACACCATTTGTAATGGCGTTTGTATCCTTGACGGCTATTTAAACCCGGTAAATTGTACCGCTCCGGTCTTGTCATCTTGATGTGCATCTCTCTTTTCTCACCCCTCCTAGCGCTGGTGGAGATGAATTAAGAAAGCCGGGAAATGGAATACAAAATACTGTATTTCAGGTGGTTCTTGTTCCTCCCTCTCTCTCTCTCTCTCTCTCCCCCCCCCCCCTCAGTATGGTCTATAAGAGGAGGAACTCAGAGGAGAGAAGACACTGTGGAAGAGATGGAGAGAGTAGAGAATAACAGAAAGCTGTGTGAGTGTGTGCGTTCCGTGTTAGATCCTGACACACTGGGCCGGATGCTGTAGGAACTCCCAGGCATTAGCATTAGATCCTGACGCACAGTGATACTCGAATGACCTGTCAGAAATATCAGAGAAAGGTGTTGTTGATGTATTTAAAAATTATATTTTATCTGCTATCTTTTACAGCAAATCATGAAGGAAAGACAAATGTACTGAACAAAAATAGCCTGCATGTTTATGTTAGCTTACATTACATAATGTTAGCTAGGCAGAGTTAATAACATCCTGTCCGAGTGACCAACAACAAGTAGCTATAACATTAGACATAATGTAACCTCCCCAAAAATATTAGCTACTTTGTCGTTGGCCATATTGCAACAAGTATAGCGCCAATGTTACATTATCTCTCCAAAAAGAGGATATGTAGAAACAAAACTCAGTCTCAAATATGACACAAGTTAGGTAGCTAGGTAGGTAGCTAACTACTTATAACCAAGGCTGACCCCCAGCCTACGCTTTTAGAAAAATTATCTCAGCCATATTCACAATTGAGGCAGATTAAATAGAAATCACAACCCTGAACTCTCTACTGTAGCTAGCTATGTTAGCTAGCAAATGTAATCTAATGAATGTTTTTCTAAAGTTACATAGCTAGCTACAATAGCACAATGCGGCATTGAATTCCCCTACAGCTTCAACAAACACAAGTGGCTGTAAGGTTTATGTTCAGAGAGGTCTCTGGAAACCTTTATGGTTGTTCAGGTTTAGTTTCCAGAGCGATCTCTGGAATTCTCTATGTTCCATTTAGAGTTGGTCCCCAGTTAGATCAGCTGCTCCGCATTGCCTCTAATTGGGGAGACTATTTATGTTCAGCGTTCCCACCTGTGTTTGTGGGTTTTTGTGTGTGTTCTTTTGATTTTCACGCCGGTTCATGGTTGCTGTCTCGCCTTTGTTCGGTTTTGGGATTATTACTGAAATAAAGGAATGTATTCTCACTACAGCTCTGTGCCTCGGGTCCTGTTTCATAGCGATTGTGAAAGTGGGATTAAAATTGATTTAATTATCAACAATCTACACAAAATACTGTTACGTCAATCTGGAAGAAAAATAATTAATGGAAAAATTACAATTTCTTTTCACCCATTATTCTTTAAGAACTTCTTCAAGCTCTGTCACGTTGGTTGTTGATAGACAGCCATTTTCAGGTCCTGCCATATATTTTCAAGTAGATTTAAGTAAAAACTGTAACTCTGCCACTCATTCAATGTCAATGTCGTCTTGGTAAGAACCTCCAGTGTATTTGGCCTTGTGTTTTAGGTTATAGTCCTGCTGAAAGGTGAATTCATCTCCCAGTGTCTGGTGGAAAGCAGACTGAACCAGGTTTTCCTCTAGGACTTTTCCGGTGCTTAGCTCCATTCCCTTTCTTTTTATCCTGATAAACTCCCTGGTCCTTGCTGATGACAAGCATACCCATAACATGATGTAGCCAACACTATATAAACTCCCTAGTCCTTGCTGATAACAAGCATACCCATAACATGATGCAGCCACCACTATAAACACTCCCTGGTCCTTGCTGATAACAAGCATACCCATAACATGATGCAGCCACCGCTATATAAACACCCTGGTCCTTGCTGATAACAAGCATACCCATAACATGATGCAGCCACCACTATATAAACACCCTGGTCCTTGCTGATAACAAGCATACCCATAACATGATGCAGCCACCGCTATATAAACACCCTGGTCCTTGCTGATAACAAGCATACCCATAACATGATGCAGCCACCACTATGCATATGGAAACCGTACTCAGTGATGTGTTGTGTTGGATTTGCCCCAAACATAACGCTTTTTATTCAGAACAAAAAATATATATTTTTTGCCACATTTCTTTTCAGTATTTATTGCAAACAAAATGTATGTTTTGTAATATTTTAATTCTGTACAGACGTCCTTACTTTCAAAGTCAATTAGGTTAGTATTGTGGAGTTACTACCATGTTGTTGATCCATCCTCAGTTAGGTTAGTATTGTGGAGTTACTACCATGTTGTTGATCCATCCTCAGTTAGGTTAGTATTGTGGAGTAACTACCATGTTGTTGATCCATCCTCAGTTAGGTTAGTATTGTGGAGTTACTACCATGTTGTTGATCCATCCTCAGTTAGGTTAGTATTGTGGAGTTACTACCATGTTGTTGATCCATCCTCAGTTAGGTTAGTATTGTGGAGTTACTACCATGTTGTTGATCCATCCTCAGTTAGGTTAGTATTGTGGAGTTACTACCATGTTGTTGATCCATCCTCAGTTTTCTCCTATAACAGCCATTAAACTCTGTAACTGTTTTAAAATTACAATTGGCCTTATGGTGAAATCCCTGAGCGGTTTCCTTCCTTGATACACCATCCAAAGTGTAATTAATAACTTCACCATGTCTGCTTTAATTTTATTTTTTTATCCATCTACCAACAGGTGCGCTTCTTTGCAAGTCATTGGTCTTTGTGGTTGAATCTGTGTTTGAAATTCACTGATTGACTGTGGGACCTTGACTGTGGGACCTTGACTGTGGGACCTTGACTGTGGGACCTTGACTTTGAAGTTTGACCTTAACACAACAAAATGTGGAAAAAGTCAAGGGTTGTGAATACTTTCTGAAGGCACTGTAGATATTAGCTTCTCCTGGCCATATCTCCAGTTTTATTGTGACAATTTCATCACAAAATCATCCATAGGCAGGTGTCCAGCACTACCGTGATGGCTGTGGATTCTTGTTGCATCTAACAGTGAGGTCCAACGTATTGAAATGGCCTACTGTACTGTCCACCACATGTTGCTGAAGATATGTACTTACATAATGTTGTTGTTTAATTGGAGCTGCACTGTGCCCAATGGCTTCGCTGTCACACCTCAGCTTCTCGAACAACCAAGATTAAATTTGAAATTAACCAAAGCTTGAAACCCTAGGCCTATATGTATTGTTTATGTTTAGATGAACCCTGGGTTACATTGAAACAAAAGCTGTTAAATACTTAACTAATTCTATATCGGTCTAAATAGTATCGTCAATGATACAGTGCATTCAGAAAGTATTCAGACCCCTTGACTTTTTCCACATCTGTTACGTTACAGCCTTATTCTAAAATGTATATATTTTTTAAAAACATTATCATCTACACACAATACCCCATATTGACAAAGAGAAAAAAAAAACTTTTAGAAATGTTTGCAAATGTGTAAAAAATTACAAACAGAAATATCTCATTTACAGAAGTATTCAGACATTTTGCTATGAGACCTGAAATTGAGCTCAGGTGCTTCCTGTTTCCATCGATCATCCTTGAGATGTTTCTACAACTTGATTGGAGTTCATCTGTGGTAAATTCAATTGATTGGGGGCGGCAGGTAGCTAGTGGTTAGAGTGTTGGGCCTGTAACTGAAAGGTTGCCAGATCGAATCCCCGAGCTGACAAGGTAAAAATCTGTCGTTCTGCCCTTGAACAAGGCAGGTAACCCACTGTTCCTAGGCCGTCATTGTAAATAAGAATTTGTTCTTAACTGACTTGCCTAGTAAAATAAAGGTTAAAAAAAAATATATATATATTTGGAAAGGCACAGACCTGTCTATATAAGGTCCCACAGTTGACAGTGCATGTCAGAGCAAAAACCAAGCCATGCGGTGGAAAGGAGTTGTCCGTAGAGCTCCCAGACCGGATTGTGTCGAGGCACAGATCTGGGGAAGGGTACCAAAATATTTCTGCAGCATTGAAGGTCCCCAAGAACACAGTGGCCTCCATCATTCTTAAATGGAAGAAGTTTGGAATCACCAAGACTCTTCTAGAGCAACTGAGGGAGAAGGGCCTTGGTCAGGGAGGTGACCAAGAACCTGATGGTCACTCTGACAGAGCTCCAGAGTTCCTCTGTGGAGATGGGAGATCTTTCCAGAAGGACAACTATCTCTGCAGCACTCCACCAATCAGGCCTTTATGGTAGAGTGACCAGATGGAAGCCACTCCTCAGTAAAAGGCACATGACAGCCCGCTTGGACTTTGCCAAAAGGCACCTAAAGGACTCTCAGATCACGAGAAACAAGATTCTCTGGTCTGATGAAACCAAGATTTAACTTTTTGGCCTAAATGTCAAGCGTCACGTCTGGAGGAAACCTGGCACCATCCCTACGGTGAAGCATGGTGGTGGTAGCATCATGCTGTGGGGATGTTTTCAGCAGCAGGGACTGGGAGACTAGTCAGGATCGAGGGAAAGGCGAACAGAGCAAAGTACAGAAATGTCTTTGATGAAAACCTGCTCCAGAGCGCTCAGAACCTCAAACTGGGGTGAAGGTTCACCTTCCAAGAGGACAATGACCCTAAGCACACAGCCAAGACAATGCTGGACTGGCTTTCGGGACAAGTCTCTGAATGTCCTTGAGTGGCCCAGCCAGAGCCCGGACTTGAACCCGATCTAACATCTCTGGAGAGACCTGAAAATAGCTGTGCAGCGACGCTCCCCAGAGCTTGAGAGGATCTACAGAGAAGAATGGGAGAACTAGTGGAAACATGTCCCAGAGTGCTACTAGTCCATCAACTAGTGGAAGTGGAACCCTGTCCAGAGTGTTACTAGTCCATTAACTAGTGGAACCCTGTCCAGAGTGTTACTAGTCCATTAACTAGTGGAACCCTGTCCCAGAGTGTTACTAGTCCATCAACTAGTGGAACCCTGTCCCAGAGTGTTACTAGTCCATTAACTAGTGGAAGTGGAACCCTGTCCCAGAGTGTTACTAGTCCATTAACTAGTGGAACCCTGTCCAGAGTGTTACTAGTCCATTAACTAGTGGAACCCTGTCCAGAGTGTTACTAGTCCATTTAACTAGTGGAACCCTGTCCAGAGTGTTACTAGTCCATTTAACTAGTGGAACCCTGTCCAGAGTGTTACTAGTCCATTAACTAGTGGAACCCTGTCCCAGAGTGTTACTAGTCCATTAACTAGTGGAACCCTGTCCCAGAGTGTTACTAGTCCATTAACTAGTGGAACCCTGTCCCAGAGTGTTACTAGTCCATTAACTAGTGGAACCCTGTCCAGAGTGTTACTAGTCCATTAACTAGTGGAACCCTGTCCCAGAGTGTTACTAGTCCATTAACTAGTTGAACCCTGTCCAGAGTGTTACTAGTCCATTAACTAGTTGAACCCTGTCCAGAGTGTTACTAGTCCATTAACTAGTGGAACCCTGTCCAGAGTGTTACTAGTGAAGCCTGTCCCAGAGGGTTACTAGTGAAGCCTGCCCCAGAGGGTTACTAGTGAAGCCTGTCCCAGAGAGTTACTAGTGAAGCCTGTCCCAGAGGGTTACTAGTGAAGCCTGTCCCAGAGGGTTACTAGTGAAGCCTGTCCCAGAGGGTTACTAGTGAAGCATGGTGGTGGTAGCATCATGCTGTGGGATGTTTTCAGCAGCAGGGACTGGGAGACTAGTCAGGATCGAGGGAAAGGCGAACAGAGCAAAGTACAGAAATGCCTTTGATGAAAACCTGCTCCAGAGCGCTCAGAACCTCAAACTGGGGTGAAGGTTCGCCTTCCAAGAGGACAATGACCCTAAGCACACAGCCAAGACAATGCTGGACTGGCTTCGGGACAAGTCTCTGAATGTCCTTGAGTGGCCCAGCCAGAGCCCGGACTTGAACCCGATCTAACATCTCTGGAGAGACCTGAAAATAGCTGTGCAGCGACGCTCCCCAGAGCTTGAGAGGATCTACAGAGAAGAATGGGAGAACTAGTGGAAACATGTCCCAGAGTGCTACTAGTCCATCAACTAGTGGAAGTGGAACCCTGTCCAGAGTGTTACTAGTCCATTAACTAGTGGAACCCTGTCCAGAGTGTTACTAGTCCATCAACTAGTGGAAGTGGAACCCTGTCCAGAGTGTTACTAGTCCATTAACTAGTGGAACCCTGTCCAGAGTGTTACTAGTCCATTAACTAGTGGAAGTGGAACCCTGTCCAGAGTGTTACTAGTCCATTAACTAGTGGAACCCTGTCCAGAGTGTTACTAGTCCATCAACTAGTGGAAGTGGAACCCTGTCCAGAGTGTTACTAGTCCATTAACTAGTGGAACCCTGTCCCAGAGTGTTACTAGTCCATCAACAACTAGTGGAAGTGGAACCCTGTCCAGAGTGTTACTAGTCCATTAACTAGTGGAACCCTGTACAGAGTGTTACTAGTCCATTAACTAGTGGAACCCTGTCCAGAGTGTTACTAGTCCATTAACTAGTGGAACCCTGTCCAGAGTGTTACTAGTGAAGCCTGTCCCAGAGGGTTACTAGTGAAGCCTGTCCCAGAGGGTTACTAGTGAAGCCTGTCCCAGAGGGTTACTAGTGAAGCCTGTCCCAGAGGGTTACTAGTGAAGCCTGTCCCAGAGGGTTACTAGTGAAGCCTGTCCCAGAGGGTTACTAGTGAAAGCCTGTCCCAGAGGGTTACTAGTGAAGCCTGTCCAGAGTGTTACTAGTGAAGCCTGTCCCAGAGGGTTACTAGTGAAGCCTGTCCCAGAGGGTTACTAGTGAAGCCTGTCCCAGAGGGTTACTAGTGAAGCCTGTCCCAGAGGGTTACTAGTGAAGCCTGTCCCAGAGGGTTACTAGTGAAGCCTGTCCCAGAGGGTTACTAGTGAAAGCCTGTCCCAGAGGGTTACTAGTGAAGCCTGTCCCAGAGGGTTACTAGTGAAGCCTGTCCCAGAGGGTTACTAGTGAAAGCCTGTCCCAGAGGGTTACTAGTGAAGCCTGTCCCAGAGGGTTACTAGTGAAGCCTGTCCCAGAGGGTTACTAGTGAAGCCTGTCCCAGAGGGTTACTAGTGAAGCCTGTCCCAGAGGGTTACTAGTGAAAGCCTGTCCCAGAGGGTTACTAGTGAAGCCTGTCCCAGAGGGTTACTAGTGAAAGCCTGTCCCAGAGGGTTACTAGTGAAGCCTGTCCCAGAGGGTTACTAGTGAAGCCTGTCCCAGAGGGTTACTAGTGAAAGCCTGTCCCAGAGGGTTACTAGTGAAGCCTCTCCCAGAGGGTTACTAGTGAAGCCTGTCCCAGAGGGTTACTAGTGAAAGCCTGTCCCAGAGGGTTACTAGTGAAGCCTGTCCCAGAGGGTTACTAGTGAAAGCCTGTCCCAGAGGGTTACTAGTGAAGCCTGTCCCAGAGGGTTACTAGTGAAGCCTGTCCCAGAGGGTTACTAGTGAAGCCTCTCCCAGAGGGTTACTAGTGAAAGCCTGTCCCAGAGGGTTACTAGTGAAGCCTCTCCCAGAGGGTTACTAGTGAAAGCCTGTCCCAGAGGGTTACTAGTGAAGCCTCTCCCAGAGGGTTACTAGTGAAGCCTGTCCCAGAGGGTTACTAGTGAAGCCTCTCCCAGAGGGTTACTAGTGAAGCCTCTCCCAGAGGGTTACTAGTGAAGCCTGTCCCAGAGGGTTACTAGTGAAGCCTCTCCCAGAGGGTTACTAGTGAAGCCTGTCCCAGAGGGTGTGGCCTGCAGAATCATTTATGCTGTTTGTTTGTTTGTTCTTTGAGTTTTAAATAGATTTTATGTTCATCAGTTCTCTTTTTTAAAGAATCCTAGTTCCATAGTCTGAAATGTTAATAATGCAACTATTGCATTATCTATCAGTTTCTACACGTGTTTAGGCTGCTACTGTCTTCCCTGATCATCCACCAGTTTGAATTAATTTGGATTTAACTCATTTGCATATTTATGAAAAGTTACTTGTCTCGTAGTTTAAATAATATTTCATTTTTCCGAGTCATTTGAGTTAGAACAAGTGGCATTTATAAGACCGAATGATAGATAAAGAAAGCACTGTTGACAACACAGGCGTCATGTATTTTAGTGACATGTGGGAAGGGAGTGGGGAGCAGGGGTATTTACTTGAGGACTGTTGGGGTTTGCCAAACACTGCTGTAATTGTTCAATCACACGTTCGTACCTAACCAAGTACCTCAACTCCTCCACAGAGTTGAGCGCAGACTAGATTTTTTTTAATTAACCTCCGACTCTGTGTGAATTCTATAAAAATAAAAAATAAAATATATATATATCATTATCTATGTCTGTTGTTGCGTGCCTTTCTTTGTTTGCTGAGATCCATGTGTTTTAATCCAACGTTAATCAAATACAACCACTGACTGGCCTGTTTGCTTGTTCAGATTCAATTGGCACATTCGCGCTGAGTTACCATTTTAGACCACCGGCAAAGAGGACAAAATATGAATTTCAGCAGACAATGCATAGCGACTGGGAGGAGTCAGGAGTTAATTAAAAAAAAATATATTCTACACACAAATCTATGGAGGAGGTGAGGTAGGCCTACCTGGCAAGTTCCACCAAGCTTCACCACTAGGCTGGTGTGGTCTCTCTCTCTCTCTCTCTCTCTCTCTCTGTTTAGCCACCATTACTGGAAGAAGTAGCAAATGCTAGAGTTACAATTAAGGAACCACGCCTTTACCGTTCTGTTCTCTCCCTGAATTATAGTATTTATACCAGCAGTCCTCAGGCAACTAACCAGTTCGACCAACTGTTGCGTGTCTCTCTCTCTCTCCATGTGAAACTCAGGCTGAAGCAGACCAGCTGAAGAGAAGCATCGGTCCATTCAGTTCCCTCAGCACCCTCTGGAACAAGGACTGCTGCCCTCACCAACACACCGCAGACATGGAGTATCTCAAGATTGTTTTTGTATTATGTTTCTCCTGGAAACAGTTTATTTCCAATGCCCTCTCATCTGACAGCAATCAACAGCCAATTCCAACAGGTAAGCGGCTTTGGCTATTATACAACTATTATTGGCCTTTAGCCAACACGTTTGTAAATAACAATTACGTCTTTTGTATGGTTTTGAAAAATTTAGTCAACTTATTAATAATTTATAGCCTAATAAAAGTGTTATTTTGCTGAGTTCTCTTGATATTTATTTTGCGCGCTGTGTGCTTATGTGTGATTTATTGAATATATATATATATATGCGCTTTTTTTTGTTTAGAAAAGTATATAATATTTAAGTCAGTCCTATTAAAAAAATCCACCCTACACTAAAACCAACTTGACAGATCACATTACTTACTTCACACATCAAATATTGCATTATAATATTCTAAAGTAGGCAGCAGATACATTTTCAGTTTCTATGTAAATTCATGGGCCTACGTGAAGGCTTGGGATGTAGGCTCTTCGGCTACATAACGTTCCGTGAGGAAGCAGATGTTCTTTCTGTCAGTGCGTGTGGGAAAATGAGATGTCTGCTGTGTTTGCGAAGTGGAACATGGTGATGTCAAAATTACACTATAGCGTTAAAGGGCTTTCTCTTAAAGAGAAACTAAACTTCTGTGGTTTCTCGCATTTCAGCCTTATTGACTGTTCTGTGTGGCTGGCGAACAAAGTTGAATTTACAGTGTGTGTATTTTATCCCCCTGTACAGGACGTTATTGAAATAATAATTGTACCCAGTGCTTGACTTGGGCAGTAGCTCGCTGAGCTGAGTACCAGCGCCTGGGATGATCTACTGCTCGAGCTCCTGTTCCTCTTATAGAATATTAGTTCAACATTATTGTAGGGCTCCTGCACCTAAATACTGTATAAACAGTACCAGCACCCAAAATGAGTACCACACCTATTTCAGTCCAAGTCAACCACTGATTGCACCCACTGATTGCCTGGTAAAGTTACACTTTACCAGGCCAATACGTATTCTGTGGAAGTCTTCTGTAACTGTTAACGTCAAACTTTAAACTTTCCACTTGCCTGAATTAGTTTCAGTGTGTTTTCTCATGAGCTTGTGTTTCTTGAGTTAATCTGTAGACTCACTGGTTTGCTATAATGCTGTGCTGCAAACTGAATGAGACCCTGTTGGAATTATTACAATAGTACTAATTCAACTGAAACCTCTCTGTATGTGAGTGAACAACAACCTTCTGCAAAGGGGCATGGACCAGTGATTACTGGTTCAACCCCCACTCCAACCCTAATCTTGTCCACCAGCCGGGTAGCAATTGAGTCTGGGCATGACGTTACCCCAACACTGACCAAAACGCATCCCCTGAATCGCTACCCACCTAATAATTATATCCTATAACATCATAGCAGGCCATGCTAAGTGACAGGGCCGGGCCTAGCCTTTTGGGGGCCCTAAGCGAGATTTAGTTTGGGGCCCGCCACCTAGCGGTGGTGGAGAGAAATTTCCTGCAATTGTACACGTTTTGCCATGCAGCGTAAAGAAAACATTACAATTTTGTATAACATTTCATACAATTCTACTCATTTTGCCATGGGGCAGAGGTATGGCCAAACGTTTTGAGAACGACACAAGTATTGGTCTCCACAAAGTTTGCTGCTTCAGTGTTCTTAGATCTTTATGTCAGTAGTTACTATGGTACACTGAAGTATAATTACAAGTATTCCATAAGTGTCAAAGGCTTTCATTGACAATGACATTGTCATAAACTCTTTGCAGTTTATGCAAAGAGTCAATATTTGCAGTGTTGACCCTTCTTTTTCAAGACCTCTGCAATCCGCCCTGGCATGCTGTTAATTCACTTCTGGGCCACATCCTGACTGATGGCAGGCCATTCTTGCATAATCAATGCTTGGAGTTTGTCAGAAGTTGTGTTTTTTTTTGTCCACCCACCTCTTGAGGATCGACCACAAGTTCTCAATGGGATTAAGGTCTGGGGAGTTTCCTGGCCATGGACCCAAAATGTCGATGTTTTGTTCCCAGAGCCACTGCTCCATCATGCTGGAAAAGGCATTGGTCGTCACCAAACTGTTCTTGGATGGTTGGGAGAAGTTGCACTCAGAGGATGTGTTGGTACCATTCTTTATTCATGGCTGTGTTCTTAGGCACAATTGTGAGTGATCCCACTCCCTTGGCTGAGAAGCAACCCCACACATGAATGGTCTCAGGATGCTTTACTGTTGGCATGACAGATAGATAGATAGATAGATAGATAGATAGATAGATAGATAGATAGATAGATAGATAGATAGATAGATAGATAGATAGATAGATAGATAGATAGATAGATAGATAGATAGATAGATAGATAGATAGATAGATAGATAGATAGATAGATAGATAGATAGATAGATAGATACTTAACAGCACAGCACTGATGGTAGCGCTCACCTTGTCTTCTCCGGACAAGGTGTTTTCCGGATGGCCCAAACAATCGGAAAGGGGATTCATCAGAGAATATGACTCTACCCCAGTCCTCAGCAGTCCAATCCCTGTACCTTTTGCAGAATATCAGTCTGTCCCTGATGTTTTTCCTGGAGAGAAGTGGCTTCTTTGCTGCCCTTCTTGACACCAGGCCATCCTCCAAAAGTCTTCGCCTCACTGTGCGTGCAGATGCACTCACAACTGCCTGCTGCCATTCCTGAGCAAGCTCTGCACTGGTGGTGCCCCGATCCCGCAGCTGAATCAACTTTAGGAGACAGTCCTGGCGCTTGCTGGACTTTCTTGGGCACCCTGACGCCTTCTTCACAACAATTGAACCTCTCACCTTGAAGGTCTTGATGATCCGATAAATGGTTGATTTAGGTGCAATCTTACCAGCAGCAATATCCTTGCCTGTGAAGCCCTTTTTGTGCAAAGCAATGATGACGGCACGTGTTTCCTTGCAGGTAACCATGGTTGACAGAGGAAGAACAATGATTTCAAGCACCACCCTCCTTTTAAAGCTTCCAGTCTGTTATTCTGACTCAATCAGCATGACAGAGTGATCTCCAGCCTTGTCCTCGTCAACACTCTCACCTGTGTTAACGAGACAATCACTGACATGATGGCAGCTGGTCCTTTTGTGGCAGGGCTGAAATGCATTGGAAATGTTTTTTGGGGATTAAGTTCATTTTCATGGCAAAGAGGGACTTTGCAATTAATTGCAATTCATCTGATCGCTCTTCATGACATTCTGGAGTATATGCAAATTGCCATCATCAACACTAAGGCAGCAAACTGTGTGGAGACCAATACTTGTGTCATTCTCAAATCTTTTGACCACGACTGTACATACTGTATATGTTTAATAAAAACATTTGGTTGTGGACCCTAGCGTCAAGGGGCCTGCTATGGGCCGGCCCTGATAAGTGGCCTCACATTAAACCAGTAAAGTCCCCATAATTAGACCTATAGCACAAGGACACATCAGAATCTGCAACAGCAGTTGGGATCCCACCTCCCCACACTGGTTAAAGAAGGGTTATAACTTTATGGACTTGTCTGAAAACTCCTTCCTCAGTTAACATGCCTCTGTCACTAAATTGCTCTGTCAATTAGTCCTACTCTGGAATAATTTCAGTAAAACACTGGTGCTTGTTAAAGCCTCTCAGCCAGAAGCCCAGAAGCCCTAACTGCAGCCATATGTGTTATGAGACTCTGCATCATGACTGCAGTATGTTTTGATGTAGACTAATGTTATGACTTAGCAATGTGGTTTTGTGAGGGGCAGCATGTGGAATTATCACAAAATAAATAAACCATGAGAGCTGATGTCTAGGGAAACTACAGTTCCCAGAAGCCCTTTCTCGCTCACTCAAAGTTGAAATGGTGATATCAAGAGGATGATAATCATTGAGGGGGTAGGGGCTAGTTAGACCCTCCAATAGCCACTTCAACTGAGCCAACATCACCGCAGTATCCCGAGCTTGATGAAATAATACATCTCTCAGAAATATTCCTTCAGTTGGCATATGTTATTACATTGGAAATGACGCAAATCATTGTCTTTGGTAGTAGCAAGTAGCCTAGGGCTTTGGCTCTAAAGTATAATGTAGGCCTATCACTGCCAATATGTTTTCCACATATTTAAATGGAACATAATACATTTGTGAATAAACACTGTGTAGGACAGGACAAACATCTAAGTGTTCACCGTTCTTCTAGAAGGATCCCTACTGGAAACACTGACACTTCATAAAGTATATCCACTTATGTAATGTGTGGCTCACATCTCCAACTCACACTGCTGCTGTAAAGATGGCTTTACGATGCTAAAGATGGCCTTAATATGCTAAAGATGATCTTACGATGCTAAAGATGGCCTTACTATGCTAAAGATGATCTTACGATGCTAAAGATGATCTTACGATGCTAAATATGGCCTTACGATGTTAAAGATGGCCTTACGATGTTAAAGATGGCCTTACGATGCTAAAGATGGCCTTACGATGTTAAAGATGGTCTTACGATGTTAAAGATGGCCTTACGATGCTAAAGATGGCCTTACGATGTTAAAGATGGCCTTACGATGTTAAAGATGGTCTTACGATATTAAAGATGGTCTTACGATGCTAAAGATGGCCTTACGATGTTAAAGATGGTCTTACGATGTTAAAGATGGCCTTACGATGCTAAAGATTACTTTACAAATGGAATTGAAAATTCTATGAGCCTCTACTAGCATTTGTCTGTAAACAATGACAAAGCTGATTGGTCTCATTTTATATTTTAACTTTCATCAACAAAGAAAAAAAAATGTTTAGTTGTAGAGTTGCTTTTAATTTTAAAGGTCCTCTATGGCTACTCTCTGTCCTCTATGTACACTCTGTCCTCAATGGCTACTCTCTGTCCTCTACTCTCTCTGTCCTCTACTCTCTCTGTCCTCTACTCTCTCTGTCCTCTACTCTCTCTGTCCTCTACTCTCTCTGTCCTCTTTAGATATTCTTAAATCAAATCACATTTTATTGGTCACATACACGTAGTTAGCAGATGTTATTGTGGGTGTAGCGAAATGCTTGTTCTTCTAGCTTCAACAGTGCAGTAATATCTAAGAAGTAATATCTAACAGTTTCACAACATACTCTATACACATAAATCTAAGTAAGGAATGGATTGAGAATATATACATAAATGTCAGGGCAGCATTGGACTAAGATACAGTGGCATAGTATAGAATATAGTAGTGGATATATAAGGAGAGGACAGGTAGAATATATATATAAATGTCAGGGCAGCATTGGACTAAAATACAGTGGCATAGTATAGAATACAGTATTGGAGATATAAGGAGAGGACAGGTAGAATATATATATAAATGTCAGGGCAGCATTGGACTAAAATACAGTGGTATAGTAAGCTTTAAAGTATGCAGTATACACATAAGAGGCTGGTGATGAAGTATATAAACACGATTAAGTAACTAAGATCCTGAAGAATAGTATAGAGTACAGTTTAAGCATATGATATGAGTAGTGCAAGATACGGAAACATTGTCTCTGTCTCTGAGGGGTCTTTGGTCTGGTTTGCTAACTACCTCTCTCAAAGAGTGCAGTGTATAAAGTCAGAACATCTGCTGTCTCAGCCACTGCCTGCCACCAAGGGAGTACCCCAAGGCTCGATCATTGGCCCCACGCTCTTCTCAATTTACATCAACAACATAGCTCAGGCAGCAGGAAGCTCTCTCATCCATTTATATGCAGATGATACAGTCTTATACTCAGCTGGCCCCTCCCCAGATTTTGTGTTAAATGCTCTACAACAAATCTTTCTTAGTGTCCAACAAGCTTTTTCTACCCTTAACCTTGTTCTGAACACCTCCAAAACAAAGGTCATGTGGTTTGGTAAGAAGAATGCCCCTCTCCCCACAGGTGTGCTTACTACCTCTGAGGGTTTAGAGCTTGAGGTAGTGATGTCATACAAGTACTTGGGAGTATGGCTAGACGGTACGCTGTCCTTCTCTCAGCACATATCAAAGCTGCAGGCTTAAGTTAAATCTAGACTTGGTTTCCTCTATCGTAATCGCTCCTCTTTCACTCCAGCTGCCAAACTAACCCTGATTCAGATGACCATCCTACCCATGCTAGATTACAGAGACATAATTTATAGATCGGCAGGTAAGGGTGTTCTCGAGCGGCTTGATGTTCTTTACCATTCGGCCATCAGATTTGCCACCAATGCTCCTTATAGGACACATCACTGCACTCTATACTCCTCTGTAAACTGGTCATCTCTCTAGACCCGTCGCAAGACCCACTGGTTGATGCTTGTTTATAAAACCCTCTTAGGCCTCACTCCCCCCTATCTGAGATATCTACTCCACATACAACACCCGTTCTGCCAGTCACATTCTGTTAAAGGTCCCCAAAGCACACACATCCCAGGGTCGCTCGTCTTTTCAGTTCGCTGCAGCTAGCGACTGGAACGAGCTGCAACAAACACTCAAACTGGACAGTTTTATCTCCATCTCTTCATTCAAAGACTCAATCATGGACACTCTTACTGACAGTTGTGGCTGCTTTGTGTGATGTCTTGTCATCTCTACCTTCTTGCCCTTTGTGCTGTTGTCTGTGCCCAATAATGTTTGTACCATGTTTTGTGCTGCTACCATGTTGTGTTGCTACCATGTTGTCATGTTGTGATGCAACCATGTTGTTGTCATGTTGTGTTGCTACCATGTTGTTGTCATGTGGTGTTGCTACCATGTTGTTGTCATGTGGTGTTGCTACCATGTTGTTGTCATGTGGTGTTGCTACCATGTTGTTGTCATGTGGTGTTGCTACCATGCTGTGTTGTTGTCTTAGGTCTCTCTTTATGTAGTGTTGTTTTGTCTCTCTTGTCGTGATGTGTGTTTGGTCCTATATTTATATTGTATTTATTAGTATTTATTTATATTTTTAATCCCAGCCCCCGTCCCCTCAGGAGGTATTTTGCCTTTTGGTAGGCTGTCATTGTAAATAAGAATTTGCTTAACTGACTTGCCTAGTTAAATAAAGGTTAAATAAATAAATAAATAAACTGAAAGTGACTAGTGTTGATACTTCTTCACCACACTGTCTGTGTGTTGGTGGACCATTTCAGTTTATCAGTGATGTGTACACCGAGAATCTTTCCACCTTCTCCACTGTCCCAACAATGTGGATCGGGGGATGCTCCCTCTGCTGTTTCCTGAAATCCACAATCATCTCTTTAGTTTTGCTGACATTGAGTGAGAGGTTATTTTCTTGGCACCACACTCCCAGAGCCCTCACCTCCTCCCTGTAGGCTGTCTCATCATTGTTGGTAATCAAGCCTACTACTGTTGTGTCGTCTGCAAACTTGATGATTGAGTTGGAGGCGTGCTTGGACACGCAGTCATGGGTGAACAGGGAGTACAGGAGGGGGCTGAGCTCACACCTTTGTGGGGCCCCAGTGTTGAGGATCAGCGAAGAGGAGGTGTTGTTTCCTACCTTCACCACATGGGGGCGACCCGTCAGGAAGTCCAGGACCCAGTTGCACAGGGTGGGGTTCAGACCCAGGGCCTCGAGCTTGATGATGAGCTTGGAGGGTGCTATGGTGTTGAATGCTGAGCTATAGTCAATGAACAGCCTTCTTACATAGGTATTCCTCTTGTCCAGATGGGACAGGGCAGTGTGTAATGTGGTGGAGATTGCATCATCTGTGGATCTATTGGGACGGTAAGCAAATCAGTCCTCGGTGGATGACAGATGGAGGAAGGAATGCAGAGGTTGAGTTCTTATCAGTTAAGATGGCGCTGTTGCATCTTGCGAGCGCTGATCCAACTTTGCTATTTTGTGATCATTTGGCGTTTCAGGAAGGCTAGCTCTGTTGTGATTCAGAAAGGCTAGCTCTGTCCTGGGGATGAGCCTTGACACTCTAGAGGAGGTGGCGGAGAGACGGATCCTGGCCAAACTGCTGGCCATCATGGACAACGTCACCCACCCTCTGCATGCCATGGTTATGACGCAGAGGAGCACCTTCAGTCACAGACTGATCCCACCACAGTGTACCAGAGAGCACTACAGGAGGTCCTTCCTGCCGGCGGCTATTAGACTATATAATGCCTCAGCGGGGTGCCGTGCCGTGCCGTCGGCAACATAGACCTGGAACTGTTGGGGTGTTTGGACCTAGTTTAACAATTATGCTTCCATCCGTGAGTAACTCTGGTCTGTAATCACTCATTCACTCTGGACTTATTTATTACTTCAGGTCTGTATATACATATTTATGTACAGTTGTTATATCATATCACATGCAATATTGTAAGTAATTATTGGAATGAACTTACGTAGTCATTCACTCAGGAATGCATATTAGTACTGAAGAGAGGGCGTTCTGGAGAGACTAAGGCGAAGGGAAAACCGTCCACCTCTTCCATCCATTCTATTGGCCAATTGATAATAAGATGGATGACCTCTGATCACAGGATTTGCCATCAACGGGACTCTCAGAACAAAGCTTTAGGACAAGATACCCCCCATGGCTGTCCAACTCCATGGATTCTCCATTCATTGAGTGGGCAAGACATTGGATTCAGGGAAATCTAGAGGGGGAGGGGTCTATTCATCAACAACAAATGGTGTGCAGACGCAACCTATTATTCACCTGATGGTCTAATGCCGACCCTTCTACCTCCGAGAGAGATTTAATCTGTTATTGTGTCTGCTGTATATTTCACCTCAAGACCACAACAACAACAAGCTGGCATTCAACGAAATGTACAAGTCTAATCCCCACATTTTTCAAACTCACAACCATCAATCCTGTTCCCAAGAACTCTAAGCAACCTGCCACGATGACTTCCACCCCGTAGCACTCACATCTGTAATCATGAAGTGCTTTGAAAGGCTTGTCATGGCTCACGTTAACTCCATCATCCCAGAAACCCTAGACCCACTCCAATTTGCTTGCCGTCCCAACAGATCTACAGATGACGCAATCTCAATCACACTGCACTCTGCCCTTTCCAACCTGAACAAGAGGAATACCTACACTACCGTTCAAAAGTTTGGGGTCACTTAGAAATGTCCTTGTTTTTGAAAGAAAAGCTAGTTTTTTGTCCATTAAAATAACATCAAATTGATCAAAAATACAGTGTAGACATTGTTAATGTTGTAAATGACTACTGTAGCTGGAAACAACTGATTTTTTATGGAATATCTACATAGGCGTACAGAGGCCCATTATCAGCAACCATCACTCCTGTGTTCCAATGGCATGTTGTGTTAGCTAATCCAAGTTTATCATTTTAAAAGTCTAATGGATCATTAGAAAACCCTTTTGTAATTATGTTAGCACAGCTGAAAACTGTTGTGCTGATTAAAGAAGCAATAAAACTGGCCTTCTAAAGAATACTGTAAATACAGAAATTGTTTGTTCAGTGGGAAATGAATATCCAATTAGTCACTGACAACTGTGTGGAGTTTGGCGTTTGTGACAGTAACTATGTAAGTTCATTACAGTATTACTACGTATCTAAACTGAATATTGTGTACTAATTGTACTATGTAGTAAAAAGTAGTTTTTTCCTTAATTTTGCCCTGGACTCTGCAAACCTTAACCCTAACCTTAACCCTAACCTTAACCACACTGCTAACCCTAACCACACTGCTAACCCTAACCTTAACCACACTGCTAACCCTAATGCCTAAACCTGACCTTGTTTTTTTATTTAAACTTTATTTAACTACACAAGTCAGTTAAGAACAAATTCTTATTTACAGTGACCAGCCAAACTCGGATGCCGCTGGGCCAATTGTGCGCCGCCCTATGGGACTCCCAATCACGGCCGGTTGTGATACAGTCTGGATTCAAACCAGGTTGTCTGTAGTAACGCCTCTAGCACTGAGATGCAGTTCCTTAGACCAGTGGAGAGGTTCACCCATTTTGAATGTTATGTTGTTTTTCTGCATCTCTGAGTGATGTTCTATCAATTCCCATGTTTTCACGTGTATCTGAGTTATTGGCGTTCAAGCAGGCAGAAAGTTAATCGGAAAAGCAAAAATGTCTATCCTGTCAGATTTCAATGCTGGCCGATGTCATAACTCTGGAGGATATCTTCTCTCGAAGGAGCCATTGATTATATATAATCAAGCGATATTCTTACCATGAGAAAATTGTAATTTAATGGAGGGTCATTTCTCCTATTTGTCTGTCTCTTCATTGCCAGAGATATAATAGAAAGGAGATAGGAATCCAATGAATGAAGGAACGTATAAACCCCACCCAGCAGACTGTCGACCAATCCCGTTCACGTTGTCATGCTGCGTCAGACGGTTGCTAAGTTAATCATCACACAATCCCTTCTCAAAGTCAGTGTTTATGTTGAGAAATGTGCCTAAAGCTATACGATACTTCAGATGGCAAGTTAACTATCTCACATCTCATAAAATATTTGTAATGTTCTATATCTTGTTGACGGAATTCATGCTAATTTTGGGTTATTGAGCTAGCACCCAATTGACTCCCATTCACTCCTTGGTGGCACATCGATCTGCAGGTTGAACATGGTGAGATTAGACTCCTAAACTGATTGTTTAGGAGATTTTACAGCTAACTAGTTACTTTACATGCTGATATTGTCTTTGGTATCATTGTGGGTAACTATGTTTTCTAGCTAGCTAGCTTGTTACACTGCATGACTAAAAGTATGTGGACAACTGCTCATCGAACATCTCATTCCAAAATGTCATTGTATTCTGTAGCGTTAAGATTTCCCTTCACTGGAACTAAGGGGCCTGAACCATGAAAAACAGCCCCAGACCATTATTCCACCTCCACCAAACTTTACAGTTGGCACTATGCATTGGGGCAGGTAGCGTTCTCCTGGCATCCGCCAATCCCAGAATTGTCCGTCGGCCAGATGGTGACGCGTGATTCATCACTCCAGTGAACGTTTTTCTAGAGTCCAATGCGAGCTTTACACCACTCCAGCCAACGCTTGGCATTGCGCATGGTGATCTTAGGTTTGTGTGCCGCTGCTCGGCCATGGAAAATCTTTTCATGAAGCTCCCGAAGAACAGTTCTTGTGCTGATGTTTCTTCCAGAGGCATTTTGGAACTTGGTAGTGAGTGTTGCAACCAAGGACAGACAATTTCTACGTGCTACACGCTTCAGCACTCGGTGGTCCCGTTCTGTGAGCTTGTGTTTCCTACCACTTCCTGGCTGAGCCGTTGTTACTCCTAGACGTTTACACTTCACAATAACAACACTTACAGTTGACGGGCAGCTCTATTACAGTGCCACGTTGAAAGTCAAAGAGCTCTTCAGTAAGGCCATCCTACTGCCAATGTTTGTCTGTGGAGATTGCATGTCTGTGTGCTAAATTGTATACACCTCTCAGCAACTTGTGTGGCTGAAATAGCCAAATCCACTAATTTGAAGGGGTGTCCACATACTTTTGTTTATATAATGTATTCCCTATACAGTGCAGTACTTTTAACCAAAAAAGCTGTGCACTACATAGGATATATGGTGCCATTTGGGACAGCCTCTGTGACACCATGAAGCCCTACTATGAACACTTTCACACACCTTAAATCCACCCATACATTCTATGTTGTATAATCACTCTGGGCTGTAATACCAGCCAGGCATACATTCTATGGTGTATAATGACTGGGCTGTAATACCAGCCACTCATACATTCTATGGTGTATAATGACTCTGGGCTGTAATACCAGCCAGGCATACATTCTATGGTGTATAATGACTGGGCTGTAATACCAGCCACTCATACATTCTATGGTGTATAATGACTCTGGGCTGTAATACCAGCCTAGTGCTATCAAACCTAGCTGGCAGGCGTAGCCTACAATTGGTATTCTTGGAACATTGTCACATATCGCCACAACCTTGATTCAAGTGCTCCTTCTCTGTAAACAGATGTGTTTGGCCTTCTGTTTTTATTCTTGGTGTTAGTTGTGTTTGTGGCATTCTTCGGTCAACCATCAAATATGATTCACACAATAACAAGCAGAGCATTCCCATGGTCCCAAAGCCAAGTGGCAAACTCCAGTGCTAAATGACAGATGACAAGGTGGTATTGCAGTTAAGTGGTGGTGTCGCAGAGGCAGTGTGTATACTGAATACAATGCTCCTCTTCCTCTTCCTTCTAATTTTCATAATTTCTAGTACCTTAGTCTCCTCTTCCTCCTCATCCTCCTCTCTTCCTCCTCCTCCTCCTCCTCTCCTTCTCCTCTTCTGTTTCAGTCCCTTATTCCTCTGAAATTATTTTCTCTGGGTTGGAGTGATTTAGTCTGGGTTGGAGTGATTTAGTCTGGGTTGGATTGATTCAGTCTGGGCTAGAGTAATTTAGTCTTGGTTAGAGTAATTTAGTCTTGGTTAGAGTAATTTAGTCTTGGTTGGAGTAATTTAGTCTTGGTTGGAGTGATTTAGTCTTGGTTGGAGTGATTTAGTCTTGGTTGGAGTGATTTAGTGTTGGTTGGAGTGATTTAGTCTGGGCTAGAGTAATTTAGTCTTGGTTGGATTGATTCAGTCTTGGTTAGAGTGATTTAGTCTTGGTTGGAGTGATTTAGTCTTGGTTGGAGTGATTTAGTGTTGGTTGGAGTGATTTAGTCTGGGCTAGAGTAATTTAGTCTTGGTTGGATTGATTCAGTCTTGGTTAGAGTGATTTAGTATTGGTTGGAGTAATTTAGTCTTGGTTGGATTGATTCAGTCTGGGTTAGAGTAATTTAGTCTTGGTTGGAGTAATTTAGTCTTGGTTGGATTGATTTAGTCTTGGTTGGATTGATTCAGTCTTGGTTAGAGTGATTTAGTCTTGGTTGGATTGATTCAGTCTTGGTTGGAGTGATTTAGTCTTGGTTGGAGGGATTTAGTCTTGGTTGGAGGGATTTAGTCTTGTTTGGAGTGATTTAGTCTTGGTTGGATTGATTCAGTCTGGGCTAGAGTAATTTAGTCTTGGTTGGATTGATTCAGTCTTGGTTAGAGTCATTTAGTCTTGGTTGGAGTGATTTAGTCTTGGTTGGAGTGATTTAGTCAGGTTTAGAGTGAAGGCAGATTAGAGAAGCCAGCTGTTTACTCATTACTGTAGACTCTTACAGTAAGGATCAGTCATTATTACTGTAGACTCTTGCAGTAAGGATCAGTACTGTATTACTGTAGACTCTTGCAGTAAGGATCAGTAATTATTACTGTAGACTCTTACAGTAAGGATCAGTAATTATTACTGTAGACTTCTCTATATGATCTGGCTAACAGGCCCTTCTACATGCTTTCTGTTTAAATAGAAATTACCTACAGTCATATAGCATCTCTTCGAGCCTTCAGAAAGCCGGATCTACCAAATATGACACCTCGATGTTAGGACCAGAGACCCTGTGGAAGGACCAGAGACCCTGTGGAAGGACCAGAGACCCTGTGGAAGGACCAGAGACACTGTGGAAGGACCAGAGACACTGTGGAAGGACCAGAGACACTGTGGAAGGACCAGAGACCCTGCGGAAGGACCAGAGACCCTGTGGAAGGACCAGAGACACTCTGGAAGGACCAGAGACACTGTGGCCGGACCAGAGACCCTGTGGCCGGACCAGATACCCTGTGGCCGGACCAAATACACTGTGGCCGGACCAAATACACTGTGGCTGGACCAGACACCCTGTGGCTGGACCAGACACCCTGTGGCCGGACCAAATGCACTGTGGCCGGACCAGACACCCTGTGGCCGGACCAGACACCCTGTGGCCGGACCAGACACCCTGTGGCCGGACCAGACACCCTGTGGCCGGACCAGACACCCTGTGGCCGGACCAGACACCCTGTGGCCGGACCAGACACCCTGTGGCCGGACCAGTCACCCTGTGGCCGGACCAGATACCCTGTGGCCGGACCAGATACCCTGTGGCCGGACCAGATACACTGTGGCCGGACCAAATACACTGTGGCCGGACCAAATACACTGTGGCCGGACCAAATACACTGTGGCTGGACCAAATACACTGTGGCTGGACCAGAGACCCTGTGGCTGGACCAGAGACCCTGTGGCTGGACCAGAGACCCTGTGGCTGGACCAAATACACTGTGGCTGGACCAGAGACCCTGTGGCTGGACCAAATACACTGTGGCTGGACCAAATACACTGTGGCTGGACCAAATACCCTGTGGCTGGACCAGATACCCTGTATATGGATTGAGGCTGTGGGGTCTGTAGTGTCTAAATAGCTTGTCTTGGATAAGGTCAATGAATTATGTTATTAAAGCTAATCATGAAGGAAATAAAGCCTTTTAATCTTACAATTTTGGGCTTTTGGTTGGTTTGTAACTTAGCTAACGGACCCAGTTAAATGTAGAGGTGGAGTGAAACATATTTCTGTTGATGATGTGTGTGTCAGAATGGACAAAGGCACAGCACTGTAGTAGTTAGTCATACTTTTATTTATCTAAGAAAAAACACAAGTGTAACTTGTGTGTCAGCACAAAGAGATCAAACACAACAATATCCCACAACACAGGTGGGAAAGTAAGCAACTTGAATAGGATCGCCAATTAGAGACAACGCATAGCAGCTGCCTCTAACACAGATCACACAAATACCCCTTTTCCACCAAAAAATAACTGGTTCGGAACTGGTGCTGGTTCAAAGTTGGTTCAAAGTTGGTTCAAAGTTGGTTCAAAGTTGTTTGTTTTTCCACTGACTAGAGAGCCCAGCGAACGACGTCGTTACGTCACTGTGTACGTCGCCATACGTTCCTAGAAACGCTTGCGCCAACTTCAAGCATAACAATTACAATGGCGGACTACATCGTCTCTCTGCAAATGTTTCTCCTGGCTTTGTGATCCTATATTGGGGTCAGAAGAAGACGTTTAGAACACATTTGTGCTGCTCGTCTGGATTACTAATGGCGGTCACAACCTTTCCCGTCGTGTTGTTGGTCACAATAACCCCACCCCCAGCCCCCGACGTAAGCATGACGTGGTAAAAGAACGGTTCTAGTCCAGCAAAGAGTTGGTGCTGCTTTGGAACCAATTTTCCTGGCCGAGAACCGGTTCTTTGGCTGTCGAAACACAAAGAACTGGTTCGCCAGTAGGCACCGGCTCCGAACCGGCTCTCAAAATGCTTTGGTGGAAAAGGGGTAATAGAGTTCAATAGAACTCTACTGTCAGGCCCTGACCGTGACAACCGTAGAGAAGCCATAGGCCTCCCTACTGTCAGGCCCTGACCGTGACAACCGTAGAGAAGCCATAGGCCTCCCTACTGTCAGGCCCTGACCGTGAAAACCGTAGAGAAGCCATAGGCCTCCCTACTGTCAGGCCCTGACCGTGACAACCATGGAGAAGCCATAGGCCTCCCTACTGTCAGGCCCTGACCGTGACAACCGTAGAGAAGCCATAGGCCTCCCTATGGTCGGGACCTGACAGGATGTGAGTTGATCAGTAGCCGTGGTTTGGTTTACTAAAATGTAAATGTTTATTTATTATTAGTCCTAACATTGCTATGGTAACACAGGTATGTGACCCACACAGGAATGACTACTGTAATTGTCATCATTACCCCTGACAGAAATACTGCATGACATTGACCCGTTGAACGTTCCTTCTCTTTTTTCACCTCTTAATTGTTTTTCCGCTCTGGGAGAAATAAATAAGAGACTGGTTTGGTCTGGGTCTGGGCAGCTGACGGTTAGCCTGCAGAGACTCAGAAGTTATAGCCTGGGCAGATGCTGCCTGGTGATGTCATGCTGAATTCCAAGGTTGAGGTCTTTTTGGGTTGGTTAGGGTAATCAACATTGCAACCCCCTCCGTGGTCACAGCCAAGCCTGCCCGGATTATGCTCTAAGGCCCTGCGGATTATGCAACAGCTCTGTTTAACCCATCATGGAAGGAAGGTCTGCAACAAAAATAGTTCTATAATGTCTGACTAACAATCTCCCAGCATGCAGCTCATTGTTTCCCTCTGATCGGTGTGTTTCGACCGAGCTCAGCCTTCAATGAGACGTTACTGCTAGTGTTGTAATTGGGAGCATGTGGAGGTACAGACTGACTGGCTGGCTGACTGGCTGGCTGACTGGCTGACTTGTTAATGGGGTTGTAATTGGGAACATGTGGAGCCCTCACTCACCTAATAGGTGATGACTGGCTGAACGGCTGGCTGGCTGGCCGGCTGGCTGGCTGGCCGGCTGGCTGGCTGGCCGGCTGGCTGGCTGGCCGGCTGACTGGCTGACCGGCTGACTGGCTGGCCGACTGGCCGGCTGACTGGCCGGCCGGCTGGCTGACTGACCGGCTGGCTGGTTGGCCGGCTGGCTGGCTGGCCGGCTGGCCGGCTGGCCGGCTGGCCGGCTGGCTGGCTGGCTGGCTGGCTGACTGGCTGACTGACTGGCTGGCTGGCTGGCTGACTGACCGGCTGGCTGGTTGGCCGGCTGGCTGGCTGGCTGGCTGGCTGGCTGGCTGGCTGACTGGCTGGCTGGCTGGCTGGCTGGCTGGCTGGCTGGCTGGCTGGCTGACTGGCTGACTGACTGGCTGGCTGGCTGGCTGGCTGGTTGACTGGCTGACTGGCTGGTTGACTGGTTGACTGACCGAATGGTCTAACTAAGGTTGAGTCCCACATGGCACCATATTCCCTATTCAGTGCCTTTTGACCAGGGCCCAGAAGGCACTGGCCCCCAGTAGTGTGGTCTAACAGACTGGGGTGATTGTTAGGTCAACATAGATAGATAGATAGGTACTTTATAGATAGGTACTTAAATGTCTGCGTGTTTACTGGCTCCTGGCCCACAGGTAGTAGAACTGTTAGTCTTGCACCAAATGATGCTTGTGGTTACATGAACCTGTAGTTACATTACAATTCTTCTAATTTAAATCTGTGAACCTTAGTTTTTCTCAGTGCATGCTGTTCTATGAGACCCATGCGTTTAAATCGCTGAGATAAATAATAATATTGTACTACTTTAGCAATGAAGGCTTTGGTAAACCCACCTCAGTTTGGTCAGAAGTAAAGATCTCTCCAAACATTTACATTTCCACTACCTGATAAACTGAATCCATGGTATTAAAATTCCTCTCTCTCTGTGTGCCAGTCAGCAGTCTGTGGGCTTGGCTGTATCTCCCGGTGCCATGCTCCACAGGAAGACATGTACAGAGTACATCAGATCATATCGCCTACACTCTTAGAAGTAAAGGTGCTATCTATAACCTAAAAGGGTTCTTCGGCTGTCCCCATAGGAGAACCCTTTGAAGAACCCTTTTTGGTTCCAGGCAGAACATTTTTGGTTTCAGGCAGAACCTTTTTGAGTTCCATGTAGAACCCTTTACACAGAGGGTTTTACATGGAACCCAAAATAGTTCTGCCTGAAACCAAAAAGGGTTCTTCAAAGGGTTCCCCTATGGGGACAGCCAAATAACCTTTTTTTAAGAGTGTAGTGGGGTCCTGCTCCACAGGAAGACATGTACAGAGTACATCAGATTATATCTCCTAGTGCGGCCATGTTCCACAGGAAGACATGTACAGAGTACATCAGATTATATCTCCTAGTGGGGCCATGTTCCACAGAAAGACATGTACAGAGTACATCAGATGATGTCTCCTAGTGCGGCCATGTTCCACAGGAAGACATGTACAGAGTACATCAGATTATATCTCCTAGTGGGGCCATGTTCCACAGGAAGACATGTACAGAGTACATCAGATGATGTCTCCTAGTGGGGCCATGTTCCACAGGAAGACATATACAGAGTACATCAGATGATGTCTCCTAGTGGGGCCATGTTCCACAGGAAGACATGTACAGAGTACATCAGATGATGTCTCCAAGTGGGGCCATGTTCCACAGGAAGACATGTACAGAGTACATCAGATGATGTCTCCTAGTGGGGCCATGTTCCACAGGAAGACATGTACATAGTACATCAGATGATGTCTCCTAGTGGGGCCATGTTCCACAGGAAGACATGTACAGAGTACATCAGATGATGTCTCCTAGTGGGGCCATGTTCCACAGGAAGACATATACAGAGTACATCAGATGATGTCTCCTAGTGGGACCATGTTCCACAGGAAGACATGTACAGAGTACATCAGATGATGTCTCCTAGTGGGGCCATGTTCCACAGGAAGACATGTACAGAGTACATCAGATGATGTCTCCTAGTGGGGCCATGTTCCACAGGAAGACATGTACAGAGTACATCAGATGATGTCTCCTAGTGGGGCCATGTCAGTCTGTATTCCACCTGCACTATCACAGCCTGCCAGATGTAAGGCCTGAGAGCAGGCTGAGGCTTCATCCCAATTGGCTCCCTGTCCCCCAGTAGGAAGGCCCAGTGTGTTTTTCAACATCTTTTATAAATGTTTTTAAATTTTTTATTTAACCGTTATTTAACTAGGAAAGTCAGTTAGGAACAAATTATTATTTACAATGACGGCCTACAATACCATCTAAGGACCCATGCCCCAACTTTTCAGTGTCCTGAGGGGGAATAGGCTTTGTTGCGCCTTCTTAGTGTGTTTGGACCATGATAGTTTGTTGGTGATGTGGAAACCAAGGAACTTGAAGCTCTCAACCTGCTCCACTACAGCCCCGTTGATGTGAATGGGGGCGTGTTCGGCCCTCCGTTTCCTGTAGTCCACGATCATCTCCTTTGTGTTGATCACATTGAGGGAGAGGTTGTTGTCCTGGCACCACACGGCCAGGTCTCTGACCTCCTCCCTATAGGCTGTTGTTTATTGGAGATATGCTCTAATGAAAGTCGACTGACCGAAAGCTCAGCCACAATTAAAGACATTTGCATCTGACTGGTGTTTGGAGACTATTTCCTGTTCCTCCTCAACACCTGTAACTGACCTTAACACCTGAACTAACACAAATGTTATTTGTATTTATTTTTATTACATAGTTGCTCTGGTTAAAAGCAGTGCGGTTTAAAGGGAACGCTGCCTGATCAATCCTGGAGCAGCTGAGTTTATCTTGGCCAGGCAACCACTTTACATAATGTGGTGGTCCATCGTAGGGGGGTGCGGAGCCTGTTGACTTGGCGGATACCAAGCCTCTTGCACTTACAGAAGTCTGCTAACATCAGTTAGCCAAGAATACCTGGTCAACATTAACGGCAGAGATGGAGACAGACAACCCAGTTCCTGGTCAACACTAAGGGCAGACGGAGACAGACAACCCAGTTCCTGGTCAACACTAAGGGCAGACGGAGACAGACAACCCAGTTCCTGGTCAACACTAAGGGCAGACGGAGACAGACAACCCAGTTCCTGGTCAACACTAAGGGCAGACGGAGACAGACAACCCAGTTCCTGGTTAACACTAAGGGCAGACGGAGACAAACAATCCAGTTCCTGGTCAACACTAACGGCAGAGACGGAGACAGACAACCCAGTTCCTGGTCAACACTAACGGCGGAGACGGAGACAGACAACCCAGTTCCTGGTCAACACTAACGGCGGAGACGGAGACAGACAACCCAGTTCCTGGTCAACACTAACGGCGGAGACGGAGACAGACAACCCAATTATTTTTGGACAGTAAGAAGTGCTTTCTTTCAGAGTGTCAGAGTGTGAAAGTTTGCCTAGATTAAAACAGGAAGAGGTACAGCAGGGCCGGCTCTAGCCTTTTGGGGGCCCTAAACTAAATTTGATTGGGGGCCCCCCATTTCACGACAAAACATCCCTCCTTCCGTCTCTCTCCCTCCCCCCGTCTCTCTCCCTCCCCCTGTCTCTCTCCTTCCTTCCTGACAGGCAGACAGTAAAGAGTGAAACAATTCTTCAGGATCCGTCTGCAGTTATTCCTTTGGGGTTATTCTCATGGGGGCACATGTTCTCATAATGGAAACCCAGCTGCCAGTCTTCCAGGGTGGGAGAAATGTATTTGCATACAGTGCATGGGATCATCATGCACCACTACATTACTGTTTCATCATAGAGAAGTCCAGTCTGATGACTTTAGATTTAGGTCTCTGAAATGTTCAGTTAAACAGAGATATCCTGCTAGTCATCTATTGCCCCCTTCTTCAGCCACAGTCTTTTCAGACAGACAACCTTCACAGTCTAGACTTGAACATGATTACCTCACTGACCCTGTAGACTGACTGACTCTAAAACATTATAACATGTAGACATATTCTAATACATTATAACCTGTAGACTGACCCTAATACAGTATAACCTGTAGACTGACTCTAATACATTAGGACATGTAGACATATTCTAATACATTATAACATGTAGACTGACTGACTCTAATGCATTATAACATGTAGACATATTCTAATACATTATAACATGTAGACTGACTCTAATACAGTATAACCTGTAGACTGACTCTAATACATTATAACATGTAGACTGACTCTAATACATTATAACCTTTAGACTGACCCTAATACAGTATAACCTGTAGACTGACTCTAATACATTAGGACATGTAGACATATTCTAATACATTATAACATGTAGACTGACTGACTCTAATGCATTATAA
Source organism: Thymallus thymallus (assembly GCA_023634145.1). Classification (NCBI taxonomy): domain Eukaryota; kingdom Metazoa; phylum Chordata; class Actinopteri; order Salmoniformes; family Salmonidae; genus Thymallus; species Thymallus thymallus. The sequence goes on along the minus strand of CM042417.1, from coordinate 1,473,400 downwards.
CATGTAGACATATTCTAATACATTATAACATGTAGACTGACTCTAATACAGTATAACCTGTAGACTGACTCTAATACATTATAACATGTAGACTGACTCTAATACAGTATAACCTGTAGACTGACTATAATACAGTATAACATGTAGACTGACTCTAATACAGTATAACATGTAGACTGGCTCTAATACAGTATAACCTGTAGACTGACTCTAATGCATTATAACATGTAGACTGACTCTAATACATTATAACATGTAGACTGACTCTAATACAGTATAACATGTAGACTGGCTCTAATACAGTATAACATGTAGACTGACTCTAATGCATTATAACATGTAGACTGACTCTAATACATTATAACATGTAGACTGACTCTAATACAGTATAACATGTAGACTGACTCTAATGCATTATAACATGTAGACTGACTCTAATACATTATAACATGTAGACTGACTCTAATACATTATAACATGTAGACTAAATCTAATACATTATAACATGTAGACTGACTCTAATACATTATAACATGCAGACTGACTCTAATGCAGTATAACATGTAGACTGACTCTAATACATTATAACATGTAGACTGACTCTAATACAGTATAACATGTAGACTGACTCTAATGCATTATAACATGTAGACTGACTCTAATACATTATAACATGTAGACTGACTCTAATACATTATAACATGTAGACTGACCCTAATACAGTATAACCTGTAGACTGACTCTAATACATTAGGACATGTAGACATATTCTAATACATTATAACATGTAGACTGACTGACTCTAATGCATTATAACATGTAGACATATTCTAATACATTATAACATGTAGACTGACTCTAATACAGTATAACCTGTAGACTGACTCTAATACATTATAACATGTAGACTGACTCTAATACAGTATAACCTGTAGACTGACTATAATACAGTATAACATGTAGACTGACTCTAATACAGTATAACATGTAGACTGGCTCTAATACAGTATAACCTGTAGACTGACTCTAATGCATTATAACATGTAGACTGACTCTAATACATTATAACATGTAGACTGACTCTAATACAGTATAACATGTAGACTGGCTCTAATACAGTATAACATGTAGACTGACTCTAATGCATTATAACATGTAGACTGACTCTAATACATTATAACATGTAGACTGACTCTAATACAGTATAACATGTAGACTGACTCTAATGCATTATAACATGTAGACTGACTCTAATACATTATAACATGTAGACTGACTCTAATACATTATAACATGTAGACTAAATCTAATACATTATAACATGTAGACTGACTCTAATACATTATAACATGCAGACTGACTCTAATGCAGTATAACATGTAGACTGACTCTAATACATTATAACATGTAGACTGACTCTAATACAGTATAACATGTAGACTGACTCTAATGCATTATAACATGTAGACTGACTCTAATACATTATAACATGTAGACTGACTCTAATACATTATAACATGTAGACTGACTCTAATACATTATAACATGTAGACTGACTCTAATACATTATAACATGTAGACTGACTCTAATACATTATAACATGTAGACAGACTCTAATACATTATGACCTGGTCTTCAGACAGCCCTGTCCAATCCAGACCCATGCCTTAGTCCTAGCCCTGTAAAACCCAGACCAATGCCTTAGTCCTAGCCCTGTCCAACCTAGACCCATGTCTTAGTCCTAGCCCTGTCCAACCCAGACCCATGTCTTAGTCCTAGCCCTGTCTAACCCAGACCCATGTCTTAGTCCTAGTCCTGTCCAACCCAGACCCATGCCTTAGTCCTAGTAGTTGATCATATCCCCCTGCGTCCTCCCTATATGTATCCCGGTTGTCAGTGGAGATGTTGTTCCAGTTCTGGTCCAAGCACATGAGGCTGGCTGGCTGTCTGGCTGACTGTTTGTCTGGTTGGCTGACTGGCTGGCTGTCTGGCTGACTGTTTGTCTGGTTGACTGGCTGGTTGGCTGTCTGGCTGACTGTTTGTCTGGTTGACTGGCTGGTTGATTGGCTGGTTGGCTGACTGGCTGGCTGTCTGGCTGACTGTTTGTCTGGTTGATTGGCTGGTTGGCTGACTGTCTGGCTGTCTGGCTGACTGTTTGTCTGGTTGACTGGCTGGTTGGCTGACTGGCTGGCTGTCTGGCTGACTGTTTGTCTGGTTGACTGGCTGGTTGGCTGACTGGCTGGCTGGCTGGCTGATGTGTGTTTGCTTGGAGGGCTGGGAAACCTGGCAATGGAATCGTGTCTCAGAGAGAAAGTTGAGTCAAGAAAACCCTGTGAATTACACTCCAGTGATGTAAGAAGTAATAGTGTCTCTGTAATCTGGAATAGAGGTGGTTAGTGTGTCTGGGCCCTGGGGTAATACAGGTGGTTAGTGAGTCTGGGCCCTGGGGTAATACAGGTGGTTAGTGTGTCTGGGCCCTGGGGTGATAGAGGTGGTTAGTGTGTCTGGGCCGAGACATGGACTTAGTATAATCTAGTATAGTGCAATTATTTAGTGTATAGTTCAGAGATGGCTTGATGTGGTGTGAGCATAGAGTGCATAGTCCTTCAGTCTCTATGGGCCAGATGGCCAGTTGGTGAGGGCCACAGCCTGGGGGAAGAAACTGCTCTGGTGGCGGGAGGTTTGGGTCATGAGTGATGCTTCCTTGCCCTGGAGTCTTGCAGGAGGCCGATGAAGGGGTACACCCTTGGTGACAGGCAGTGGCTGAGACTGCAGATGTTCTGACTTTATACACTGCACTCTTTGAGCGAGGTAGTTAGAAAACAGACCCTCAGAAACACCAAAACTCCTTAGCCGGCCCACAAGAATGGAATGGTCTACATAAAGGACTAACCGGGGCTGCCTTCCAAGCAAAGGGAACCTCCCCAGAACGGAGAGACAGGTTAAAGGGTCAGAGATAGGCTTGCACAAAGGGCAAGAAGGTAGAGATGACAATACATCAGGCAAAGCAGCCACAACTGTCAGTAAGAGTCTTTGAATGAAGAGATTGAGATAAAACTGTCCAGTTTGAGTGTTTGTTTTGCAGCCCGTTCCAGTCGCTACCTGCAGCGAACTGAAAAGACGAGCGACCCAGGGATGTGTGTGCTTTGGGGACCTTTAACAGGATGTGACTGGCAGAACGGGTGTTGTATGTGGAGGATGAGGGCTGCAGTAGATATCTCAGATAGGGTGGAGTGAGGCCTAAGAGGGTTTTATAAATAAGCATCAACCAGTGGGTCTTGCGACGGGTATACAGAGATGACCAGTTTACAGAGGAGTATAGAGTGCAGTGACGTGTCCTATAAGGAGCATTGGTGGCAAATCTGATGGCTGAATGGTAAAGAACATCAAGCCGCTCGAGAACACCCTTACCTGCCGATCTATAAATTATGTCTCTGTAATCTAGCATGGGTAGGATGGTCATCTGAATCAGGGTTAGTTTGGCAGCTGGGGTGAAAGAGGAGTGATTACGATAGAGGAAACCAAGTCTAGATTTAACTTTAGCCTGCAGCTTTGATATGTGCTGAGAGAAGGACATTGTACCGTCTAGCCATACTCCCAAGTACTTGTATGACATCACTACCTCAAGCTCTAAACCCTCAGAGGTAGTAATCATACCTGTGGGGAGAGGGGCATTCTTCTTACCAAACCACATGACCTTTGTTTTGGAGGTGTTCAGAACAAGGTTAAGGGTAGAAAAAGCTTGTTGGACACTAAGAAAGCTTTGTTGTAAAGCATTTAACACAAAATCCGGGGAGGGGCCAGCTGAGTATAAGACTGTATCATCTGCATATAAATGGATGAGAGAGCTTCTTACTGCCTGAGCTATGTTGTTGATGTAAATTGAGATTGTGGGGCCAATGATCGAGCCTTGGGGTACACCCTTGGTGAAAGGCAGTGGCTGAGACAGTCTTTATACACTTAGCCAGCCCACAATAATGGAATGGTCTACCGTATCAAAAGCTTTTGCCAAGTCAATGAAAAAATAGCAGCACAACATTGCTTAGAATCAAGAGCAGGTTATAACCAGAAAGGTTAACATCAGTGTTCAAAACACTCTTCCTTAACCAGTCTCAGTAATGACCAACACATTTGGATTGAAGCTGTGAACCCACACTTTCAGTTGATCCATTTTAGGTAATAAGCTTCTAGTGTTAACGTGCAGAAAACCCAGGCTTTTACGATAGCAGAAATCAGTGAAGCAGATATCAGAGCACAAGTCAGAATTGGGGCTAGCAACAGTAGATGGGCCAGGGTGTACATGTACATTACCAGATATCATCAACAGTAATACAATCAAGGCCCGGCAGAAGACAGGGAGAGCTCTGCAGTGCTGATGTATGACATCTGAATGGGCATCAGATGGAAACAAGATCATATTGTACAGTGGGTCGAGGGAGACGTCTTTGATGGTTTTGAGATGGGACAGTATCTGTTAGTTCTGTAGGCAAACCGCAGTGGGTTGAGGGACCTACGGGTATTACCAGAAGGGTAGAGGAGAGAGGATGGCAGAAGGGTAGAGGAGAGGGGATGGCAGAAGGATAGAGGAGAGAGGATGGCAGAAGGGAAGAGGAGAGGGGATGGCAGAAGGGTAGAGGAGAGGGGATGGCAGAAGGATAGAGGAGAGAGGGTGGCAGAAGGGGAGAGGAGAGGGGATGGCAGAAGGAGTAATCTATAGTGCATTACTACAGAGGTCAAAAGTAGTGCACTATATAGGAAAAAGCATGCCATTTTCAGAATTCTGTCTTGGAGAGTGGAGTACCCCCTAACCTCCCTCCCTCACACACACACACACACACACACACACACACACACACACACACACACACACACACACACACACACCAGACCAGACAATTTTATAAGCAGGGTGGAATGTCAAGACTGGTTCTGTTCAGGGATCCCTTCCTCTACTGGGAGGAGGATGACGTCGCCTTCCCTGTTCAACAGTGAAACAGACAGTCTCTCTGTCTGGCCTCTGGGGAGCTTTGAAGGGAGTGGTTGGGTTCCACAGAAGCCAGACAGAGAGAATGTCTGCTCCACACCCACCCAGGGCTCAGAACATGGGGAGGAATGAAGACAAGAACGATGGATGAAGACATCTCTGATCTCTCTTTCTCCTTCTCTCTCTACCCCTGCCTCACTCTGTCTCTCTATCCCTGCCTCACTCTATCTCTGTCTCTCTATCCCTGCCTCACTCTATCTCTGTCTCTCTATCCCTGCCTCACTCTGTCTCTCTATCCCTGCCTCACTCTGTCTCTCTATCCCTGCCTCCCTCTGTCTCTCTATCCCTGCCTCACTCTGTCTCTCTATCCCTGCCTCACTCTGTCTCTCTATCCCTGCCTCCCTCTGTCTCTCTATCCCTGCCTCACTCTGTCTCTCTATCCCTGCCTCACTCTGTCTCTCTATCCCTGCCTCACTCTGTCTCTCTATCCCTGCCTCACTCTGTCTCTCTATCCCTGCCTCACTCTGTCTCTCTATCCCTGCCTCACTCTATCTCTGTCTCTCTATCCCTGCCTCACTCTGTCTCTCTATCTCTGCCTCACTCTATCTCTGTCTCTCTATCCCTGCCTCACTCTGTCTCTCTATCCCTGCCTCACTCTGTCTCTCTATCCCTGCCTCACTCTATCTCTGTCTCTCTATCCCTGCCTCACTCTATCTCTGTCTCTCTATCCCTGCCTCACTCTGTCTCTCTACCCCTGCCTCACTCTGTCTCTCAATCCCTGCCTCACTCTGTCTCTGTCTCTCTATCCCTACCTCACTCTGTCTCTGTCTCTCTATCCCTGCCTCACTCTGTCTCTCTACCCCTGCCTCACTCTGTCTCTCTACCCCTGCCTCACTCTGTCTCTCTATCCCTGCCTCACTCTGTCTCTGTCTCTCTATCCCTGCCTCACTCTGTCTCTGTCTCTCTATCCCTGCCTCACTCTGTCTCTCTATCCCTGCCTCACTCTGTCTCTCTACCCCTGCCTCACTCTGTCTCTCTATCCCTGCCTCACTCTATCTCTGTCTCTCTATCCCTGCCTCACTCTGTCTCTCTACCCCTGCCTCACTCTGTCTCTCTATCCCTGCCTCACTCTGTCTCTGTCTCTCTATCCCTGCCTCACTCTGTCTCTGTCTCTCTATCCCTGCCTCACTCTGTCTCTCTACCCCTGCCTCACTCTGTCTCTCTACCCCTGCCTCACTCTGTCTCTCTATCCCTGCCTCACTCTATCTCTCTGTCTCTCTATCCCTGCCTCACTCTATCTCTGTCTCTCTATCCCTGCCTCACTCTGTCTCTGTCTCTCTATCCCTGCCTCACTCTATCTCTGTCTCTCTATCCCTGCCTCACTCTATCTCTGTCTCTCTATCCCTGCCTCACTCTATCTCTGTCTCTCTATCCCTGCCTCACTCTGTCTCTCTACCCCTGCCTCACTCTGTCTCTGTCTCTCTATCCCTGCCTCACTCTGTCTCTCTATCCCTGCCTCACTCTGTCTCTCTATCCCTGCCTCACTCTATCTCTGTCTCTCTATCCCTGCCTCACTCTGTCTCTCTACCCCTGCCTCACTCTGTCTCTGTCTCTCTATCCCTGCCTCACTCTGTCTCTCTACCCCTGCCTCACTCTATCTCTGTCTCTCTATCCCTGCCTCACTCTGTCTCTCTATCCCTGCCTCACTCTGTCTCTGTCTCTCTATCCCTGCCTCACTCTATCTCTCTACCCCTGCCTCACTCTGTCTCTGTCTCTCTATCCCTGCCTCACTCTGTCTCTCTACCCCTGCCTCACTCTATCTCTGTCTCTCTATCCCTGCCTCACTCTATCTCTGTCTCTCTATCCCTGCCTCACTCTGTCTCTCTATCCCTGCCTCCCTCTATCTCTGTCTCTCTATCCCTGCCTCACTCTGTCTCTCTATCTCTGCCTCACTCTATCTCTGTCTCTCTATCCCTGCCTCACTCTGTCTCTCTATCCCTGCCTCACTCTGTCTCTCTATCCCTGCCTCACTCTGTCTCTCTATCCCTGCCTCCCTCTGTCTCTCTATCCCTGCCTCCCTCTGTCTCTCTATCCCTGCCTCACTCTGTCTCTCTACCCCTGCCTCACTCTGTCTCTCTATCCCTGCCTCACTCTGTCTCTCTATCCCTGCCTCCCTCTGTCTCTCTATCCCTGCCTCCCTCTGTCTCTCTATCCCTGCCTCACTCTGTCTCTCTATCCCTGCCTCACTCTGTCTCTCTACCCCTGCCTCACTCTGTCTCTCTATCCCTGCCTCACTCTATCTCTACCAGGGATCATTGAAGAAGTATATTTCATTTCTCTCTAGTTTCTTCTTTCTGAGTCAGGGTTCTCCTGTATACCAGGGAGCTTTACAGAGTCATGGCTGAATGATAACATCCCCATAGAGAACGTAACTATCGGCGGGTTCCAGACCATCAGAGCCGACAGGGATAGCGTTTCTTCTGGTAAGAGTAAGGGAGTGGGGCTGGCTTTATTAGTTAACAACAGATGGTGTAATCCGAGCCATATTACTGTTAAGGAACAGTTTGCAGCCCGGACATTGAGCTGTTAACCGTTAGCCTGAGACCCTACTATTTGCCGAGGGAATTCACGGTGGCCATTGCTGTTATTGTTTACATCCCATCCTCTGCTGACACAAACACAGCGTGTGACGTCATCCACTCTATTATCGCGAGGTTACAGACAGCGCATCCCAGTGCTTTCTTTGCCATTTCGGGGGATTTTAACCATGCATCTCTCTCTGCAACGCTGCCCACGTTCAAACAGTTCGTGAAGTGCCCAACCAGGAATAATACAACTCTGGACTTGTTATATGCTAATGTGAAGGATGCATACAACTCCACTGCACTCCCTCCCCTTGGTAGATCGGATCACAACCTTGTCCACCTCACCCCACTCTACAGGCCTATGGTCCAACAGCTGCCTGCGACCACTAGGACCATTAGGAGATGGTCTCCGGAGGCGAATGAGGCCCTACAGGACTGCTTTGAAACAACTAGGATGTGCTCTGTGACACTCATGGGGAGGACATCGATGGACTTACTGACTGCATAACGGACTATATCAATTTTTGTGTAGACCTGAAGGCCCTGCTGAATGAGAAGAGGACAAGGACAAATTGAAATGCGTCCAGAGGGAGCTGAAGTTGCGGATTGCTGAGCGGAAGAGAGTGTATAAGGAGAAGATGGAAGACAAGCTGAGGCAGAGCCATGTGAGAGAGGTGTGGAAGGGTATGAGAAATATCACTGGCTTCAAAAAGTCAAACAGTGGGCAGACGGAGGGGACCCAGGACAGAGCAAATGAGCTGAACCAATTTTTTAACAGGTTCGAAACTGGCCCTGTCCACCTCCCCTCCAGTTCCCCAGGCCATACACCCTCACGGCTGTCCCACCCCCACTCTGCTCACAGCACCTCTGTTGAAACAATCAGCGACCCAACCTCTGCCCCTGCTCTGTGTGGGGTCTGTGCTGACCAACTGTGTGGAATACTTCAGCAACGCTTCAACCTTAGCCTGAGCCTGGAAAGGGTCCCTGTGCTGTGGAAAACATCCTGCCTGGTCCCAGTGACCAAGAAGGCACACCCCACTGTCCTGAATGACTTCAGACCTGTAGTGCTAACATCCCACATCATGAAGACCCTGGAAAGGTTAGTCCTCTCTCACCTCAGAACCCTCATGTGTACATCACTAGACCCCCTGCAGGGCGCATATCAGCGCAACATCGGGGTGGATGATGCAATCATCTACCTTCTGCAGAGGGCCTACACTCACCTGGACAACGCAGGTTGCACTGTGAGGGTTATGTTTTTTTGACTTCTCCAGTGCCTTCAACATCATTCAGCCCCTGCTACTGGGTGAGAAGATGAAGAGGATGAAAGTGGAAGCACCCTTAGTCTCCTAGGTCACAATTTGTGCGAATACAGAGCTGTGTGTCAGAACGGGAAGTGAGCAACACAGGGACCCACCAGAGAACAGTCCTGCCCCCCTTCCTGTTCACCCTCTACACCTCAGACTTCAGAAATAACTCTGAAAGTTCTCAGAGTCATCCGAGAACATACAGAAGTTCTCGGATGACTCTGCAATTGTAGGGTGCATCAGGGGTGGGCAGGAGGAGGAGTACAGGAGTGCAATCAGTGACTTTGTGTTGTGGTGTGAGCAGAACCACCTTCAGCTCAACATCAGCAAAACAAAGGAGATGGTGGTGGACTTCAGGAGAACAAAGGCCCAACTGACTGCAGTCCCTATACAGGGGATGGATGTGGAAATGGTTGGGTCATACAAGTTCCTGGAAGTCTATATGGACAACGGGCTGGAATGGGCTGGTAACACCGGGGTTCTGTACAAAAAGGGCCAGAGGCAACTCTACTTACTGAGGAGGCTCAGGTCCTTCAAAGTGTGCAGTGAACTACTGCATACCTTCTACCAGTCTGTGGTGGCCAGTGCCATCTTTTTTGCAGTGGCGTGCTGGGGCGCCAACATAAAGGCTGGTGATGCTTCACGGGATAATAAGCTGATCAGGAAGGCTAGCTCTGTTCTGGGGATTAACCTTGACACTCTAGAGGAGGTGGCGGAGAGAAGGATCCTGGCCAGACTGCTGGCCATCATGGACAACGTCACCCACCCTCTGCATGCCATGGTTATAACGCAGAGGAGCACCTTCAGTCACAGACTGATCCCACCACGGTGTGCCAGAGAGAGCTACAGGAGGTCCTTCCTGCCGGCGGCTATTAGACTATATAATGCCTCACCGGGGTGCCGTGCTGTCATCAACATAGACCTGGAATTGTTGGGGTGTTAGGACCTAGTTTAACAATTATGCTTCCATCCGTGAGTAACTCTGGTCCGTCATCACTCATTCACTCAGGACTTATTCATTCATGCAGGTCTGTATATACATATTCATGTACAGTTGTTATATCATATCACATGCAATATTGCAAGTAATTATTGGACTGAACTTACGTAGTCATTCACTCAGGAATGCATATTAGTATCCTGTCAGGTGTATCTTTTTTCATTGCTTTTAGTATATCAAATGTGCAATATGTGCATTTATCTGTAATTAAACCCTGCGCACTAAGGACTGTATTTTAAGGGAATTACCTGTTCATTTAACCAGTCTGTATATTAAGTAAACTATTATTACCCTCGCTTATATCATACTTATTTTTAGCTACTGAAGTATTTCTCTGCCATCGACCTGTATAGTATAGTTAACCATGAACCATCCACCAATGTATAGTGCACATATTCAGCCATCCACCCATACTATGCAATGTTTTTTAATAGTTTTTTTGCATTCCAGACTTGTTGTACTTGTTGTATCTATCTATCTATCTATCTATCTATCTATCTATCTATCTATCTATCTATCTATCTATCTATCTATCTATCTATCTATCTATCTATCTATCTATCTATCTATCTATCTATCTATCTATCTATCTATCTATCTATCTATCTATCTATCTATCTATCTATCTATCTATCTATCTATCTATCTATCTATCTATCTATATACCTACCTACCTACCTACCTACCTACCTACCTACCTACCTACCTACCTACCTACCTACCTACCTACCTACCTACCTACCTACCTACCTACCTACCTACCTACCTACCTACCTACCTACCTACCTACCTACCTACCTACCTACCTACCTACCTACCTACCTACCTACCTACCTACCTACCTACCTACCTACCTACCTATCTATCTATCTATTGGTTACTGCGCTACAGACAACTATATCAGTCCACTAACAAAGGACTAGAAAAGTGCGCTACTTTAGAAAATAAACATTGTGATTTTTCAGCACCTCATCACCCCTAGTTACTATGCTGATAATAGTTTCCCCGAGAGATGGGGACTAGATGAGTGGAACCACCAGAGAGATGATAGATGGGACCCCTAGTTACTATGCTGATAATAGCAGACAGACAGGTGTCTTTACAGACAGACAGGGGTCTTTACAGACAGACAGGGGTCTTTACAGACAGACAGGGGTCTTTGCAGACAGACAGGGGTCTTTACAGACAGACAGGGGTCTTTACAGACAGACAGGGGTCTTTGCAGACAGACAGGGGTCTTTACAGACAGACAGGGGTCTTTACAGACAGACAGGGGTCTTTACAGACAGACAGGAGTCTTTACAGACAGACATGGGTCTTTACAGACAGACATGGGTCTTTACAGACAGACAGGGGTCTTTACAGACAGACAGGGGTCTTTACAGACTGACAGGTGTCTTTACAGACAGACAGGGGTCTTTACAGACAGACAGGGGTCTTTACAGACTGACAGGTGTCTTTACAGACAGACAGGGGTCTTTACAGACAGACAGGGGTCTTTACAGACAGACAGGGGTCTTTACAGACAGACATGGGTCTTTACAGACAGACAGGGGTCTTTACAGACAGACAGGGGTCTTTACAGACTGACAGGTGTCTTTACAGACTGACAGGCGTCTTTGCAGACAGACAAGCATCTTTGAGGACAGACAGGGGTCTTTGCAGACAGACAGGGGTCTTTGCAGACAGACAGTGGTCTTTGCAGACAGACAGGGGTCTTTACAGACAGACAGGGGTCTTTACAGACAGACAGGGGTCTTTACAGACAGACAGGAGTCTTTGCAGACTGACAGGAGTCTTTGCAGACTGACAGGCGTCTTTGCAGACAGACAAGCGTCTTTGAGGGCAGACAGGGGTCTTTGCAGACAGACAGTGGTCTTTGCAGACAGACAGTGGTCTTTGCAGACAGACAGGGGTCTTTACAGACAGACAGGAGTCTTTGCAGACTGACAGGAGTCTTTGCAGACTGACAGGTGTCTTTGCAGACAGACAAGTGTCTTTGAGGACAGACAGGGGTCTTTACAGACAGACAGGGGTCTTTACAGACAGACAGGGGTCTTTGCAGACAGACATGGGTCTTTGCAGACAGACAAGAGTCTTTGCATACAGACAGGCATCGTTGCAGACAGACATGGGTCTTTGCAGACAGACAGGGGTCTTTACAGACAGAGTTCTTTACAGACAGACAGGGGTCTTTGCAGACAGACAGGGGTCTTTGCAGACAGACAGGAGTCTTTGCAGACAGACAGGCATCGTTGCAGACAGACATGGGTCTTTGCAGACAGACAGGGGTCTTTGCAGACAAACAGGCATCGTTGCAGACAGACATGGGTCTTTGCAGACAGACAGGGGTCTTTGCAGACAGACAGGGGTCTTTGCAGACAGACAGGGGTCTTTGCAGACAGACAGGGGTCTTTGCAGACAGACAGGCATCGTTGCAGACAGACATGGGTCTTTGCAGACAGACAGGGGTCTTTGCAGACAGACAGGGGTCTTTGCAGACAGACAGGGGTCTTTGCAGACAGACAGGGGTCTTTGCAGACAGACAGGAGTCTTTGCAGACAGACATGGGTCTTTTCAGACAGACAGGGGTCTTTACAGACAGACAGGGGTCTTTACAGACAGACAGGGGTCTTTACAGACAGGCAGGTGTTTTTACAGACAGAGAGGTTTTTACAGACAGACAGGGGTTCTTACAGACAGACAGGGGTTTTTACAGACAGGCATGTTACTGATGGACTACTGATGCAGTGTGATTCCCATCTCTTCCCCCAGGTGTACAACAAGACAAACCAGCATAGATAAAACCCTCACAATATGATTCATAGTTCTGTCTCTGAAAGGAGGAAGCAGTCCTGGTGTATTACCATGTTGGCAATATGGAATGAGAAAATGTGTCACCGTGACCTGGACTCTACTGTACCTCTGGGATACAGTGAAAAACAGTGTTGTGTTGCAGTCAAAGCAGCTGTTCTGTAACACTGATTGCTAATTGCTTTCCCAGATGTGAGATAAATTCCACTCCCCCTCTACTCTTCCCCCATGACCCTCTCCCTCCAACTCCCCCACCACTCCATGCCCCTCTCCCTCCAACTCCCCCACCACTCCATGCCCCTCTCCCTCCAACTCCCCCACCACTCCATGCTCCTCTCCCTCAACTCCCCCACCACTCCATGCCCCTCTCCCTCCAACTCCCCCACCACTCCATGCCCCTCTCCCTCCAACTCCCCCACCACTCCATGCTCCTCTCCCTCCAACTCCCCCACCACTCCATGCCCCTCTCCCTCCAACTCCCCCACCACTCCATGCCCCTCTCCCTCCAACTCCCCCACCACTCCATGCCCCTCTCCCTCCAACTCCCCCACCACTCCATGCTCCTCTCCCTCAACTCCCCCACCACTCCATGCCCCTCTCCCTCCAACTCCCCCACCACTCCATGCCCCTCTCCCTCCAACTCCCCCACCACTCCATGCTCCTCTCCCTCAACTCCCCCACCACTCCATGCCCCTCTCCCTCCAACTCCCCCACCACTCCATGCCCCTCTCCCTCCAACTCCCCCACCACTCCATGCCCCTCTCCCTCCAACTCCCCCACCACTCCATGCCCCTCTCCCTCCAACTCCCCCACCACTCCATGCTCCTCTCCCTCAACTCCCCCACCACTCCATGCCCCTCTCCCTCCAACTCCCCCACCACTCCATGCCCCTCTCCCTCCAACTCCCCCACCACTCCATGCCCCTCTCCCTCCAACTCCCCCACCACTCCATGCCCCTCTCCCTCCAACTCCCCCACCACTCCATGCCCCTCTCCCTCCAACTCCCCCACCACTCCATGCCCCTCTCCCTCCAACTCCCCCACCACTCCATGCCCCTCTCCCTCCAACTCCCCCACCACTCCATGCCCCTCTCCCTCCAACTCCCCCACCACTCCATGCCCCTCTCCCTCCAACTCCCCCACCACTCCATGCCCCTCTCCCTCCAACTCCCCCACCACTCCATGCTCCTCTCCCTCAACTCCCCCACCACTCCATGCTCCTCTCCCTCAACTCCCCCACCACTCCATGCCCCTCTCCCTCCAACTCCCCCACCACTCCATGCCCCTCTCCCTCCAACTCCCCCACCACTCCATGCCCCTCTCCCTCCAACTCCCCCACCACTCCATGCCCCTCTCCCTCCAACTCCCCCACCACTCCATGCTCCTCTCCCTCAACTCCCCCACCACTCCATGCCCCTCTCCCTCCAACTCCCCCACCACTCCATGCCCCTCTCCCTCCAACTCCCCCACCACTCCATGCCCCTCTCCCTCCAACTCCCCCACCACTCCATGCCCCTCTCCCTCCAACTCCCCCACCACTCCATGCCCCTCTCCCTCCAACTCCCCCACCACTCCATGCCCCTCTCCCTCCAACTCCCCCACCACTCCATGCCCCTCTCCCTCCAACTCCCCCACCACTCCATGCCCCTCTCCCTCCAACTCCCCCACCACTCCATGCCCCTCTCCCTCCAACTCCCCCACCACTCCATGCCCCTCTCCCTCCAACTCCCCCACCACTCCATGCTCCTCTCCCTCAACTCCCCCACCACTCCATGCCCCTCTCCCTCCAACTCCCCCACCACTCCATGCCCCTCTCCCTCCAACTCCCCCACCACTCCATGCCCCTCTCCCTCCAACTCCCCCACCACTCCATGCCCCTCTCCCTCCAACTCCCCCACCACTCAATGCGCCTCTCCCTCCAACTCCCCCACCACTCCATGCCCCTCTCCCTCCAACTCCCCCACCACTCCATGCCCCTCTCCCTCCAACTCCCCCACCACTCAATGCGCCTCTCCCTCCAACGAGTTTGGATTCTCTGGAGCTCCAGACTGAATCCATTTGTCGTGGTATAAGACCAGAAAGGTCTCTTTCAGTTTGAATTACTGGCTGCACATTGAACTGTCTGGTATTTCTGCACATATTAGCCATCAAAGCTAACATTACACTAACATTACAGTTGTTAAGCTAACATGCTAACATGGCAGATTTAGAACAGGTTAGCTGGCAGGATGTCTGAGGGAACATATTATTTCCTGATTGTGAACTAGACCTAATAAACATCCATGATTTGGTTTGTTGCTTTACTAATCGAAACTCAACCTACTGTAGTTTTCCAAAACCCAGAAATAGATTTGTACTTTATGTAATCAGAATGTTTCCCACTGAGTTCCAGTTGGTGTGTTTATGGTTTGGAAAGTTGTGTAACACATCACTCTCCTAGCTTAGATGTAGATAATTCCCTCTCCCTTCCCCCTAGAAACACAGTGATATTAATACCGTTTTTGTGATTATGAACATATCTCCCTCCACAGGGTATGTTTTCATAACATTTCTCAGGGGCTGTTCTCTCAAACCCCACAGATGATTGACGATCAGAGCTGTTAACCTTCCTGTACCTCTCTCTCTCTCCAGCTCCCTCCCTCTCCCTCTGTATGTCCCTCTCTCCCTCCCTCTCCCTCTGTATGTCCCTCTCTCCCTCCCTCTCCCTCTGTATGTCCCTCTCTCCCTCCCTCTCCCTCTGTATGTCCCTCTCTCCCTCCCTCTCCCTCTGTATGTCCCTCTCTCCCTCCCTCTCCCTCTGTATGTCCCTCTCTCCCTCCCTCTCCCTCTGTATGTCCCTCTCTCCCTCTGTATGTCCCTCTCTCCCTCCCTCTCCCTCCCTCTCCCTCTGTATGTCCCTCTCTCCCTCTGTATGTCCCTCTCTCCCTCCCTCTGTATGTCCCTCTCTCCCTCCCTCTGTATGTCCCTCTCTCCCTCCCTCTGTATGTCCCTCTCTCCCTACCTCTCCCTCTGTATGTCCCTCTCTCCCTCCCTCTCCCTCTGTATGTCCCTCTCTCCCTCCCTCTCCCTCTGTATGTCCCTCTCTCCCTCCCTCTACCTAGCCCTGGTTTCAACCCTCCCTCCCTCCCTCCCTCCCTCCCTCCCTCCCTCCCTCCCTCCCTCCTTCTACCTAGCCCTGGTTTCATCCCTCCCTCCCTCCCTCCCTCCCTCCCTCCCTCCCTCTACCTAGCCCTGGTTTCATCCCTCCCTCCCTCCCTCCCTCCCTCTACCTAGCCCTGGTTTCAACCCTCCCTCCCTCTACTTAGCCCTGGTTTCAACTCTCCCTCCCTCTACCTAGCCCTGGTTTCAACTCTCCCTCCCTCCCTCTACCTAGCCCTGGTTTCAACTCTCCCTCCCTCCCTCCCTCCCTCCCTCTACCTAGCCCTGGTTTCAGCTCTCCCTCCCTCCCTCTACCTAGCTCTGGTTTCAACTCTCCCTCCCTCCCTCCCTCCCTCCCTCTACCTAGCTCTGGTTTCAACTCTCCCTCCCTCCCTCCCTCCCTCCCTCCCTCCCTCTACCTAGCCCTGGTTTCAACCCTCCCTCCCTCTACCTAGCCCTGGTTTCAACTCTCCCTCCCTCCCTCTACCTAGCTCTGGTTTCAACTCTCCCTCCCTCCCTCCCTCCCTCTACTTAGCCCTGGTTTCAACTCTCCCTCCCTCCCTCTACCTAGCCCTGGTTTCAACTCTCCCTCCCCCCCTCTACCTAGCTCTGGTTTCAACTCTCCCTCCCTCCCTCCCTCCCTCCCTCCCTCCCTCCCTCCCTCCCTCCCTCCCTCCCTCCCTCCCTCCCTCCCTCTACCTAGCCCTGGTTTCAGCTCTCCCTCCCTCCCTCTACCTAGCCCTGGTTTCAACTCTCCCTCCCTCCCTCTACCTAGCCCTGGTTTCAACTCTCCCTCCCTCCCTCCCTCTACCTAGCCCTGGTTTCAACCCTCCCTCCCTCCCTCCCTCCCTCTACCTAGCCCTGGTTTCAACTCTCCCTCCCTCCCTCCCTCCCTCCCTCCCTCCCTCCCTCCGCCTGGTCCTGGTCTCAGCCCTCCCTCCCTCCCTCCGTCTGGTCCTGGTCTCAGCCCTCACCTCCCTCCCTTATATCCCTCCCTTACCTCCCTCCCTCCCTTACCTCCCTCCCTTACCTCCCTCCCTCCCTTACCTCCCTCCCTCCCTCTCTCTCTCCCTCCCTCTCTACCTCCCTTCCTTCCTACTTCCTCCCCCAGTTTCAGATGTGTTTCACATGAAGTTGTGGCGTTGATCTCTCTTACTGTAGGTCTCTCTGGTCGATGCCTCAGCCCTAGCCTCATGCCTAGTCTCAGCCCTAGTTTCAGCCCTAGTCTCAGCCCTAGTCTCAGCCCTAGTCTCAGCCCTAGTCTCATGCCTAGTCTCATGCCTAGTATCATGCCCAGTCTCATGCCCAGTCTCATGCCTAGTATCATGCCCAGTCTCATGCCCAGTCTCATGCCTAGTCTCAGCCCTAGTCTCAGCCCTAGTCTCATGCCTAGTCTCATGCCTAGTATCATGCCCAGTCTCATGCCTAGTCTCAGCCCTAGTCTCAGCCCTAGTCTCATGCCTAGTATCATGCCTAGTCTCATGCCTAGTATCATGCCTAGTCTCAGCCCTAGTCTCATGCCTAGTCTCAGCCCTAGTCTCAGCCCTAGTCTCATGCCTAGTCTCAGCCCTAGTCTCATGCCTAGTCTCAGCCCTAGTCTCATGCCTAGTCTCAGCCCTAGTCTCATGCCTAGTCTCAGCCCTAGTATCATGCCTAGTCTCAGCCCTAGTCTCATGCCTAGTCTCAGCCCTAGTCTCATGCCTAGTCTCAGCCCTAGTCTCATGCCTAGTCTCAGCCCTAGTCTCAGCCCTAGTCTCATGCCTAGTATCATGCCTAGTATCATGCCTAGTATCATGCCTAGTCTCAGCCCTAGTCTCATGCCTAGTCTCAGCTCTAGTCTCAGCCCTAGTCTCAGCCCTAGTCTCATGCCTAGTCTCAGCCCTAGTATCATGCCTAGTCTTAGCCCTAGTCTCAGCCCTAGTCTCAGCCGTAGTCTCATGCCTAGTCTCAGCCCTAGTCTCAACCCTAGTCTCATGCCTAGTCTCAGCCCTAGTCTCAGCCCTAGTCTAAGCCCTAGTCTCATGCCTAGTCTCAGCCCTAGTCTCATGTCTAGTCTCAGCTCTAGTCTCAGCCCTAGTCTCAGCCCTAGTCTCAGCCCTAGTCTCTTGCCTAGTCTCAACCCTAGTCTCATGCCTAATCTCATGCCTAGTCTCAGCCCTAGTCTCAGCCCTAGTCTCAGCCCTAGTCTCATGCCTAGTCTCATGCCTAGTCTCATGCCTAGTCTCATGCCTAGTCTCAGCCCTAGTCTCAGCCCTAGTCTCAGCCCTAGTCTCAGCCCTAGTCTCGTGCCTAGTCTCATGTCAAGTCTCAGCCCTAGTCTCATGCCTTGTCTCATGCCTAGTCTCATGCCTAGTCTCAGCCCTAGTCTCATGCCTAGTCTCAGCCCTAGTCTCATGCCTAGTCTCAGCCCTAGTCTCAGCCCTAGTCTCAGCCCTAGTCTCTTGCCTAGTCTCAGCCCTAGTCTCAACCCTAGTCTCATGCCTAATCTCATGCCTAGTCTCAGCCCTAGTCTCAGCCCTAGTCTCAGCCCTAGTCTCATGCCTAGCCTCATGCCTAGTCTCATGCCTAGTCTCATGCCTAGTCTCAGCCCTAGTCTCAGCCCTAGTCTCAGCCCTAGTCTCGTGCCTAGTCTCATGTCAAGTCTCAGCTCTAGTCTCATGCCTTGTCTCATGCCTAGTCTCATGCCTAGTCTCAGCCCTAGTCTCAGCCCTAGTCTCAGCCCTAGTCTCATGCCTAGTCTCAGCCCTAGTCTCAGCCCTAGTCTCAGCCCTAGTCTCATGCTTAGTCTCAGCCCTAGTCTCAGCCCTAGTCTCAGCCCTAGTCTCAGCCCTAGTCTCATGCCTAGTCTCATGCCTAGTCTCATGTCAAGTCTCAGCCCTAGTCTCAGCCCTAGTCTCAGCCCTAGTCTCAGCCCTAGTCTCATGCCTAGTCTCATGCCTAGTCTCATGTCAAGTCTCAGCCCTAGTCTCATACCTAGTCTCATGCCTAGTCTCATGTCAAGTCTCAGCCCTCATACCCAGAGTTAATGTACAATATGTAGAGGTCTGAGAACATGGAGGTCTGAGAACATGGAGGTCTGAGAACATGGAGGTCTGAGAACATGGAGGTCTGAGAACATGGATGTCTGAGAACATGGAGTTCTGAGAACATGGAGTTCTGAGAACATGGAGGTCTGAGAACATGGAGTTCTGAGAACATGGAGTTCTGAGAACATGGAGGTCTGAGAACATGGAGGCCTGAGAACTTGGGTTCCTTCCCTTGCGTTCAACCCAAGTATGAAACATGACTGTTTATCTTTAAATTCCACTGTCTAAAAAGATGCTTTTGTATGCAAATTCATCATGTTATATTTAGCTGTTCTGTCTGTACATGCAGACGTCGTATAGTGCTGCTTAACCAGGCAGTCATCAATGTGTTGACCCAGGTCTGTGGTTTGGTTGGGATCATGGTGGGAGGAGCTGGATACACACTACTTTCTAGAGATAAAACAACTTGTATATTTTGGTGAAGTTGTTTCTTTAAATGGAGGCCAGAAGTTGGGACAATAAAATAGTTTCTTAATGTTCTTATCCAAACATTTCACTATGGTAAGAACGCAGACCTGCCCTGTAATTTGGTGAACCATTGACTAGACATGGAAACACTAAAAGTGATGAATGTCTGTTTGATTTGCATTGATGATGATGATTACACATCTCTTGATCTGGTTAAATGCTTGTTGTCCTTTCTCTTCAGAGAAGTTGCTGGTCCTAACGGTTGCCACTCAGGAGACGGGTGGCTATATCCGATTCATGCAGTCAGCCAACTACTTCAACTACACTGTCAAGGTAAGGACCAAGCACCGTCTGGCTCTCCATTCAAGATCTACCACATTGACTAGGCATTGTCTCTCTATTTGAGATCCTCAACCTCAACCTCATCCTCAACCTCATCCTCAACCTCAACCTCATCCTCATCTTTAACCTCATCTTTAACCTCGTCTTTAACCTCAACCTCAACCTAACCCTTACATCAACCAAACCCTTACCTCATTTTCAACATTCATGCTATTGTCATTATTCAAACTGTCATTCTGAAATGCGAAAGTAATAATAATTAATAATTTGTCAAGGGCTCCAGCCATAATCTTAATAATTTGTCAGGTGCTCCAGCCATAATCTTAATAATTTGTCAGGGGCTCCAGCCATAATCTTAATAATTTGTCAGGGGCTCCAGCCATAATCTTAATAATTTGTCAGGGGCACCAGCCATAATCTTAATAATTTGTCAGGTGCTCCAGCCATAATCTTAATAATTTGTCAGGGGCTCCAGCCATAATCTTAATAATTTGTCAGGGGCTCCAGCCATAATCTTAATAATTTGTCAGGGGCTCCAGCCATAATCTTAATAATTTGTCAGGGGCTCCAGACATAATCTTAATAATTTGTCAGGTGCTCCAGCCATAATCTTAATAATTTGTCAGGGGCTCCAGCCATAATCTTAATAATTTGTCAGGGGCTCCAGCCATAATCTTATTAATTTGTCAGGGACTCCAGCCATAATCTTAATAATTTGTCAGGGGCTCCAGCCATAATCTTAACAATTTGCCAGCCATAATCTTAATAATTTTTCAGGTGCTCCAGCCATAATCTTAACAATTTTCCAGCCATAATCTTAATAATTTGTCAGGGGCTCCAGCCATAATATTAATAATTTGTCAGGGGCTCCAGCCGTAATCTTAATAATTTGCCAGCCATAATCTTAATAATTTGTCAGGGGCTCCAGCCGTAATCTTAATAATTTGTCAGGGGCTCCAGCCGTAATCTTAACAATTTGCCAGCCATAATCTTAATAATTTCTCAGGGGCTCCAGCCATAATATTAATAATTTGTCAGGGGCTCCAGCCGTAATCTTAATAATTTGCCAGCCATAATCTTAATAATTTGTCAGGGGCTCCAGCCATAATCTTAATAATTTGTCAGGGGCTCCAGCCGTAATCTTAATAATTTGTCAGGGGCACCAGCCATAATCTTAACAATTTGCCAGCCATAATCTTAATAATTTGTCAGGGGCTCCAGCCATAATCTTAATAATTTGTCAGGGGCTCCAGCCATAATCTTAATAATTTGTCAGGGGCTCCAGACATAATCTTAATAATTTGTCAGGTGCTCCAGCCATAATCTTAATAATTTGTCAGGGGCTCCAGCCATAATCTTAATAATTTGTCAGGGGCTCCAGCCATAATCTTATTAATTTGTCAGGGACTCCAGCCATAATCTTAATAATTTGTCAGGGGCTCCAGCCATAATCTTAACAATTTGCCAGCCATAATCTTAATAATTTTTCAGGTGCTCCAGCCATAATCTTAACAATTTTCCAGCCATAATCTTAATAATTTGTCAGGGGCTCCAGCCATAATATTAATAATTTGTCAGGGGCTCCAGCCGTAATCTTAATAATTTGCCAGCCATAATCTTAATAATTTGTCAGGGGCTCCAGCCGTAATCTTAATAATTTGTCAGGGGCTCCAGCCGTAATCTTAACAATTTGCCAGCCATAATCTTAATAATTTCTCAGGGGCTCCAGCCATAATATTAATAATTTGTCAGGGGCTCCAGCCGTAATCTTAATAATTTGCCAGCCATAATCTTAATAATTTGTCAGGGGCTCCAGCCATAATCTTAATAATTTGTCAGGGGCTCCAGCCGTAATCTTAATAATTTGTCAGGGGCACCAGCCATAATCTTAACAATTTGCCAGCCATAATCTTAATAATTTGTCAGGGGCTCCAGCCATAATCTTAATAATTTGTCAGGGGCTCCAGCCATAATCTTAATAATTTGTCAGGGGCACCAGCCATAATCTTAATAATTTGTCAGGGGCTCCAGCCATAATCTTAATAATTTGTCAGGGGCACCAGCCATAATCTTAATAATTTGTCAAGGGCTCCAGCCATAATCTTAATAATTTGTCAGTGGCACCAGCCATAATCTTAATAATTTGTCAGGGGCTCCAGCCATAATCTTAATAATTTGTCAGGGGCTCCAGCCGTAATCTTAATAATTTGTCAGGGGCACCAGCCATAATCTTAACAATTTGCCAGCCATAATCTTAATAATTTGTCAAGGGCTCCAGCCATAATCTTAATAATTTGTCAGGGGCACCAGTCATAATCTTAATAATTTCTCAGGGGCTCCAGCCATAATATTAATAATTTGTCAGGGGCTCCAGCCGTAATCTTAATAATTTGCCAGCCATAATCTTAATAATTTGTCAGGGGCTCCAGCCATAATCTTAATAATTTGTCAGGGGCTCCAGCCGTAATCTTAATAATTTGTCAGGGGCACCAGCCATAATCTTAACAATTTGCCAGCCATAATCTTAATAATTTGTCAGGGGCTCCAGCCATAATCTTAATAATTTGTCAGGGGCTCCAGCCATAATCTTAATAATTTGTCAGGGGCTCCAGCCGTAATCTTAATAATTTGTCAGGGGCACCAGCCATAATCTTAACAATTTGCCAGCCATAATCTTAATAATTTGTCAAGGGCTCCAGCCATAATCTTAATAATTTGTCAGGGGCACCAGTCATAATCTTAATAATTTGTCAGGGGCTCCAGCCATAATCTTAATAATTTGTCAGTGGCACCAGCCATAATCTTAATAATTTGTCAGGGGCTCCAGCCATAATCTTAATAATTTGTCAGGGGCTCCAGCCGTAATCTTAATAATTTGTCAGGGGCACCAGCCATAATCTTAACAATTTGCCAGCCATAATCTTAATAATTTGTCAGGGGCTCCAGCCGTAATCTTAATAATTTGTCAGGGGCTCCAGCCTTAATCTTAATAATTTGTCAGGGGCTCCAGCCATAATCTTAATAATTTGTCAGGGGCTCCATTCATAATCTTAATAATTTGCCATAATATTGAGGCTATGGGGAACTCATAATGACAGGTTGAATAATGCATCCCAAGGCATGTTTCATAGTTTACAGATAGATGGCTCAAAATCTTTACACAATCTTAGTAAATCTGACCTTTAACACCTGACCTCTAACCCCTGACCTGATATGTCCATTTTACAGGTGCTGGGCATGGGGGAGGAGTGGAGGGGTGGGGATGTGGGGCACTCCATCGGAGGAGGACAGAAGGTGAGACTACTGAAGGAGGCCATGGAGGCACTGACTGACCAAGAAGACCTGGTGGTACTGTCTGTAGACAGGTAGGATGACATGGGGTAGTACTGTCTGTAGACAGGTAGGATGACATGGGGTAGTACTGTATGTAGACAGGTAGGATGACATGGGGTAGTACTGTCTGTAGACAGGTAGGATGACATGGGGTAGTACTGTCTGTAGACAGGTAGGATGACATGGGGTTGTACTGTCTGTAGACAGGAAGGAATCCTATCTACTTTTAGATAGGATGGAGTAGTACTGTACAACACAGAGAATACAGGAATCAAGCTCATTCACTGAAGTAGTTGGGTAATAATTACCAAGTTATTGCTTTGAGAATGAAATGGGCCAAATGTCTTCTATGAAAATGCACTAGTTACCTTCTAGATAAAACAGAATTCAGTACCTTGTTTTCCTAGAAGATGTTCTCTACTGGAATCTGACCACTAAGGCAGTGTGATCAGGGAGAGGTTACAGCTTGTAGTTTCTCCATATTTGACCCAGATGTCCCTTAAACAATCCACTTCTGCAATTAGCCAAACAAGCCCTAACCCCTCCTGCAATCAGCCAACAGTGTGAAGATTCAGCTACCTCCACATTATGACTGTATGGCTGACCAATAGGGTTAGTGTTACTGGCTGTCTGCTGTATGGCTGACCAATAGGGTTAGTGTTACTGGCTGTCTGCTGTATGGCTGACCAGTAGGGTTAGGGTTACTGGCTGTCTGCTGTATGGCTGACCAGTAGGGTTAGGGTTACTGGCTGTCTGCTGTATGACTGACCAGTAGTGTTAGGGTTACTGGCTGTCTGCTGTATGACTGACCAGTATGGTTAGGGTTACTGGCTGTCTGCTGTATGACTGACCAGTAGTGTTAGGGTTACTGGATGTCTGCTGTATGACTGACCAGTAGGGTTAGTGTTACTGGCTGTCTGCTGTATGACTGACCAGTAGGGTTAGGGTTACTGGCTGTCTGCTGTATGACTGACCAGTAGTGTTAGGGTTACTGGCTGTCTGCTGTATGACTGACCAGTATGGTTAGGGTTATTGGCTGTCTGCTGTATGACTGACCAGTAGTGTTAGGGTTACTGGATGTCTGCTGTATGACTGACCAGTAGGGTTAGGGTTACTGGCTGTCTGCTGTATGACTGACCAGTAGGGTTAGTGTTACTGGCTGTTTGCTGTATGACTGACCCGTAGGGTTAGGGTTACTGGCTGTCTGCTGTATGACTGACCAGTAGGGTTAGTGTTACTGGCTGTCTGCTGTATGACTGATCAGTAGGGTTAGTGTTACTGGCTCTCTGCTGTATGACTGACCAGTAGGGTTAGTGTTACTGGCTGTTTGCTGTATGACTGACCAGTAGGGTTAGGGTTACTGGCTTGCTGCTGTATGACTGACCAGTAGGGTTAGTGTTACTGGCTGTCTGCTGTATGACTGACCAGTAGGGTTAGTGTTACTGGCTGTTTGCTGTATGACTGACCAGTAGGGTTAGGGTTATTGGCTGTCTGCTGTATGGCTGACCAGTAGGGTTAGGGTTACTGGCTGTCTGCTGTATGACTGACCAGTAGTGTTAGGGTTACTGGCTGTCTGCTGTATGACTGACCAGTATGGTTAGGGTTACTGGCTGTCTGCTGTATGACTGACCAGTAGTGTTAGGGTTACTGGATGTCTGCTGTATGACTGACCAGTAGGGTTAGTGTTACTGGCTGTCTGCTGTATGACTGACCAGTAGGGTTAGGGTTACTGGCCGTCTGCTGTATGACTGACCAGTAGTGTTAGGGTTACTGGCTGTCTGCTGTATGACTGACCAGTATGGTTAGGGTTATTGGCTGTCTGCTGTATGACTGACCAGTAGTGTTAGGGTTACTGGATGTCTGCTGTATGACTGACCAGTAGGGTTAGGGTTACTGGCTGTCTGCTGTATGACTGACCAGTAGGGTTAGTGTTACTGACTGTTTGCTGTATGACTGACCCGTAGGGTTAGGGTTACTGGCTGTCTGCTGTATGACTGACCAGTAGGGTTAGTGTTACTGGCTGTCTGCTGTATGACTGATCAGTAGGGTTAGTGTTACTGGCTCTCTGCTGTATGACTGACCAGTAGGGTTAGTGTTACTGGCTGTTTGCTGTATGACTGACCAGTAGGGTTAGGGTTACTGGCTTGCTGCTGTATGACTGACCAGTAGGGTTAGTGTTACTGGCTGTCTGCTGTATGACTGACCAGTAGGGTTAGTGTTACTGGCTGTTTGCTGTATGACTGACCAGTAGGGTTAGGGTTATTTGCTGTCTGCTGTATGACTACCAGTAGGGTTAGTGATACTGTCTTTCTGCTGTAGTATTGCTATTGCCTGATATCTTATTAATTAGGCACAGTGCTGATACTACTTACAACAGCATACCATCACATGAGGGAGTTGTGATTGGGGTTTTAAAGTTATTTTACATGTGTTTTAAAGATGCCACAGTCACTCTTTAGATAAGAAAATCTTCCACCCAGTTACCAAACATAATAAATAGTATCTTATTTAAGAGTTCTGGTCAGGGACACATCTGTGGTGAGTAGTAATACTTCTTTGTCATTCAGGAGAGTGGTTACATCACAGAGGTCATCTTTGCTGAAAGGTGAAATAAATGCAATTGTGTAAATGTCTAGTAGTTATGTCTAGATAAAATATTTTAATCAATCCCTGGATAGCCTACAGACACTAGAAACAGGGTCCCTGTGGGACCACAATTACTTTGCAGCATGTTCAGGACTTCTTTCAAAATTGAGTCTTTATACCATGTCAATAAACTAGATAGTTGAATGTGTATTTACTATGGATCCCCAGCAAAATGAAGGCAGTTTATACACTTTTAAAACATTACAATACATTCACAACATATTTCACAACATGTGTGTACTCAGGCTTCTACTCTACTACCACATATCTACAACACAATATGCATGTGTACGTGTGTGTATAGTGCACATGTTATCATGTGTGTGTATGCATGTGTCTGTGCATGTGTGTGTGTTTCTTCACAGTCCCTGCTGTTCAATAAGGTGAACACAGTCCCTGCTGTTCCATGCCTCTATGTAGTACTGTGTTCCTCCCATAGTCTGTTCTGGACTTGGGGACTGTGAAGAGACCTCTGGTGGCATGTCTTGTGGGGTATGCATGGGTGTCCGAGCTGTGTACCAGTAGTTCAAACAGACAGCTCTGTGTATTTAACATGTCAATACTTCTCACATATACAAGTAGTGATAAAGTCAGTCTCTCCTCCACTTTGAGCCAGGAGAGATTGACATGCATATTATTAATGTTAGCTCTCTGTGTACATTTAAGGGCCAGCCGTGCTTCCCTGTTCTCAGCCAATTGTAATTTTCAAGTCCCTCTTTGTGGCACCTGACCACACGACTGAAGAATAGTCCAGGTGTGACAGAACTAGAGTCTGTAGGACCTGCCTTGTTGATAGTGTTGTTAAGAAGGCAGAGCAGCACTTTATTATGGACAGACTTCTCCCCATCTTAGCTACTGTTGTATCAATATGTTTTGACCAGGACAGTTTACAATCCAGGGTTACTCCAAGCAGTTTAGTCTCCTCAACTTGCTCAATTTACACATTATTTATTACAAGACTTAGTTGAGGTTTAGTGTTTAGTGAATGATTTGATCCAGATACAATGCTTTTAGTTTTAGAGATATTTAGGACTAACTTATTCCTTGCCACCCACTCTGAAACTAACTGCAGCTCTTTGTTAAGTGTTGCAGTGATTTCAGTCTCTGACGTGCATAGTCTTGAGTCATCAGAATACATAGACATACAGGCTTTACTCAGCTGTTAAGAAGCCTTTTGGACCTAGACTTGGCGCTCCGGTACCACTTGCCATGCGGTACCAGAGAAAACAGTCTATTACTCGGGTGACTGGAGTCTTTGACAATTTTTTGGGCCTTCCTCTGTGTTGGCCAGATGTGTATCTATTATAGATACAGTACAGTAGAGTACAGCAGCCCATAGGCCCAGTTTCTAGGAGTGGCCATCATCTGAATAGATAAGATGAGTTTTAGGAGAAGCTGGTGGGGAAGGGGGGCACGTTTGGTTTCTTGCCCCAACACTACACAGCTGATTCAAATAATCTAAGCTTGATGATGAGTTCATTATTTGAATCTGCTGTGTAGTGCCAAAATATGTTTGGGAAACGCTGCCATAGAGGGTATAAAACAAGTCTGAAAATTTCTGAAAAAGCTCTCTCTCGCTCTCTCCTCCACCAATCTCTATCTATATCTCTCCTCCCTCCCTCTCTCTCTCCCCCCTCTCTCTCTCCCCCCTCTCTTTCTCTCTCTCTCTCAACCCCTCTCTCTCTCACCCCCCTCTGTCTCCTCCCTCTCTCTTTCTCTCTCTCTCTCCCCCCCTCTCCAGTTATGATCTTATCTTTGCCGGGGGGCCAGAGGAGATCCTCAGGAAGTTCCAGGAGGCCAATCACAAGGTCCTGTTTGCTGCCGAGGGTCGTATCTGGCCTGATAAACGCCTACAGGACAAATATCCCTCTGTCCGCAGCGGCAAGCGCTTCCTCAACTCAGGAGGTGGGTTCAGGATACTGTCACACTGCTGAGGCATCATGGGAGATGGAGTTTACTGATTGGATACTTGAACCCTTGGTGATACCAACTAGTGTAGCCCACAGCCATATGGTATAGCCATATCAGGACCTAACATAAGGACAACTCAAGAGTATTCTGTTCTTCTGAAATAGACTACATTTCCTTCGTATCATAATGTTTCTTTAGACCCGTCTAAAATAAATAATGGATTCATTGTGAAGGAGTAGGCTATATTACATGGATTTATTAGACTTTTTAAAATGTAGATGTTCCAAAGGTCAGCATCAGTGGATTGTAGGCTGTGGAAGCCAGTACATGCTAAATGTATTTATGTTAAATAACAGTCAATTACCGTGAGACCAACATTTGCTTGACAAACACTGGCTGACGGACATTTTGTGACCACCACAGCCCTACGCTGGAGACAAATGTGAAACCAGTCATATGGCTTCAAACAGAAGCATATCAGCATATCAGCTTTTTCACAGTGAACTTTATGAAATGCTGGCCTTATAACTTCCAGGGATTAGATTTGTAGCCACGCACAAATGACAGTAAATTTATGATTTGTAGAATATTTTAAATACTTTCACTGTATTTTTTACAATTTGCATTGTGTTACATATTAGCCACCATCAGTTATACCCACATATGTTTATAACTGTCACTAGTGTTCGTTTCCATGTTGCTTTATTCCATGGTTAGTTCACCTTTCTTTCCTCTGTCACGTCCTGTGGTTGTTCTAAGGATCGCTAGCAACAGTGGATCATATTAAACTAACGTATTACATGTTGTGAAATAACTTGGGACATGTAGACTGTTTGAATGATTATGGAACTCAGATCATATGTAGCAGTTTAAACCTGGAGCCTGGCACACGGTTCACGGTGACTGGACTGTTTTCCTGGTAGTTCCATGATTAGTGAGGATTATCAGGGTAGATTTATAGAACCCTTACTGTACACTTTCCTCACCTTCCAATTGAATAGGGCAACATTCAGAATTAATCAAACCACTTTGATTCACCAATATATTTTGTTCGTAAAGGCTCTCCAAAACATACATACTTACCTAACCCTAAATAATGCACAAGATCTACCAATTGGTGCTGAAAGTACATGAAAATATATATATATGTACATGGCTTTCTGTCATTGATCACTAATATTCTGAACTGTTCTCTCCAGATATGCTGTCTGTTGCCAAAATTATAATTAATTGTAAACCAAATTTAAATTGATGGCTCTAGATAAATGTAGTGGAAACCCTATTCAATGAAAACTCCAGCAGAAAATATGTTGGCCAACAAGTGGGAGTGTTTCCAATGGTATTCAGAGTTCACAAGGTTACCACGCCTGCAAAGCATGTTAAACACCTGCTTAAGGTAAGTCTGAATGCCAACTTCTGAGAAGTACGTAGAAAAGGCATATCTGAATCAGGCCCTTTAAGAATGGTGCACTGTCACACATTTGAAAAGGTGTAGAACTGATCTATACCTCCCAGATATTTTAAGAGCAGGACACACACCAGCATTTATAAACTAAACCACTGGTACCCAGTGTTCATACACACACCAGCATTACTACACCCTATACTACACCCTATACTAAACAATCACCACGCTAAACCCTATACTACACCCTATACTACACCCTATACTACACCCTACACTACACCCTATACTACACCCTATACTACACCCTACACTACACCCTATACTATACCCTATACTACACCCTACACTACACCCTACACTACACCCTATACTACACCCTATACTACACCCTATACTACACCCTACACTACACCCTATACTATACCCTATACTACACCCTATACTACACCCTACACTACACCCTACACTACACCCTACACTAAACAATCAGCACGCTAAATCCTATACTTTGTTTTATAGCACATAATGTGTTAACTCAATCTGGTTTTAACTCCATCTGGTTTTAACTCCATCTGGTTTTAACTCCATCTGGTTTTAACTCCATCTGGTTTTAACTCCATCTGGTTTTAACTCAATCTGGTTTTAACTCCATCTGGTTTTAACTCCATCTGGTTTTAACTCCATCTGGTTTTAACTCCATCTGGTTTTAACTCAATCTGGTTTTAACTCCATCTGGTTTGAACCCCTAGGCATAATCGGTTACGCCCCGTATATGAACAAGATCGTCGAGCAGTGGAACCTTCACGAGAACGATGACGATCAGCTATTCTACACAAAAATATACCTGGACCCTTTACAGAGGGTAAGTAATATACCTGGACCCTTTACAGAGGGTAAGTTTTATACCTGGACCCTTTGCAGAGGGTAAGTAATATACCTGGACCCTTTACAGAGGGTAAGTTATATACCTGGACCCTTTACAGAGGGTAAGTAATATACCTGGACCCTTTACAGAGGGTAAGTAATATACCTGGACCCTTTACAGAGGGTAAGTAATATACCTGGACCCTTTACAGAGGGTAAGTAATATACCTGGATCCTTTACAGAGGGTAAGTCATATACCTGGACCCTTTACAGAGGGTAAGTAATATACCTGGACCCTTTACAGAGGGTAAGTAATATACCTGGACCCTTTACAGAGGGTAAGTCATATACCTGGACCCTTTACAGAGGGTAAGTAATATACCTGGA
The DNA here is from genome assembly GCA_023634145.1 of Thymallus thymallus. Taxonomy (NCBI): domain Eukaryota; kingdom Metazoa; phylum Chordata; class Actinopteri; order Salmoniformes; family Salmonidae; genus Thymallus; species Thymallus thymallus. Next base: position 1,443,186 of record CM042417.1, on the reverse strand, counting down.
CCCTTTACAGAGGGTAAGTAATATACCTGGACCCTTTACAGAGGGTAAGTAATATACCTGGACCCTTTACAGAGGGTAAGTAATATACCTGGACCCTTTACAGAGAGTAACTAATATACCTGGACCCTTTACAGAGGGTAAGTCATATACCTGGACCCTTTACAGAGGGTAAGTAATATACCTGGACCCTTTACAGAGGGTAAGTCATATACCTGGACCCTTTACAGAGGGTAAGTAATATACCTGGACCCTTTACAGAGGGTAAGTAATATACCTGGACCCTTTACAGATGGTAGGTTATATACCTGGACCCTTTACAGAGGGTAAGTAATATACCTGGACCCTTTACAGAGGGTAAGTAATATACCTGGACCCTTTACAGAGGGTAAGTAATATACCTGGACCCTTTACAGATGGTAGGTTATATAACTGGACCCTTTACAGAGGGTAAGTAATATACCTGGACCCTTTACAGAGGGTAAGTAATATACCTGGACCCTTTACAGAGGGTAAGTAATATACCTGGACCCTTTACAGAGGGTAAGTAATATACCTGGACCCTTTACAGAGGGTAAGTAATATACCTGGACCCTTTACAGATGGTATGTTATATAACTGGACCCTTTACAGAGGGTACGTAATATACCTGGACCCTTTACAGAGGGTAGGTTATGTAACTGGACCCTTTACAAATGGTAGGTTATATAACTGGACCCTTTACAGAGGGTAAGTTATATACATGGACCCTTTACAGAGGGTAGGTTATATAACTGGAACCTTTACAGATGGTAGGTTATATAACTGGACCCTTTACAGAGGGTAGGTTATATAACTGGACCCTTTACAGATGGTATGTTATATAACTGGACCCTTTACAGAGGGTAAGTTTTATACCTGGACCCTTTGCAGAGGGTAAGTAATATACCTGGACCCTTTACAGAGGGTAAGTTATATAACTGGACCCTTTACAGAGGGTAAGTAATATACCTGGACCCTTTACAGAGGGTAAGTAATATACCTGGACCCTTTACAGAGGGTAAGTAATATACCTGGACCCTTTACAGAGGGTAAGTAATATACCTGGATCCTTTACAGAGGGTAAGTCATATACCTGGACCCTTTACAGAGGGTAAGTAATATACCTGGACCCTTTACAGAGGGTAAGTAATATACCTGGACCCTTTACAGAGGGTAAGTCATATACCTGGACCCTTTACAGAGGGTAAGTAATATACCTGGACCCTTTACAGAGGGTAAGTAATATACCTGGACCCTTTACAGAGGGTAAGTCATATACCTGGACCCTTTACAGAGGGTAAGTAATATACCTGGACCCTTTACAGAGGGTAAGTAATATACCTGGACCCTTTACAGAGGGTAAGTAATATACCTGGACCCTTTACAGAGGGTAAGTAATATACCTGGACCCTTTACAGAGAGTAACTAATATACCTGGACCCTTTACAGAGGGTAAGTCATATACCTGGACCCTTTACAGAGGGTAAGTAATATACCTGGACCCTTTACAGAGGGTAAGTCATATACCTGGACCCTTTACAGAGGGTAAGTAATATACCTGGACCCTTTACAGAGGGTAAGTAATATACCTGGACCCTTTACAGATGGTAGGTTATATACCTGGACCCTTTACAGAGGGTAAGTAATATACCTGGACCCTTTACAGAGGGTAAGTAATATACCTGGACCCTTTACAGAGGGTAAGTAATATACCTGGACCCTTTACAGATGGTAGGTTATATAACTGGACCCTTTACAGAGGGTAAGTAATATACCTGGACCCTTTACAGAGGGTAAGTAATATACCTGGACCCTTTACAGAGGGTAAGTAATATACCTGGACCCTTTACAGAGGGTAAGTAATATACCTGGACCCTTTACAGATGGTATGTTATATAACTGGACCCTTTACAGAGGGTACGTAATATACCTGGACCCTTTACAGAGGGTAGGTTATGTAACTGGACCCTTTACAAATGGTAGGTTATATAACTGGACCCTTTACAGAGGGTAAGTTATATACATGGACCCTTTACAGAGGGTAGGTTATATAACTGGAACCTTTACAGATGGTAGGTTATATAACTGGACCCTTTACAGATGGTATGTTATATAACTGGACCCTTTACAGAGGGTAAGTTATATAACTGGACCCTTTACAGAGGGTAAGTTATATAACTGGACCCTTTACAGAGGGTAGGTACTAAGGAATGTTCTTCAGTATTTAAATAGACATGACAGCATGGTAATTGACAGTCTAACCAGACTAGTTTTACTACCTCGTGTCCTCATTAAACACCTGAAAACAAACAAACAGAGTACAAATTAACAGTCTGCACAATTTGTTTTCTGAAAAGTATTCTTAACATGTTTCTGTTCTTTTTTCTCTGTGTTTTCAGGAGACTTTGAACATTGGTTTGGACCACAAGTCTCAGATTTTCCAGAATTTAAATGGCGCGATCGGTGAGTTACCACAGAGGAACCCCTTATTACTGTAAACTCTCAGTTTTCCATTTCACAGAGGAACCCCTTATTACTGTAAACTCTCAGGTTTCCATTTCACAGAGGAACCCCTTATTACTGTAAACTCTCAGGTTTCCATTTCACAGAGGAACCCCTTATTACTGTTAACTCTCAGTTTTCCATTTCACAGAGGAACCCCTTATTACTGTAAACTCTCAGGTTTCCGTTTCACAGAGGAACCCTTTATTACTGTAAACTCTCATGTTTCCATTTCACAGAAGAAGCTCTTATTACTGTAAAATATCAGGTTAACATTTCTGAAGTCTCTATTTGTCTTTTAATAACCCCCAAAAGTCGATGTTACAATAATCTGCTAAATAAAAAAATATAAAAATAAAGTCGATGTCCAAGCCCCAGCGGATATAATAAAAATATCCCTATAAAAATCTGATAGAGATATCTGTTTTGCATTGGATTTGTCTCAATCCACCACATACGACTATGTTGCACTGTCAGACCATTTGACATCTTGATAATCAGTCTTCTCACAAAATCATCTTTAGCATCCGAAAGGTTTGGCCTACAAACTATGTCCCCTTTATGGAAAGATGAGACTCTCACGAACACTACGGTGTTCTCCGCTTTGCTCTACGACCGCCACAAGTGTCAGGAGACTGGTCTGAAGTCAGTATAGCCGATCTGCCTGTAGTGTCCGAGCTGTTTGGGCTACACACCCATCTGTGCAAAGTTGAGAATCTCACAAACATGTACACTTCAGTTGTCTTTCTCTAGGACTCCCACAGCCCTCACAAGACTCGTCTGAAAGTCCCCCGGTACCAGTTGAAAAAATGTATGGAAGTATACAGTGCATTTGGAAAGTATTCAGACCCCTTGACTTTTACCAAACGTAAATATCACATTTACATCAGTATTTAGACACTTTACTCAGTACTTTGTTGAAGCACCTTTGGCAGCGATTACAGCCTTGAGTCTTATTGGGTATGACGCTACAATCTTGGCACACCTGTATTCGGGGAATTTATCCCATTCTTCTCTGCAGATCCTCTCAAGCTCTGTCAGGTTGGATGGGGAACGTCGCTGCACAGCTATTTTCAGGTCTCTCCAGAGATGTTAGATTGGGTTCAAGTCCAGGCTCTGGCTGGGCCACTCAAGGACATTCAGAGACTTGTCCTGAAGCCACTCCTGTGTTGTCTTGGCTGTGTTCTTAGGGTCATTTGAATGCCAAGAGTGTGCAAAGCTGTCATCAAGGCAATGGGTGGCTTGTTTAACACTTTTTTGGTTACTACATGATTCCATATGTGTTATTTCATAGTTTTGATGTCTTCACTATTATTCTACAGTGTAGAACATATTCAAAATAAAGATTGTCAGTGTGTCCAAACGTTTGACTGGTTCTGTATATATTCTATAGTTTTTATACTTCAAGTGGTCTTTAGCATTTTCACAACCTTCTTCACAGAGAGATTTAATTTACAGCTACTGAGTTCTGTATCAGCCTGACTGTGTATTTTGCCAATGTGCCAAAGAGCAGACGGAGCCCAGATAGTCTTGTGACAGCCAGATAAGAGAGGGTTAGAGTTTCAAAATGCTGGTAACTTTCCCAAAATCTCTGGAAAACCTTTTTAAAGTTACAGTCAGTTTACTACCCTCGTTGGGCTTAGATAAGATCTAGAGATTGGAAAGCTGCCGCGGTCAGAACCTCTTCAAAGGGGGAGACACTCTAGACCCAAACTGTTACAGACCTTTATCCATCCTGTCCTGCCTTTCTAAAGTCTTCCAAAGCCAAGTTAACAAACAGATCACCGACCATTTAGAATGCCACCGTACCTTCTCTGCTATGCAATCTGGTTTCCGTGCTGTTCATGGGTGCACCTCAGCCACGCTCAAGGTACTAAACGATATCATAACCGCCATCGATAGAAGACAGTACTGTGCAGCCGACTTCATCGACCTGGCCAAGGCTTTCGACTAAGTCAATCACTGCATTCTTATCGGCAGACACAATAGCCTTTGGTTTCTCAAATGACTGCCTTGCCTGGTTCTCCAACTACTTCTCAGATAGAGTTCAGTGTGTCAAATCGGAGGGCCAGGGTTCAATTCTTGGGCCGACTCTATTCTCTGTATATATCAATGATATCGCTCTTGCTGCTGGTGACTCTCTGATCCATCTCTACACAGACAACAACATTCTGTATACATCTGGCCCCTCTTTGGACACTGTGTTAACTAACCTTCAAACAAGCTTCAATGTCATAAAACACTCCGTCCGTGGCCTCCAACTGCTCTTAAATGCTAGTAAAACTAAATGCATGCTCTTCAATAGAAGACTGCCCGCATCCGCCCGCCGGACTATCATCACTACTCTCGACGGGTCTGACTTAAAATACGTGGACACCTACAAATACCTACAGTGGGGAGAACAAGTATTTGATACACTGCCGATTTTGCAGGTTTTCCTACTTACAAAGCATGTAGAGGTCTGTAATTTTTATCATAGGTACACTTCAACTGTGAGAGACGGAATCTAAAACAAAAATCCAGAAAATCACATTGTATGATTTTTTTATAATTTATTTGCATTTTATTGCATGACATAAGTATTTGATCACCTACCAACCAGTAATAATTCTGGCTCTCACAGACCTGTTAGTTTTTCTTTAAGAAGCCCTCCTGTTCTCCACTCATTACCTGTATTAACTGCACCTGTTTGAACTCGTTACCTGTATAAAAGACACCTGTCCACACACTCAATCAAACAGACTCCAACCTCTCCACAATGGCCAAGACCAGAGAGCTGTGTAAGGACATCAGGGATAAAATTGTAGACCTGCACAAGGCTGGGATGGGCTACAGGACAATAGGCAAGCAGCTTGGTGAGAAGGCAACAACTGTTGGCGCAATTATTAGAAAATGAAAGAAGTTCAAGATGACGGTCAATCTCCCTCGGTCTGGGGCACCATGCAAGATCTCACCTCGTGGGGCATCAATGATCATGAGGAAGGTGAGGGATCAGCCCAGAACTACACAGCAGGACCTGGTCAATGACCTGAAGAGATCTGGGACCACAGTCTCAAAGAAAACCATTAGTAACACACTACGCCGTCATGGATTAAAATCCTGCAGTGCACGCAAGGTCCCCCTGCTCAAGCCAGCGCATGTCCAGGCCCGTCTGAAGTTTGCCAATGACCATCTGGATGATCCAGAGGAGGAATGGGAGAATGTCATGTGGTCTGATGAGACAAAAATAGAGCTTTTTGGTCTAAACTCCACTCGCCGTGTTTGGAGGAAGAAGAAGGATGAGTACAACCCCAAGAACACCATCCCAACCGTGAAGCATGGAGGTGGAAACATCATTCTTTGGGGATGCTTTTCTGCAAAGGGGACAGGACGACTGCACCGTATTGAGGGGAGGATGGATGGGGCCATGTATCGCGAGATCTTGGCCAACAACCTACTTCCCTCAGTAAGAGCATTGAAGATCGGTCGTGGCTGGGTCTTCCAGCATGACAACGACCCGAAACACACAGCCAGGGCAACTAAGGAGTGGCTCCGTAAGAAGCATCTCAAGGTCCTGGAGTGGCCTAGCCAGTCTCCAGACCTGAACCCAATAGAAAATCTTTGAAAGTCCGTATTGCCAAGCGACAGTCCCGAAACCTGAAGGATCTGGAGAAGGTCTGTATTGAGGAGTGGGCCAAAATCCCTGCTGCAGTGTGTGCAAACCTGGTCAAGAACTACAGGAAACGTATGATCTCTGTAATTGCAAACAAAGGTTTCTGTACCAAATATTAAGTTCTGCTTTTCTGATGTATCAAATACTTATGTCATGCAATAAAATGCAAATCAATTACTTAAAAATTAAATTAATTACTTAAAAATACAATGTGATTTTCTGGACTTTGGATAAAAATTACAGACTTCTACATGCTTTGTAAGTGGGAAAACCTGCAAAATCGGCAGTGTATCAAATACTTGTTCTCCCCACTGTAGGTGTCTGGTTAGACTGTAAACTCTCCTTCCAGACTCACATTAAGCATATCCAATCCAAAATTTAATCTAGAATCGGCTTCCTATTTCACAACAAAGCCTCCTTCACTCATGCTGCCAAACATGCCCTTGTAAAACTGACGATCCTTGACTTCGGCGATGTCATTTACAAAATAGCCTCCAACACTCTACTCAACAAATTGGATGTAGTCTATCACAGTGCCATCCGTTTTGTTACCAAAGCCCCATATACTACCCACCACTGCGACCTGTATTCTCTCGTTGGCTGGCCCTCACTACATATTCGTCGCCAAACCTACTGGCTCCAGGTCATCTATAAGTCTTTATTAGGTAAATCCCCGTCTTATCTCAGTTCGCTGGTCACCATAGCAACACCCATCTGTAGCATGCACTCCAGCAGGTATATTTCACTGGTCATCCCCAAAGCCAACACCTCCTTTGGCCGCCATTCCTTCCAGTTCTCTGCTGCCAATGACTGGAACGAATTGCAAAAATCATTGAAGCTGGAGACTACCATCTCCCTCAATAACTTTAAGCATCAGCTGTCAGAGCTGCTTATCGATCACTGCACCTGTATACAGCCCATCTGTAAATAGCCCACCCTACTACCTCATCCCCATATTTATTATTTTGCTAATTTGCACCCCAGTATCTCTATTTGCACATCATCATCTGCACATCTATCACTCCAGTGTTAATGCTAATTTGTGATTATTTCGCTACTATGGCCTATTTATTGCCTTACCTTCCTAATCTTACTACATTTGCACTCTGTATATAGATTCTCTGTTGTGTTATTGACTGTACGTTTGTTTATTCTCATGTGTAACTCTGTGTTGTTTTTTGTCGCACTGCTTTGCTTTGTCTTGGCCAGGTCACAGTTGTAAATGAGAACTTGTTCTCAACTGGCCTACCTTGTTAAATAAAGGTGAAATTTAAAAATAATAATACAAAAATGTATATACAGAGATATACTAATGGTATATCTTATGTTAATATTATTGCAATCTTATCTTATAGTGATATTACAGCAATAACTATAGTAGACTTTTGAAAATGTTTTGTTCAGTTAAGAAGTTGACAGATACGAGGACATCATATTTGAAAGATTATCAATTTTAATACTAAAACTAAAAAAAGATAGGCCTCAGCCTCCAAGTTACTCCCTTTGAGTAAAAGAAGCAGTTTTAACCCAGATCTTGGACTTCCTTCTCCTCCATCTGGTTTCACCTAATTAAAAAGGCTGTGGTGAGTTCAGAGCCTAACCCCAGATGAATCAACAGTCTAATAGACCTGAGATCAGGTTACATTACACACATTCACACTCTTGTAATAAATAAATAATACAATAACTTGTATTATTTACTATACTTGTAGTTCTACTAGCTAGTAAGCTAAATTGCAAAAACAGCTTGTGATATTATGGGGTGAGGGGGTAACATGAGTGTCTTGTGATATTATGGGGTGAGGGGGGTAACATGAGTGTCTTGTGATATTATGGGGTGAGGGGGTAACATGAGTGTCTTGTGATATTATGGGGTGAGGGGGGTAACATGAGTGTCTTGTGATATTATGGGGTGAGGGGGGTAACATGAGTGTCTTGTGATATTATGGGGTGAGGGGGCAACATGAACATGAGTGTCTTGTGATGTTATGGGGTGAGGGGGTAACATGAGTGTCTTGTGATGTTATGGGGTGAGGGGGTAACATGAGTGTCTTGTGATATTATGGGGTGAGGGGGTAACATGAGTGTCTTGTGATGTTATGGGGTGAGGGGGTAACATGAGTGTCTTGTGATGTTATGGGGTGAGGGGGTAACATGAGTGTCTTGTGATATTATGGGGTGAGGGGGTAACATGAGTGTCTTGTGATATTATGGGGTGAGGGGGCAACATGAGTGTCTTGTGATGTTATGGGGTGAGGGGGTAACATGAACATGAGTGTCTTGTGATATTATGGGGTGAGGGGGGCAACATGAACATGAGTGTCTTGTGATGTTATGGGGTGAGGGGGTAACATGAGTGTCTTGTGATGTTATGGGGTGAGGGGGTAACATGAGTGTCTTGTGATATTATGGGGTGAGGGGGTAACATGAACATGAGTGTCTTGTGATGTTATGGGGTGAGGGGGTAACATGAGTGTCTTGTGATATTATGGGGTGAGGGGGTAACATGAGTGTCTTGTGATATTATGGGGTGAGGGGGTAACATGAGTGTCTTGTGATATTATGGGGTGAGGGGGCAACATGAACATGAGTGTCTTGTGATATTATGGGGTGAGGGGGTAACATGAACATGAGTGTCTTGTGATGTTATGGGGTGAGGGGGCAACATGAACATGAGTGTCTTGTGATGTTATGGGGTGAGGGGGCAACATGAACATGAGTGTCTTGTGATATTATGGGGTGAGGGGGTAACATGAACATGAGTGTCTTGTGATGTTATGGGGTGAGGGGGCAACATGAGTGTCTTGTGATGTTATGGGGTGAGGGGGTAACATGAGTGTCTTGTGATGTTATGGGGTGAGGGGGCAACATGAACATGAGTGTCTTGTGATGTTATGGGGTGAGGGGGTAACATGAGTGTCTTGTGATATTATGGGGTGAGGGGGTAACATGAACATGAGTGTCTTGTGATGTTATGGGGTGAGGGGGTAACATGAGTGTCTTGTGATATTATGGGGTGAGGGGGTAACATGAGTGTCTTGTGATGTTATGGGGTGAGGGGGCAACATGAACATGAGTGTCTTGTGATGTTATGGGGTGAGGGGGTAACATGAGTGTCTTGTGATGTTATGGGGTGAGGGGGCAACATGAGTGTCTTGTGATGTTATGGGGTGAGGGGGTAACATGAACATGAGTGTCTTGTGATATTATGGGGTGAGGGGGTAACATGAGTGTCTTGTGATGTTATGGGGTGAGGGGGCAACATGAACATGAGTGTCTTGTGATATTATGGGGTGAGGGGGTAACATGAGTGTCTTGTGATATTATGGGGTGAGGGGGTAACATGAGTGTCTTGTGATATTATGGGGTGAGGGGGTAACATGAGTGTCTTGTGATATTATGGGGTGAGGGGGCAACATGAGTGTCTTGTGATGTTATGGGGTGAGGGGGGTAACATGAACATGAGTGTCTTGTGATATTATGGGGTGAGGGGGCAACATGAGTGTCTTGTGATATTATGGGGTGAGGGGGCAACATGAGTGTCTTGTGATGTTATGGGGTGAGGGGGGTAACATGAACATGAGTGTCTTGTGATATTATGGGGTGAGGGGGTAACATGAGTGTCTTGTGATGTTATGGGGTGAGGGGGTAACATGAGTGTCTTGTGATATTATGGGGTGAGGGGGTAACATGAACATGAGTGTCTTGTGATGTTATGGGGTGAGGGGGTAACATGAGTGTCTTGTGATATTATGGGGTGAGGGGGTAACATGAGTGTCTTGTGATGTTATGGGGTGAGGAGGTAACATGAACATGAGTGTCTTGTGATATTATGGGGTGAGGGGGTAACATGAGTGTCTTGTGATGTTATGGGGTGAGGGGGTAACATGAGTGTCTTGTGATGTTATGGGGTGAGGGGGCAACATGAACATGAGTGTCTTGTGATGTTATGGGGTGAGGGGGTAACATGAGTGTCTTGTGATGTTATGGGGTGAGGGGGCAACATGAACATGAGTGTCTTGTGATGTTATGGGGTGAGGAGGGTAACATGAGTGTCTTGTGATGTTATGGGGTGAGGGGGTAACATGAGTGTCTTGTGATGTTATGGGGTGAGGGGGTAACATGAGTGTCTTGTGATGTTATGGGGTGAGGGGGCAACATGAACATGAGTGTCTTGTGATGTTATGGGGTGAGGGGGGTAACATGAACATGAGTGTCTTGTGATGTTATGGGGTGAGGGGGTAACATGAGTGTCTTGTGATATTATGGGGTGAGGGGGTAACATGAGTGTCTTGTGATGTTATGGGGTGAGGGGGTAACATGAACATGAGTGTCTTGTGATATTATGGGGTGAGGGGGTAACATGAACATGAGTGTCTTGTGATATTATGGGGTGAGGGGGTAACATGAGTGTCTTGTGATGTTATGGGGTGAGGGGGTAACATGAGTGTCTTGTGATGTTATGGGGTGAGGGGGCAACATGAACATGAGTGTCTTGTGATGTTATGGGGTGAGGGGGTAACATGAGTGTCTTGTGATATTATGGGGTGAGGGGGTAACATGAGTGTCTTGTGATGTTATGGGGTGAGGGGGTAACATGAACATGAGTGTCTTGTGATATTATGGGGTGAGGGGGTAACATGAACATGAGTGTCTTGTGATGTTATGGGGTGAGGGGGTAACATGAGTGTCTTGTGATGTTATGGGGTGAGGGGGTAACATGAACATGAGTGTCTTGTGATATTATGGGGTGAGGGGGTAACATGAACATGAGTGTCTTGTGATGTTATGGGGTGAGGGGGGTAACATGAACATGAGTGTCTTGTGATGTTATGGGGTGAGGGGGTAACATGAGTGTCTTGTGATGTTATGGGGTGAGGGGGTAACATGAACATGAGTGTCTTGTGATATTATGGGGTGAGGGGGTAACATGAGTGTCTTGTGATGTTATGGGGTGAGGGGGTAACATGAACATGAGTGTCTTGTGATATTAACATAATATATCATAGCATACTATAAGCTAACTATAGGGTATTATAAAAAACATTGTTTCTTATTGTCACGTGTCTCCCTCTCCGGCCTCCAGGTCACCAGACTGCTGTCTATTACACACACCTGTCACACGCACCAGCGCTTATTGACACTCACCTGGACTCCATCACCTCCGTGATTACCTGCCCTATTCATGTCCCTCCCTTCGGTTCCTCCCCCAGGCGTTATTGGTTCTGGTTCATGTCCCTCCCTTCGGTTCCTCCCCCAGGTGTTATTGGTTCTGGTTCTGGTTCATGTCCCTCCCTTCGGTTCCTTTATTTATTAAAGTTCCTGAACTTGCTTCCCGATTCTCAGCGTAATCATAACACTTATAGGGATCTTATAGGAATGCTATAGTGCTTTTTCGTAAGGGCTGTTCTCCTCTCTCTCACTGCAGACGAGGTTCTCTTGAAGTTTGGAACGGAGAGAGTCCGAGTGAGAAACACTGTGTACGACACCCTGCCAGTGGTCGTGCATGGCAACGCAAACACTAAAGTGAGTAATACAATATTAAAATGTCCAACTTGCCCGAACCATCCATGGTAATGACCACTTCCCAGGTGTTTGAGTACAGACCCATGGCCTGTAGAATTCTATGTGAGGGGGAAAGTTATGGGGTTCTTTAGAATCTAGAAGTTCTCTGGAATCCAGCTGGTCATTATGTGGAGGAGTAAGGCCCTGACACTCCCTCCTCCCCACGCCCTGACACTCCCTCCTCCCCACGCCCTGACACTCCCTCCTCCTCACGCCCTGACACTCCCTCTTCCCCACGCCCTGACACTCCCTCCTCCTCACGCCCTGACTCTCCACCCCTCCCCCGGCAGCAGTTCCATAGTTCTGAGGTCAGTGAGTTCGTAGCAGAAGGGTTTGTGGTCGATACAGTAATCATTCTCCTTGGAGGCTTTTCTATTCCTCTGGTCTTTCTTCACAGCTTTCCCTCTCTTTCTGCCCATCCCTCTTCTCTGGTATCCACCACACGTCATCAAACCCACCCACCACAGTGTTGAGTCATTCTCCCCAACAACAGCCCTCTAACAGCTGCTGCTTTCGCTCCTAAAGACCAATAATATGATGTGCTTCCCAAATGGCTATTCCCTATGGCCCCTGGTCAAAGTAGTACACTATGTAGGGAATATAGTGCAATTAGAGAAGCAACCATGGTACAGGAGCCTAGTCAATCCAGCTAGCCTCCAGACCCTGCAGCCGCTCCCTGTGGCCCTGCCTGGACCCGGGTGTTTTCTGTTTCATTCATCAGCCTGTATAGTGTGTGTGTATAGTGTGTGTATAGTGTGTGTGTGTGTATAGTGTGTGTGTGTGTATAGTGTGTGTGTGTGTGTGTTAGGGGATGTCTTTGATTGGATCACATTCTGATGAATTACTATGAGTCCAAACTGTTATCCATTTCTGTTTCAGGTCACATAGACACTAGTAAGGTCACATAGACACTAGTAAGGTCACATAGACACTAGTAAGGTCACATAGACACTAGTAAGGTCACATAGACACTAGTAAGGTCACATAGACACTAGTAAGGTCACATAGACACTAGTAAGATCACATAGACACTAGTAAGATCACATAGACACTAGTAAGGTCACATAGACACTAGTAAGGTCACATAGACACTAGTAAGGTCACATAGACACTAGTAAGGTCACATATACACTAGTAAGATCACATAGACACTAGATAGACACTAGTAAGGTCTCATAGACACTAGTAAGGTCTCATAGACACTAGTAAGGTCACATAGACACTAGTAAGATCACATAGACACTAGTAAGGTCACATAGACACTAGTAAGGTCACATAGAC
>CM042417.1:1400168-1422668 GCA_023634145.1 Thymallus thymallus | reverse complement strand
GAGAACTGTCTGTCTCTATAGACATATCAGTGACAGGAGTAAGAACTGTCTGTCTCTATAGACATATCAGTGACAGGAGTAAGAACTGTCTGTCTCTATAGACTTATCAGTTTCACTCTGTCTTTTAGTTCATGTGAGGATAAAAGCAGAATATATGATGAAGTCAGTGAAGGTTGCTGAGGGGAGGACGGCTCATTATAACGGCTAAAGACTGGAATGAAGTCAATGGAAGGGTATCATGCATATGGTTTCCATGTGGTTGATACCATTACATTGACTCCATTCCAGTCTTTATAATGAGCCGTCCTCCCCTCAGCAGCCTTCATTGGATCAAGTACATGAAGATCTTAACACCACACTTTCACTACAACATATACTGATGTCTCCAGAGAGGCTCTTTTCGCATGCAGAGACTTTACTGTGAGGTATATGAATGGGATGGATTCACTATATTTAACTGTATCTGGAGCTAACTCAATACAAACCAACCACATCTTTGTGAGAATGTCTAGAAGATGTCCTCAATGAACCCTCTTCTACCCGACTACCACTAAATACAAGGACCGGACACGTCCTCAGAAAGCCTGCCTCTCATCTGGGCAGGGTATTGGAAGCTGAGGGTGAGAGGAGAGTCGCAGACATTTCTCACTGCTGTGAAAAATACTTACTGGACTCTATATCTGAGTTAAGAGTCAAGAGGACTCTTTTAGTCCGGGTGGAAGATGTGCAGATTTACTGGACTCTATTAGTCCGGGTGGAGGATGTGCAGACTTACTGGACTCTATTAGTCCGGGTGGAGGATGTGCAGACTTACTGGACTCTATTAGTCCGGGTGGAGGATTTGCAGACTTACTGGACTCTATTAGTCCGGGTGGAGGATGTTCAGACTTACTGGACTCTATTAGTCCGGGTGGAGGATGTTCAGAGTTACTGGACTCTATTAGTCCGGGTGGAGGATGTTCAGACTTACTGGACTCTATTAGTCCGGGTGGAGGATGTTCAGACTTACTGGACTCTATTAGTCCGGGTGGAGGATGTTCAGACTTACTGTACTATTGGGTAAAGGGATCCAGTAGTTCCAACTTCCATCAGAGCGGGGTGGTTCATGAACACTGGGCCTGCTGTGTCCAGCCTATTTGTGAGGAAAATGTGTGAGAGAGGGAGAGAGAAAAGAGAGAGAGAGAGAGTATGGTGTATCCAGTGGGCACACAGGAAATAATCACTGCCACCTGGTGAGGTTAGCATAGGGCTAACATGTGCCAGGTTATCTGATGGGACCAGCTACACGTGACACTACATCAACCATTTTAATTGGCTGATGCTTAAACTTAACCTTGAACTTAAACTAATGTTTGCCAGTATGGCCCAATGGGACGACTTTATTCAAACAGCTTTCTGTAACTGCAATGTGTCGCTAAGTGTTGTTTAATAAAGTGTGTGTTGTTTATACAGGAGTATCCAACAGTTATGGTTGGAGTGTTCATCGAACAGCCCACTCCTTTCCTCTCTGAATTCTTCCAAAGACTTGTGACCCTCGACTACCCCAAAGATAAACTCAGCGTCTTCGTTCATAACAACGTGAGTAGCTGCAGCTGGACCTTGGCTCAATAATGGTGTCCAAGACACAGCAACTAATCCATCAACCATGTACTCCCCTTTCTCTCAGCTCTCTTTAACTATAATATTACTAATAACTATGTTATGTCTCTGTCTCTGTTTCTGTCTCTCTCTTTGTGTGTCTCTCTGTCTCTGTCTCTGTTTCTGTCTCTGTCTCTGTCTCTGTCTCTGTCTCTGTTTCTGTCTCTGTCTCTGTCTCTGTCTCTGTTTCTGTCTCTGTCTCTGTCTCTGTCTCTGTCTCTGTCTCTGTCTCTCTCTCTCTCTCTCTCTCTCTTTGTGTGTCTCTGTCTCTGTCTCTGTTTCTGTCTCTCTCTTTGTGTGTCTCTCTGTCTCTGTCTCTGTCTCTGTCTCTGTCTCTCTCTCTCTCTCTCTCTCTCTCTCTCTCTCTCTCTCTCTCTCTCTCTCTCTCTCTCTCTCTCTGTGTGTGTGTATAGGAGGTTTACCATGAGAGACACATCCAGATGTTTTGGGAGGAGAGTAAAGACGTGTTCAACAGCTTCAAGGTTGTGGGTCCGGAGGAGAACTTGAGCCAAGGACAGGCCAGGAATATGGGCATGTACGTACGCTACCCAACCTGTGTGTGAAGATCCCTCTAGTTGTGTGTCCCTGTCTCCCCATCATATACTTTCACAGAGACATCATTCAGAACTAAACCCACTGGGCACACCACATCATTCAGAACTAAACCCACTGGGCACACCACATCATTCAGAACTAAACCCACTGGGCACACCACATAATTCAGAACTAAACCCACTGGGCACACCACATAATTCAGAAATAAACCCACTGGGCACACCACATAATTCAGAAATAAACCCACTGGGCACACCACATAATTCAGAAATAAACCCACTGGGCACACCACATCATTCAGAACTAAACCCACTGGGCACACCACATCATTCAGAACTAAACCCACTGGGCAGACCACATCACATCATTCAGAACTAAACCCACTGGGCACACCACATCATTCAGAACTAAACCCACTGGGCACACCACATCACATCATTCAGAACTAAACCCACTGGGCAAACCACATCATTCAGAACTAAACCCACTGGGCACACCACATCATTCAGAACTAAACCCACTGGGCACACCACATCCTTCAGAACTAAACCCACTGGGCACACCACATCATTCAGAACTAAACCCACTGGGCACACCACATCATTCAGAACTAAACCCACTGGGCACACCACATCATTCAGAACCCTAACCCCCTATCACCTATATCACCTATAGCCTGGTGCTTTATTGCTGTGTGACAATGGACATAGGCGTTGGCAAGACAGGACAAACAGATCTGGCACCAGGCTAGACTAGACAGGACAAACAGATCTGGCACCAGGCTAGACTAGACAGGACAAACACATCTTGCACCAGGCTAGACTAGACAGGAAAAACAGAACTGGCACCAGGCTAGACTAGACAGGACAAACAGATCTGGCACCAGGCTAGACTAGACAGGACAAACAGATCTGGCACCAGGCTAGACTAGACAGGACAAACAGATCTGGCACCAGGCTAGACTAGACAGGACAAACAGATTGAACTATCACATAGAGAGCATGCTGATGTCTTAGATCACTAGACAGGGCGGGGCAAGCTAGGACAAGACAGGACAGGACAGGGCAAGCTAGGACAAGACAAGACAGGACAGGACAGGGCAGGATGACCCCCCATGATTCAATATCCTCTCTAAAGCCTGGTTCAGATACAACAGACAACATGAGACGAGACAAAACTAGCTAGTTTTAGAATGTTGTGTTGTACAGCCGCTGACTGGAGACCAGACATTCAGATCAAGAACATGAGATGTGCATCTGAGACCATTTCCACAGTAACGGTACCTCTTTACAATCACGTGATGAAACTTTGAAACAAAGATATGTCATGAGGCCATCCCTCTCAGTGAATCCCAAGTGAACAGACATTGGTTGGAAATGATGAACCAACCACTTTTCTACATTTGTATAAAAGCCCCGTGACGAAAGTCACCCCAGTTCCAAAAAATTGCGAATTTCAACTACAACTCTACAGTCCAGGAAACCTGAGAGCTTGCTCCACACGTTTGAAATGGTATGAAGTGATACATCGTGTTACCAGTCTGCAGCTGGAAATGTACGGACGCCTAGGACAAAGGAAGCAGACATTTCTCCAAAGCCTCTCTTATGAGAGATCACTCTAACCACCACAACTACTCGGAAGACTGTACAAAGGACAATGGTGACCTCTACTGGGTCATTGATAACTAACTAACTAACAGGGTCATTGATAACTAACTAACAGGGTCATTGAGAACTATCTAACTAACAGGGTCATTGAGAACTAACTAACTAACTAATGTGGTCATTGAGAACTAGTTAATGGGGTCATTGAGAACTAACTAGCGAGTTCGTTGAGAACTAACTCTCTGTAGTAGAGAATTAGCAGAGGGCAGTGTTTACTTAGGATCTAATAATTGGTAACTTGCAAAGTAGGATTTGTCAAAGGCCATCATCATGTTGTCAGTTAAATTGATGAGTGATTGATTAGATGTTTTTCCCATGTCTTTAAACCAGGGGGCTGTGTCGTAAGGACCCAGGCTGTGACTTCTATCTCAGTATGGATACTGACGTGATGCTTACCAACAGACAGACCCTGAAGATCCTCATAGAGCAGAACAGGTATGGTATTGTGGAACTGTCTCAAGATAGGGTTAAGGGTTAGGGTTAGGACAGGCCATTTGAACAGAACAGGTATGATGTCTTTATAGTGTTTCTATTCAGGGGGATTGTCTTATGGGCAGAAGCACAATAATCTAACATGCATGCACAGTGTTTGTTTACATGTTCTGGGGTGCATGAGGAGCAGGGACTCTTATTGTGTTAATGCTGCAGGCCACAAGTAACAGGGACTCTTATTGTGTTAATGCTGCTACATTAAAGTGTAACAGGTACTCTGCTGCTGACTGCTGAAGGTCATATAACTGCTGCTGACTGCTGAAGGTCATATAACTGCTGCTGACTGCTGAAGGTCATATAACTGCTGCTGACTGCTGAAGGTCATATAACTGCTGCTGACTGCTGAAGGTTATATAACTGCTGCTGACTGCTGAAGGTTATATAACTGCTGCTGACTGCTGAAGGTCATATAACTGCTGCTGACTGCTGAAGGTCATATAACTGCTGCTGACTGCTGAAGGTTATATAACTGCTGCTGACTGCTGAAGGTCATATAACTGCTGCTGACTGCTGAAGGTCATATAACTGCTGCTGACTGCTGAAGGTCATTTAACTGCTGCTGACTGCTGAAGGTCATATAACTGCTGCTGACTGCTGAAGGTCATATAACTGCTGCTGACTGCTGAAGGTCATTTAACTGCTGCTGACTGCTGAAGGTCATATAACTGCTGCTGACTGCTGAAGGTCATATAACTGCTACTGACTGCTGAAGGTCATATAACTGCTGCTGACTGCTGAAGGTAATTTAACTGCTGCAGTCTGCTGAAGGTCATATTACTGCTGCTGACTGCTGAAGGTCATATAACTGCTGCAGACCATGAATGAGAATTGTCAGATTAACTGATGATTGACACAGACATGATGGCGTAGCAGAAAAATCAGAAAGCCATGAACCAAGAGGTTGTGAGTTCAAATCCAAGGTGAGGACATTACTGTAAAAATGAACATGCACAATGTAATCATGTATATCAACGTGTGTCAAATATGTAAGTTGAAAACATTGTATGTTGAAAGCAGTGAGTGTTTGTGTGTGAGACCAGTTGCACAGCCTTTTTTAGTTAAGATGTCCAAATAATTATTTCTAGTTGAATGAACATATGAGACAAGTTGAGCAAACACATATTTTTAAATTGACAGAATTTTAGCCAAAGTTTACAGTATATGCCTGTTTTTTACAGTATATGCCTGTTTTTTACAGTATATACCTGTTTTTTACAGTATATACCTGTTTTTTACAGTATATGCCTGTTTTTTACAGTAGTAGTATTCCCTATAGCTCTATGGGCCCTGGTCAAAAGTAGTGCACGACATAGGGAACAGGGTGCTATTTAAGACTTGACGAGAAAGACCTCTGGGTTATTTAAAGAGGCCATGGGAACTCTCCTCTCTGTCTACAAACCTGGACATTCAGCATTTCATTGTTGTCCATCCCATTTCCCACATTGTATCCATATTGTAGATGAACACTGTAATTTATGGTAATGTAGCCTCCATAAGTTGTTTTCCTCTGGAATCACAATAGCTCCGTTCTTTATGATATTTGTGGCTTGAAAATATAGTGTTTGAGCTCCTACAGCGAGGTTGTGTGTCTGTGTCTCACGCACATTGAAACACAAACTCACACTGGGAGGCCTTGTGTCTGCTACGATCATTTAGTAGCTGGCCAGCAGAATGCCTTTGTGAATTCAGTATAGTATAGGATACAGTTATATTATGTCTGGTTTACTGTAATATGACCCAGTGAGGTTCTGCTCTAGCATTACCCACTTGGCAGCAGTCTTCCCGGTCCACTTTGGGGTTGAGTTGAGTTCTGAGATGCAGGATGTTTTGATGTTTCCTACAACACTAAGACACCCAGTATAACTGGTGGCTGACTGTCTGGGAAATGACACCTAGTTATATCCTGTTTGAAGGATTTACTCACTCTCTCTCTGTCTCTCTCTGTCTCTATCTGTCTCTATCTGTCTCTCTCTCTCTCTCTCTCTCTCTCTCTCTCTCTCTCTCTGTCTCTGTCTCTGTCTCTATCTGTCTCTCTCTCTCTCTCTCTCTCCCGCTCTCTCGCTTTCAAGTCAGTCCAAAGGGCTTTATTGTCATGGGAAACATGTTTACGTTGCCAAAGCAAGTGAAATAGATAAACAAAAGTGAAATTCACAATAAAAAGAACAGTAAATATTACACTCACACAAGTTCCAAAGGAATAAAGACATTTCAAGTGTCATATTATGTATATACAGCGGGTGAAATAAGTATTGAACACATCACCATTTTTCTCAGTAAATATATTTCCAAAGGTGCTATTGACATGAGATTTTCACCAGATGTTGGTAACAACCCAAGTAATCCATACATACAAAGAAACCAAAACAAATAAGTTCAGAAATGTTAGTTATGACATTTCATGTCAATAAAACCTTTCGAAATATATTTACTGAGAAAAATGGTGACGTGTTCAATACTTATTTCGCCCGCTGTATACAGTGTTGTAACAATGTGCAAATAGTTAAAATACGAATGGGAAAATAAATCAACATAAATATGGGTTGTATTTACATGGTGTTTGTTCTTCACTGGTTGCCCTTTTCTTGTGACAACAGGTCACACATCTTGCTGCTGTGATGAACACTGTGGTATTTCACCCAGTAGATATGGGAGTTTATCCAAATTGGGTTTGTTTTCAAATTCTTTGTGGATCTGTGTAATCTGATGGAAATATGTGTCTCTAATATGGTCATACATTTTGCAGGAGGTTAGGAAGTGCAGCTCAGTTTCCAACTCATTTTGTAGTCAGTGTGCACATAGCCTGTCTTCTCTTCAGAGCCAGGTCTGCCTATGGCGACCTTACTCAAAAGCAAGGCTATGCTCACTGAGTCTGTACATAGTCAAAGCTTTCCTTAAGTTTTGGTCAGTCACAGTGGTCAGGTATTCTCTCTGTTTAGGGCCAAATAGCATTCTAGTTTGCTCAGTTTTTTTGTTAATGTGTCAAGTAATTATCTGTTTGTTTTCTCTTGATTTAGTTGGGTCTAACTGTGTTGCTGTCCTGGGGCTCTGTGGGGTCTGTTTGTGTTTGTGAACAAAGCCCCAGGATCAGCTTGCGTAGGGGACTCTTCTCCAGGTTCATTTCTCTGTAGGTGATGGCTTTGTTATAGAAGGTTTGTGAATCTCTTCCTTTTAGGTGGTTGTAGAATTTAACTTCTCTTTTCTGCATTTTGATAATCAGCGATTATCTGCCTAATTCTGCTCTGCTTGCATTATTTGGTGTTTTTTGTTGTACACAGAGGATATTTTTGCAGAATTCTGCATGCAGTCTCAATTTGATGTCTGTCCCATTTTGTGAATTCTTGGTTGGTGAGTGGACCTCAGACCTCACAACCATAAAGGACAATGGGTTCTATAACTGATTCAAGTATTTTTAGCCAGATCTTAATTGGTATGTCAAATTTTATGTTCCTTTTGATGGCAAAGAAGGCCCTTCTTGCCTTGTCTCTCAGATTGTTCACAACTTTTTGGAAGTTATGTGGCGCTGATGTTTAGGCCGAGGTATGTATAGTTTTTTGTGTGCTCTAGGGCAAAGGTGTCTAGATGGAATTAGTATTTGTGGTCCTGGCGACTGGACCATTTTTGAAAAACCATTATTCTTGTCTTACTGAGATTTGCAGAAGATCTAGGTGCTGCTGTAGGCCCTCCTTGGTTGGTGACAGAAGCACCAGATCATCAGCAAACAGTAAACAGTAGACATTTGACTTCAGATTGTAGTAGGGTGAGGCCGGGTGCTGCAGACAGTTCTAGTGCCCTCGCCAATTCATTGATATATATGTTGAAGAGGGTGGGGCTTAAACTGCATCCCTGTCTCACCCCACGGCCCTGTGGAATGAAATGTGTGTTTTTTGTCCATTTTAACCGCAAGCTTGTTGCTTGTGTACATGGATTTTATAATGTTGTATGTTTTTCCCACAACACCACTTTCCATCAATTTGTACAGCAGACCCTCATGCCAAATTGAGTCAAATGTTTTTTGAAATCAACAAAGCATGAGAAGACTTTGCCTTTGTTTTGGTTTGTTTGTTTGTCCATCAGGGTGTGCAGGGTGAATACGTGGTCTGTCGTACGGTCATTTGGTAAAAATACAATTTGACATTTGCTCAGTACATTGTTTTCACTGAGAAAATGTATGAGTCTGCTGTTAATGATAATGCAGAGGATTTTCCCAAGGTTGCTGTTGACTCATATCCCACGGTATTTATTGGGGTCAAATTTGTCTCCACTTTTGTGGATTGGGGTGATCAGTCCTTGGTTCCAAATATTGGGGAAGATGCCAGAGCTGAGGATGATGTTAAAGAGTTTAAGTATAGCCAATTGGAATTTGTTGTCTGTATATTTTATCATTTAATTGAGGATACCATCAACACCACAGGCCTTTTTGGGTTGAAGGGTTTGTATATTGTCCTGTAGTTCATTCAATGTAATTAGAGAATTCAGTGGGTTCTGGTCTTTAATAGTTGATTCTAAGATTTGTATTTGATCATGTATATGTTTTTGCTGTTTGTTCTTTGTTATAGAGCCATAAAGATTGGAGAAGTGGTTTATCCATACATCTCCATTTTGGATAGATAACTCTTAGGGTTGTTGTTTGTTTAGTGTTTTCCAGTTTTCCCAGAAGTGATTAGAGTCTATGGATTCTTACATTGAGCTGGTTTCTGACGTGCTGTTCCTTCTTTTTCCGTAGTGTATTTCTGTATTGTTTTAGTGATTCACCATTGTGAAGGTGTGTTTCTGTATTGTTTTAGTAATTCACCATAGTGAATGTGTATTTCTGTATTGTTTTAGTGATTCACCATAGTGAAGCCGTATTTCTGTATTGTTTTAGTGATTCACCATAGTGAAGGTATGTTTCTGTATTGTTTTAGTGATTCACCATAGTGAAGGTGTATTTCTGTATTGTTTTAGTGATTTACTATAGTGAAGGTGTATTTCTGTATTGTTTTAGTGATTCACCATAGTGAAGGTGTATTTCTGTATTGCTTTAGTGATTCACCATAGTGAAGGTATGGCATAGACTCAGGTTTTCTGGGTCTCTATGTTTTTGGTTGGATAGATTTCTCAATTTCTTTCTTAGGTTTTTGCATTCTTCATCAAACCATTTGTCATTGTTGTTCATTTTCTTCAGTTTTCTGTTTGAAATGTTTAGATCTGATGAGAAGCTGAGAGGTCAAATATACTGTTTAGATGTTCTACTGCCAAGTTTACACCTTCACTATTACAGTGGAACGTTTTGTCCAGGAAGTTGTCTAGAAGGGCTTGAATTTGTTGTCGCATAATAGTTTTTTGGTAGATTTCAACACTACTTTCCTTCCATCTATAGCATTTCTTAATATTATTCAGTTCCTTTGGCTTTGATGCCTCATGATTGAGTATTGCTTTGTTCAAGTAGAGTGTGATTTTGCTGTGATCTGATAGGGGTGTCAGTGGACTGACTGTGAACGCTCTGAGAGACTCTGGGTTGAGGTCAGTGATAAAGTAGTCTACAGTACTACTGCCAAGACATGAGCTATATGTGTACCTACCATAGGAGTCCCCTCGAAGCCTACCATTGACTATGTACAGACCCAGCGTCTGACAGAGCTGCAGGAGTTGTGACCCGTTTTTGTTGGTTATGTTGTCGTAGTTGGGTCTAAGGGGGGCATATTTGGGAGGGAATGCTGTGGGAGAAACTTTTTCTCTGTTGAGATAAGACAGATGTAAAATGTTCCTGATTTGATTAATTTAAAAGAATGGGTTAGTTCTGCTCTATACCAAATTAACATACATCCTGAGTCTCTTCCCTGTTTCACACCTGGTAGTTTGGTGGATGGGACTACCAGCTCTCTGTAACCTAGAGGGCAACCTGAGTCTCTTCCCTGTTTCTACTCTGCAGGAACATAATTGGTCCCCTTGTCACTCGTCATGGCAAACTGTGGTCCAACTTCTGGGGAGCGTTGAGTCTGGATGGTTACTATGCCCGGTCTGAAGACTACATCGACATCGTGCAGGGCAAGCGAGTGTAAGTCTCCTGTCCTCAACCAATGCGGTTGGGACTTCATATAAACCATCACTCCTGTATATCTCATATACTGTATATAACATTCTGTTCAATGGCTTATTTGGACATTTAGGAGTGTTACTCACTGAGCTGCTGCTTAGGTTGTCAGGGCCAGGTTTTATGGGTTACTACTTAGTGTACTAGGTTGTCAGGGCCAGGGTTTATGGGTTACTACTTAGTGTACTAGGTTGTCAGGGCCAGGGTTTATGGGTTACTACTTAGTGTACTAGGTTGTCAGGGCCAGGGTTTATGGGTTACTACTTAGTGTACTAGGTTGTCAGGGCCAGGTTTTATGGGTTACTACTTAGTGTACTAGGTTGTCAGGGCCAGGGTTTATGGGTTACTACTTAGTGTACTAGGTTGTCAGGGCCAGGGTTTATGGGTTACTACTTAGTGTACTAGGTTGTCAGGGCCAGGGTTTATGGGTTACTACTTAGTGTACTAGGTTGTCAGGGCCAGGTTTTATGGGTTACTACTTAGTGTACTAGGTTGTCAGGGCCAGGGTTTATGGGTTACTACTTAGTGTACTAGGTTGTCAGGGCCAGGGTTTATGGGTTACTACTTAGTGTACTAGGTTGTCAGGGCCAGGGTTTATGGGTTACTACTTAGTGTACTAGGTTGTCAGGGCCAGGGTTTATGGGTTACTACTTAGTGTACTAGGTTGTCAGGGCCAGGTTTTATGGGTTACTACTTAGTGTACTAGGTTGTCAGGGCCAGGGTTTATGGGTTACTACTTAGTGTACTAGGTTGTCAGGGCCAGGGTTTATGGGTTACTACTTAGTGTACTAGGTTGTCAGGGCCAGGTTTTATGGGTTACTACTTAGTGTACTAGGTTGTCAGGGCCAGGTTTTATGGGTTACTACTTAGTGTACTAGGTTGTCAGGGCCAGGGTTTATGGGTTACTACTTAGTGTACTAGGTTGTCAGGGCCAGGGTTTATGGGTTACTACTTAGTGTACTAGGTTGTCAGGGCCAGGGTTTATGGGTTACTACTTAGTGTACTAGGTTGTCAGGGCCAGGTTTTATGGGTTACTACTTAGTGTACTAGGTTGTCAGGGCCAGGGTTTATGGGTTACTACTTAGTGTACTAGGTTGTCAGGGCCAGGGTTTATGGGTTACTACTTAGTGTACTAGGTTGTCAGGGCCAGGGTTTATGGGTTACTACTTAGTGTACTAGGTTGTCAGGGCCAGGGTTTATGGGTTACTACTTAGTGTACTAGGTTGTCAGGGCCAGGTTTTATGGGTTACTACTTAGTGTACTAGGTTGTCAGGGCCAGGGTTTATGGGTTACTACTTAGTGTACTAGGTTGTCAGGGCCAGGGTTTATGGGTTACTACTTAGTGTACTAGGTTGTCAGGGCCAGGTTTTATGGGTTACTACTTAGTGTACTAGGTTGTCAGGGCCAGGGTTTATGGGTTACTACTTAGTGTACTAGGTTGTCAGGGCCAGGGTTTATGGGTTACTACTTAGTGTACTAGGTTGTCAGGGCCAGGGTTTATGGGTTACTACTTAGTGTACTAGGTTGTCAGGGCCAGGGTTTATGGGTTACTACTTAGTGTACTAGGTTGTCAGGGCCAGGTTTTATGGGTTACTACTTAGTGTACTAGGTTGTCAGGGCCAGGGTTTATGGGTTACTACTTAGTGTACTAGGTTGTCAGGGCCAGGGTTTATGGGTTACTACTTAGTGTACTAGGTTGTCAGGGCCAGGGTTTATGGGTTACTACTTAGTGTACTAGGTTGTCAGGGCCAGGTTTTATGGGTTACTACTTAGTGTACTAGGTTGTCAGGGCCAGGGTTTATGGGTTACTACTTAGTGTACTAGGTTGTCAGGGCCAGGGTTTATGGGTTACTACTTAGTGTACTAGGTTGTCAGGGCCAGGGTTTATGGGTTACTACTTAGTGTACTAGGTTGTCAGGGCCAGGGTTTATGGGTTACTACTTAGTGTACTAGGTTGTCAGGGCCAGGGTTTATGGGTTACTACTTAGTGTACTAGGTTGTCAGGGCCAGGGTTTATGGGTTACTACTTAGTGTACTAGGTTGTCAGGGCCAGGGTTTATGGGTTACTACTTAGTGTACTAGGTTGTCAGGGCCAGGGTTTATGGGTTACTACTTAGTGTACTAGGTTGTCAGGGCCAGGGTTTATGGGTTACTGCTTAGTGTACTAGGTTGGCAGGGCCAGGGTTTATGGGTTACTACTTAGTGTACTAGGTTGTCAGGGCCAGGGTTTATGGGTTACTACTTAGTGTACTAGGTTGGCAGCCTCTGTCTTCCTAAACCAGGAGTGTGATCATATTCCTGGTCAAGCAGGGTATCTATTGCAACTCATTAATCTGAATTATGGTCAACACTAAAACTAAACCTCTTTCTCTCTCTCTCTCTGGTACCTCTCTTTCTCTCACCCCCTCACTTTCTCCCTTTCTCTCTCTCTGGTCTCTCTCTTTCTCACTCTCTCTCACTCTCTCTCTCTCCTTCTCACTCTCTCTCTCACTCTCTCTCTGTTTCTCTCTGTTTCTCTCTCCTCTCTCTCAATTCAATTCAAGGGGCTTTATTGTCATGGGAAACACATGTTAACATTGCTAAAGCAAGTGAAATAGACAAGAAACAAAAGGGAAATAACAAATGAACAGTAAACATTATACTAACAAAAGCTTTAAAAGAATATAGACATTTCATATGTTATATTATTGGCATTGTTGTAACAATGTGCAAATAGTCTCTCTCTCTCTTTCTCTCACTCTTGCTCTCTCTGTCCTCTCTTAGGGGTGTATGGAACATTCCTTACATGGCTCATATCTACCTGATAAAGGGAGAGCTCCTGAGAAATGAACTGAAGGAGAGGAACCATTTTGTTTTGGAGAAACTGGATCCTGACATGGCTCTGTGCAGACACGCTAGAGAACTGGTAAAACCACTCTGATAACCTAGTATAAGAATCAGAATTATCTAGTTAGCAGCTCCAGAATTGACAATAATACTCTGTTTAGAATATGAGAGTGTACAGGACATCTGGTTGATATAATACTGATTATACAGGACATACTTTATGTTAGGTCATGTTATGTTAGGTTATGTTACTTTATGTTAGGTCATGTTATGTTAGGTTATGTTAGGTTATGTTAGGTCATGTTATGTTAGGTTATGTTACTTTATGTTAGGTCATGTTATGTTAGGTTATGTTAGGTTATGTTAGGTCATGTTATGTTAGGTTATGTTACTTTATGTTAGGTCATGTTATGTTAGGTTATGTTACTTTATGTTAGGTCATGTTATGTTAGGTTATGTTACTTTATGTTAGGTCATGTTATGTTAGGTTATGTTACTTTATGTTAGGTCATGTTATGTTAGGTTATGTTACTTTATTTTAGGTCATGTTATGTTAGGTTATGTTACTTTATGTTAGGTCATGTTATGTTAGGTTATGTTAGGTTATGTTAGGTCATGTTATGTTAGGTTATGTTAGGTTATGTTAGGTCATGTTATGTTAGGTTATGTTAGGTTATGTTAGGTCATGTTATGTTAGGTTATGTTACTTTATGTTAGGTCATGTTATGTTAGGTTATGTTAGGTTATGTTAGGTCATGTTATGTTAGGTTATGTTACTTTATGTTAGGTCATGTTATGTTAGGTTATGTTAGGTTATGTTAGGTCATGTTATGTTAGGTTATGTTACTTTATGTTAGGTTATGTTACTTTATGTTAGGTCATGTTATGTTAGGTTATGTTACTTTATGTTAGGTCATGTTATGTTAGGTTATGTTACTTTAGGTTAGGTCATGTTATGTTAGGTTATGTTAGGTTATGTTAGGTCATGTTATGTTAGGTTATGTTACTTTATGTTAGGTCATGTTATGTTAGGTTATGTTACTTTATGTTAGGTCATGTTATGTTAGGTTATGTTACTTTATGTTAGGTCATGTTATGTTAGGTTATGTTACTTTATGTTAGGTCATGTTATGTTAGGTTATGTTAGGTTATGTTAGGTTATGTTACTTTATGTTAGGTCATGTTATGTTAGGTTATGTTACTTTATGTTACTTTATGTTACTTTATGTTAGGTCATGTTATGTTAGGTCATGTTATGTTAGGTCATGTTAGGTTATGTTACTTTATGTTAGGTCATGTTATGTTAGGTTATGTTACTTTATGTTAGGTCATGTTATGTTAGGTTATGTTACTTTATGTTAGGTCATGTTATGTTAGGTTATGTTACTTTATGTTAGGTCATGTTATGTTAGGTTATGTTAGGTTATGTTAGGTCATGTTATGTTAGGTTATGTTACTTTATGTTAGGTCATGTTATGTTAGGTTATGTTACTTTATGTTAGGTCATGTTATGTTAGGTTATGTTACTTTATGTTAGGTCATGTTATGTTAGGTTATGTTACTTTATGTTAGGTCATGTTATGTTAGGTTATGTTACTTTATGTTAGGTCATGTTATGTTAGGTTATGTTACTTTATGTTAGGTCATGTTATGTTAGGTTATGTTACTTTATGTTAGGTTATGTTACTTTATGTTAGGTCATGTTATGTTAGGTTATGTTACTTTATGTTAGGTCATGTTATGTTAGGTTATGTTACTTTATGTTAGGTCATGTTATGTTACTTTATGTTAGGTTATGTTAGGTCATGTTATGTTAGGTTATGTTACTTTATGTTAGGTCATGTTATGTTAGGTTATGTTAGGTTATGTTAGGTTATGTTAGGTCATGTTATGTTAGGTTATGTTACTTTATGTTAGGTTATGTTACTTTATGTTACTTTATGTTAGGTCATGTTATGTTAGGTTATGTTACTTTATGTTAGGTCATGTTATGTTAGGTTATGTTACTTTATGTTAGGTCATGTTATGTTAGGTCATGTTATGTTAGGTTATGTTAGGTTATGTTACTTTATGTTAGGTCATGTTATGTTAGGTTATGTTACTTTATGTTAGGTCATGTTATGTTAGGTTATGTTACTTTATGTTAGGTCATGTTATGTTAGGTTATGTTATGTTAGGTTATGTTAGTTCATGCTAGGATATGTTAGTTTATGTTAATGTTAGGCTATGTTAGTGTTCATTAGGTTATGTTATCTCCATATGTCTCCATGTGCTGTGGTATCCTGTACCCAGTCTGTCTCCATGTGCTGTGGTATCCTGTACCCAGTCTGTCTCCATGTGCTGTGGTATCCTGTACCCAGTCTGTCTCCATGTGCTGTCTATCTGTCGTCTGTCCTTAAGGCATGATCTCCATCATCTTTGGTGTGTTCAGAGCTTTCAGCTCCACTGGTCCCATAATTTTAAACCTCCTCTCCTCTCCTTCTCTTCTGTTCCTCTATGTCATGTGACCATGTCCAACCAATGCGAATGTCTGGCCGGCTTCCAAACCTTGTGTTTTTTTACTTCCCTTGTCCATGTAGACTTTGAACTAGTCTATCTAGTCTGTCTGTCCAGCTGTGTATTATAGCATCACGTCACGTGTTACCCCATGCTAACTCGTATTGGCATGGAGCTCTGCTCTGAGCGTATATATCTCTACATCGCTTCACTCTGTCCCAGCATGCAACACTTCCTAAGATAATAACCACCAAAACATCAGCTTCAGAGGGAATCTTGGCCTTCCTCATGCAATGCAGTAGGGCTCATCTCCTCTCCTTCCCATGCCTCCTCCTCCTGTATGTTACATCTTACCTACCTATCTATCTAGCTCTCTCTCTGCCAAACGTAACGTTACAATATTTACATGGTGCTTTTCCTTCGTTTTAGACCAATCACAGAGAAAAAGAGTCCCCCAACCCGGAAACATTCCATATGCTCAGAGTCCCAAAGGTTTTTAACTGCTTTCATTATTCTACTTGGTGTCAGTATCAATATCCAATGGGTTTACAAAGTAGGCTATGTCCAACTAATATAGGCATATGTCCAACAGTGGTAGAAACCGTTTGTTATATTAAAAATGATATCATCCACCCTACGAAATTGAAGAATCACTACCTGAACTCTTATGAACATGTTTTCCCGTCAGAGCATTACAAGATCAGCCATTATAGAGTTGTTTGTGTAAAATGATCATATAAACATAAAAGTATCTTTCAGGAAGTCTGCCGAGGCCTCTGAGAGGACCTCTGCCCAACCAATAGAGATAAAGCTGTCTATCTCTCTGGCCTAACTCTTTGGAAATTGATATTGACCTACACTCTTAGAAAAAAATGGGTTCTTCAGCTGTCCCCTTTTTGGTTCTAAGTAGAACCATTGTGGGTTACATGTTGAACCCTCTGTGGAAATGGCTCTACATTGAACCCACAATGGTTCTACTTGGAACCAAAAAGGGTTCTATCTGGAACCAAAAAGGGTTCTCCAAAGGGTTCTCCTATGGGGACAGCCAACCTTTTAGGTTCTAGAAAGCACCGTTTGTTCTAAGAGTGTATCTGTCATGACTGAGGTTAGATACACAGGAAGCACCTGTTTTTGATCATATCTTTTATCGTCAATCCATTAAACAGCTCTTGTAGTGCAGTCCCTTCAGTGCCGCGAGGAGTATTTCAAAGGAGGAATAACGTTCGTATCCGTCCGTGATAGCTATAGTAACGTAGATATAGTAACGTAGATATAAACAGAGCTATAGTAACGTAGATATAAACAGAGCTATAGTAACGTAGATATAAACAGAGCTATAGTAACGTAGCTATAAACAGAGCTATAGTAACATAGCTTTAGTAACGGAGCTATAAACAGAGCTATAGTAACATAGCTTTAGTAACGTAGATATAAACAGAGCTATAGTAACGTAGCTATAGTAACGTAGCTATAGTAACATAGATATAAACAGAGCTATAGTAACGTAGATATAAACAGAGCTATAGTAACGTAGATATAAACAGAGCTATAGTAACGTAGCTATAAACAGAGCTATAGTAACGTAGATATAAACAGAGCTATAGTAACGTAGATATAAACAGAGCTATAGTAACATAGCTTTAGTAACGGAGCTATAAACAGAGCTATAGTAACGTAGATATAAACAGAGCTATAGTAACGTAGATATAAACAGAGCTATAGTAACATAGCTTTAGTAACGTAGATATAAACAGAGCTATAGTAACATAGCTTTAGTAACGGAGCTATAAACAGAGCTATAGTAACATAGCTTTAGTAACATAGCTATAGTAACGTAGATATAAACAGAGCTATAGTAACATAGATATAAACAGAGCTATAGTAACGTAGATATAAACAGAGCTATAGTAACGTAGATATAAACAGAGCTATAGTAACGTAGCTATAGTAACATAGCTATAGTAACGTAGATATAAACAGAGCTATAGTAACATAGCTTTAGTAACGTAGCTATAAACAGAGCTATAGTAACATAGCTTTAGTAACATAGCTATAGTAACGTAGATATAAACAGAGCTATAGTAACATAGATATAAACAGAGCTATAGTAACGTAGATATAAACAGAGCTATAGTAACAAAGCTTTAGTAACATAGCTATAGTAACGTAGATATAAACAGAGCTATAGTAACATAGATATAAACAGAGCTATAGTAACGTAGATATAAACAGAGCTATAGTAACGTAGATATAAACAGAGCTATAGTAACATAGCTTTAGTAACGTAGATATAAACAGAGCTATAGTAACATAGCTTTAGTAATGTAGATATAAACAGAGCTATAGTAACGTAGATATAAACAGAGCTATAGTAACGGAGCTATAGTAACGTAGATATAAACAGAGCTATAGTAACATAGCTATAGTAACGTAGATATAAACAGAGCTATAGTAACGTAGCTATAGTAACGGAGCTATAGTAACGTAGCTATAAACAGAGCTATAGTAACGTAGATATAAACAGAGCTATAGTAACGGAGCTATAGTAACGTAGCTATAAACAGAGCTATAGTAACATAGCTTTAGTAACAGAGCTATAGTAACGTAGATATAAACAGAGCTATAGTAACGTAGATATAAACAGAGCTTTAGTAACGTAGCTATAAACAGAGCTATAGTAACGTAGCTATAGTAACGTAGCTATAGTAACGTAGCTATAAACAGAGCTATAGTAACGTAGATATAAACAGAGCTATAGTAACATAGCTTTAGTAACGTAGATATAAACAGAGCTATAGTAACGTAGCTATAGTAACGTAGCTATAAACAGAGCTATAGTAACATAGCTTTAGTAACAGAGCTATAAACAGAGCTATAGTAACGGAGCTATAGTAACGTAGATATAAACAGAGCTATAGTAACGTAGATATAAACAGAGCTATAGTAACATAGCTATAGTAACGTAGATATAAACAGAGCTATAGTAACGTAGATATAAACAGAGCTATAGTAACATAGCTTTAGTAACGTAGATATAAACAGAGCTATAGTAACGTATTTATTGTAACGTAGCTATAAACAGAGCTATAGTAACATAGCTTTAGTAACGTAGATATAAACAGAGATATAGTAACGTAGATATAAACAGAGCTATAGTAACGTAGATATAAACAGAGCTATAGTAACAGAGCTATAGTAACGTAGATATAAACAGAGCTATAGTAACAGAGCTATAGTAACGTAGATATAAACAGAGCTATAGTAACGGAGCTATAGTAACGTAGATATAAACAGAGCTATAGTAACGTAGCTTTAGTAACGTAGATATAAACAGAGCTATAGTAACGTAGCTATAGTAACAGAGCTATAAACAGAGCTATAGTAACGGAGCTATAGTAACGTAGATATAAACAGAGCTATAGTAACAGAGCTATAGTAACGTAGATATAAACAGAGCTATAGTAACAGAGCTATAGTAACGTAGATATAAACAGAGCTATAGTAACGGAGCTATAAACAGAGCTATAGTAACATAGCTATAGTAACGTAGATATAAACAGAGCTATGGTAACGTAGATATAAACAGAGCTATAGTAACGTAGATATAAACAGAGCTATAGTAACATAGATATAGTAACGTAGATATAAACAGAGCTATAGTAACGTAGATATAAACAGAGCTATAGTAACGTAGATATAAACAGAGCTATAGTAACGTAGATATAAACAGAGCTATAGTAACGTAGATATAAACAGAGCTATAGTAATGTAGCTTTAGTAACGTAGCTATAGTAACGGAGCTATAGTAACGGAGCTATGGTAACGGACCTATAGTAACGGAGCTATAGTAACGGAGCTATGGTAACGGAGCTATGGTAACGTAGCTATAGTAACGTAGCTATAGTAACGGAGCTATGGTAACGGAGCTATGGTAACGTAGCTATAGTAACGTAGCTATAGTAACGTAGCTATAAACAGAGCTATAGTAACGTAGCTATAGTAACGTAGCTATTGTAACGTAGCTATAGTAACGGAGCTATGGTAACGGAGCTATGGTAACGGAGCTATGGTAACGGAGCTATGGTAACAGAGCTATAGTAATGGCCACCTGCAAGTTCCCTGCAGCCATGATGCTTTATCCCTACCAGAGCCAAACCTTTAGCCCCTCACCCCCACAACTGTGTCAGCAGCTTCACTCCCCAACGCTCTGACCCTCTCAGACTAGGCTAGCTGATCAGACCTCTGTTGCACCTTTTTACTTCCAGCAGGACACACTCCCTCCAAAAACCACATAATTAAAATCATAATTCGTAAATTGAAGACATCATTCGTATAAGACAGAAAACAGATGGTCTAAAATCCAAAACAACCCAAACCTCCCAGCTGTGCAGTAATTTGTCAAGGGGAGAGACAGAAAGCCTAGTCTGAAAGAGAGTCCAGTCCAGCCACCTGCCCCACTCCCCCTACCATGTCATCTCTCCCTCCCCCTACCATGTCATCTCTCCCTCCCCCTACCATGTCATCTTTCCCTCCCCCTACCATGTCATCTTTCCCTCCCCCTATCATGTCCCTCCTGAACTCTCCCCCTCCCCCTCCCTCCTTCTCCATGTCCTCTCCCCCTCCCCCTACCATGTCCCTCCTGAACCCTCCCCTCCACCTCCCTCCCTCCCCCTATCATGTCCCTCCTGAACTCTCCCCCTCCCCCTCCCTCCTTCCCCCTCCATGTCCTCTCTCCTTCCCCCTACCATGTCCCTCCTGAACTCTCCCCCTCCCCTCCCTCCCTACCATGTCCCTCCTGATCCCTCTCCTCCACCTCCCTCCCCCTATCATGTCCCTCCTGAACTCTCCCCCTCCCCCTCCCTCCTTCCCCCTCCATGTCCTCTCTCCCTCCCCCTACCATGTCCCTCCTCACCCCTCTCCCTCCTCCCTCCCTCCCTGTCCTCCCTCCCTCCCTCTAACATGTACCTCCTCACTCCTCCCCTTCCAAACCTCTCCATAAATAATCCAGTATTATTTATTGACATGTGGTTGTCATTGTTTGGTTTCCTAAACACTTCATCAGGATGTCAGATAGTGTTCTAGTGAGACATATCTGAATCACTATGTGGTTACTATTTACAATGTCTTCTCTATTCTTGTGTATGTTTAGAAAACAGCTGTGAAACTATTTATGAAACTCTGTCCACTTCAGGGAATGTGGCTAATTGTTTTTCTTCTGTCCGATACAGGGAATATTCATGTACGTTACAAACCGTCATGAGTTTGGAAGGCTAATTTCCACAGCTAACTTTAACACATCACATTACAACAGTGATCTTTGGCAAATATTTGAGAATCCAGTGGTAAGTTTGTTTTTTATATATGTTTTAAGATGTGGCAACCATGAGATATGTAGATATGTAGTGAACTCTGCTTGGCTGATAAGGATCTGTGATTTACTGCCTGAGAGTGTCTGGGTTGTGTATGGTAGAGTATGGTGAGAGCAGAGTGTATGGGAGAGTATGGTGAGAGCAGAGTGTCTGGGAGTGTATGGTGAGAGCAGAGTGTATGGGAGTGTATGGTGAGAGCAGAGTGTCTGGGAGAGTATGGTGAGAGCAGAGTGTATGGGAGAGTATGGTGAGAGCAGAGTGTCTGGGAGTGTATGGTGAGAGCAGAGTGTATGGGAGTGTATGGTGAGAGCAGAGTGTCTGGGAGAGTATGGTGAGAGCAGAGTGTCTGGGAGAGTATGCTGAGAGCAGAGTGTCTGGGAGTGTATGGTGAGAGCAGAGTGTATGGTAGAGTATGGTGAGAGCAGAGTGTATGGGAGAGTATGGTGAGAGCAGAGTGTATGGGAGTGTATGGTGAGAGCAGAGTGTCTGGGAGAGTATGGTGAGAGCAGAGTGTCTGGGAGAGTATGGTGAGAGCAGAGTGTATGGGAGTGTATGGTGAGAGCAGAGTGTATGGGAGTGTATGGTGAGAGCAGAGTGTCTGGGAGTGTATGGTGAGAGCAGAGTGTATGGGAGTGTATGGTGAGAGCAGAGTGTCCAGGAGTGTATGGTGAGAGCAGAGTGTCCAGGAGTGTATGGTGAGAGCAGAGTGTCTGGGAGAGTATGGTGAGAGCAGAGTGTATGGGAGTGTATGGTGAGAGCAGAGTGTATGGGAGTGTATGGTGAGAGCAGAGTGTATGGGAGTGTATGGTGAGAGCAGAGTGTATGGGAGTGTATGGTGAGAGCAGAGTGTATGGGAGTGTATGGTGAGAGCAGAGTGTATGGGAGTGTATGGTGAGAGCAGAGTGTATGGGAGTGTATGGTGAGAGCAGAGTGTATGGGAGTGTATGGTGAGAGCAGAGTGTATGGGAGTGTATGGTGAGAGCAGAGTGTATGGGAGTGTATGGTGAGAGCAGAGTGTATGGGAGTGTATGGTGAGAGCAGAGTGTATGGGAGTGTATGGTGAGAGCAGAGTGTCCAGGAGTGTATGGTGAGAGCAGAGTGTATGGGAGTGTATGGTGAGAGCAGAGTGTATGGGAGTGTATGGTGAGAGCAGAGTGTCCAGGAGTGTATGGTGAGAGCAGAGTGTATGGGAGTGTATGGTGAGAGCAGAGTGTATGGGAGTGTATGGTGAGAGCAGAGTGTCTGGGAGTGTATGGTGAGAGCAGAGTGTCCAGGAGTGTATGGTGAGAGCAGAGTGTATGGGAGTGTATGGTGAGAGCAGAGTGTATGGGAGTGTATGGTGAGAGCAGAGTGTATGGGAGTGTATGGTGAGAGCAGAGTGTCCAGG
>CM042417.1:1372668-1395168 GCA_023634145.1 Thymallus thymallus | reverse complement strand
CAGATGTTTTTAAATCGGTTCACAAATGCCTTAGTATATGTAAATTCCAAACATTCTATGAATTTATGAAAAAGTGAAAATGACCATATCTGTCTCTCAGAATTGTTTTATTCTTTCTGGGGGTGAAAAGGTTTTAACAAGATTTCATGTTGCTAAAATGCTGTCAGTTCCACTTTAAATGCAACAATTTTTCACACATGTAAGTTATTGTCTAAGAGATGGCTAATAACACAGTTCCACCAGATAATGATCATTTGAAACTTAACTTCTTGTTGAAAGTTATTCTTGAAAAGGGGGAAACTAACAAATTAGCAGCAAAATCCTCTTTGATAAGACCTGCTGCAGCCACTGAAAACTAGCCGACAACAAAAGCTAGCTAGCTAATCTGTGGGAAAACTACTGCTCGCTATTGCGCAATGACCTGTTGGCCTTCAAGAAGGCAGAGGTTTTTGTAATAACTCTCCCATTTCAAACTCTTATTATGTTGTGATTTGACAAAATTACAATCGTGGTCTTGAATTGGGCATTTTTCTGGTCTTGACTCGGTCTCGGACCCCTTGTCACCCTCCCGGTCTTAGTCTTGACTCGGTGCATTCTTAGCCTGTGAGTCATCGATGAGTCATTCATCTTCAGAGAGACCGGTTTAAACACACCAGTCATCCCTCATCGCCCCTAACCATCACCCTGGAGACAGCAGTCTCACACAGTCACAGAGCACAGAAACAGAGGAGGAGGAGGTTGTGGCTAACATATTCCATCACTGTTCTCTTGTTTCCGTGTCTCTCTTTCTATCAGGACAAGCGGATCACCGGCGGCTATGAGACCGTGCCGACTGATGACATCCACATGAAGCAGATCGGTTACGATAAGGAGTGGCTACACTTCATCAGAGAGTTCATATCCCCTGTCACTCTCAAAGTCTTCTCCGGATACTACACCAAGGTATGCAATGATCCAACTATTGGTGGGGAGGTTGCATTTTTGAACTATTATATTACATCAACTATTCAATTACATCAGCAACTATTCTATTACATCAACTATTCTATTACATCAACAACTATTTTATTACATCAACAACTATTCTATTACATCAACTATTCTATTACATCAACTATTCTATTACATCAACAACTATTCTATTACATCAGCAACTATTCTATTACATCAACTATTCTATTACATCAACAACTATTCTATTACATCAACAACTATTCTATTACATCAACAACTATTCTATTACATCAACTATTCTATTACATCAACTATTCTATTACATCAACAACTATTATATTACATCAACAACTATTCTATTACATCAACTATTATATTACATCAACAACTATTATATTACATAAACTATTATATTACATCAACAACTATTATATTACATCAACAACTATTATATTACATCAACTATTATATTACATAAACAACTATTCTATTACATCAACTATTATATTACATCAACAACTATTCTATTACATCAACTATTCTATTACATCAACTATTATATTACATCAACAACTATTATATTACATCAACAACTATTCTATTACATCAACTATTATATTACATCAACAACTATTCTATTACATCAACTATTCTATTACATCAACAACTATTATATTACATCAACTATTATATTACATCGACCTGGCCAAGGCTTTGGACTCTGTCAATCACTGCATTCTTATTGGCAGACTCAATAGCCTTGGTTTCTCAAGTGACTGCCTTGCCTGGTTCTCTAACTACTTTGCAGACAGAGTTCAGTGTGTCAAATCGGAGGGCCTATTGTCCGATCCTCTGGCAGTCTCTATGGGGGTGCCACAGGGTTCAATTCTTGGGCCAACCCTTTTCTCTATATACATCAACGATGTCGCTCTCGCTGCTGGTGACTCTCTGATCCATCTCTATGCAGATGACACCATTCTGTATACATCTGGCCCCTCTTTGGATACTGTGTTTACTAACCTTCAATCAAGCTTCAATGCCATACAACACTCCTTCCGTGGCCTCCAACTGCTCTTAAACGCTAGTAAAACTAAGTGCATGCTTTTCTATCATACGCTGCCAGCACCCGCCCACCAGACTATCATCACTACTCTCGACGGATCCGAATTAGAATATGTGGACACCTACAAATACCTAGGCATCTGGTTAGACTATAAACTCAACTTCCAGACTCACATCAACCATCTCCAATCCAAAATTAAATCCAGAATTGGCTTCCTATTTCGCAACAAAGCCTCCTTCACTCATGCTGCCAAACATGCCCTTGTAAAACTGACTATCCTACCGATCCTTGATTTCGGCGATGTCATTTACAAACTAGCCTCCAACACTCTACTTAGCAAATTGGATGTAGTCTATCACAGTGCCATCCGTTTTGTCACCAAAGCCCCATACACTACCCACCACTGCGACCTGTATGCTCTCGTTGGCTGGCCTTCATTATATATTCGTCGCCAAACCCACTGGCTCCAGGTCATCTACAAGTCTTTGTTAGGTAAATCCCCGCCCTATCTCAGCTCACTGGTCATTATAGCAACACCCACCCGTAGCATGCGCTCCAGCAGGTATATCTCACTGGTCACCCCCAAAGCCAACACCTCCTTTGGCCGCCATTCCTTCCAGTTCACTGCTGCCAATGACTGGAACGAATTGCAAAAACATTGAAGCTAGAGGTTCCTATCTCCCTCAATAACTTTAAGCATCAGTTGTCAAAGCTGCTTATCGATCACTGCACCTGTATATAGCCCTTCTGTAAATAGCCCACACTACTACCTCATCCCCATATTTATTTTTGTTTATTTTCACTAATCTTGCACTCCAGTATCTCTATTTGCACATCATAATTTGCATATCCTTCATTCCTGTGTTAATGATGATAATTCTGTAATTTATTTTACCACTATAGTCTATTTATTGTCCTACCTCCTAACCTTACTGCATTTTTGCACTACATTTTGCACTCTGTATATAGATTTTCTATTGTGTTTTTTGACTGTTTGTTTAATGTGTAACTCTGTGTTGTTTTTTGTCGCACTGCTTTGCTTTGTCTTGGCCAGGTCGCAGTTGCAAATGAGAACTTGTTCTCAACTGACCTACCTGGTTAAATAAAGGTGAAATAAAAAAATAAAAAAATAAAAACATCAACAACTATTCTATTACATCAACTATTATATTACATCAACAACTATTCTATTACATCACCTATTATATTACATCAACAACTATTCTATTTCATCAACTATTATATTACATCAACTATTATATTACATCAACAACTATTATATTACATCAACAACTATTCTATTACATCAACTATTATATTACATCAACTATTATATTACATCAACAACTATTATATTACATCAACAACTATTCTATTACATCAACTATTCTATTACATCAACTATTATATTACATCCTGACTAACGTGCCCTCCAAATACACCTCCTCTGTTTTCAACCAGGATCTCAGCGATCACTGCCTCATCGCCTGCGTTCGCAATGGGTCAGCGGTCAAACGACCACCCCTTATCACTGTCAAACGCTCCCTAAAACACTTTTGCGAACAGGCCTTTCTATTCGATCTGGCCCAGGTATCCTGGAAGGATATTGACCTCATCCCGTCAATAGAGGACACCTGGTTGTTCTTTAAAAGTGCTTTCCTCACCATCCTAAATAAGCATGCCCCTTTCAAAAAACGTAGAACTAAGAATAGATATAGCCCTTGGTTCACCCCAGACTTGACTGCACTAGACCAACACAAAAACATCCTGTGGCGCACTGCATTAGCATCGAATAGCCCCCGCGATATGCAGCTATTCAGGGAAGTCAGGAACAAGTACACACAGTCAGTTAGAAAAGCAAAGGCCAGCTTTTTCAAACAGAAATTTGCTTCCTGTAGTACTAACTCCAAAAAGTTCTGGGACACTGTAAAGTCCATGGAGAATAAGAGCACCTCCTCCCAGTTGCCCACTGCATTGAGGCTCGGAGACACTGTTACTACCGATAAATCCACGATTATCGAAAATTTCAATAAGCATTTTGCTACAGCTGGCCATGCTTTCCACCTGGCTACCCCTACCCCGGCCAACAGCTCTGTACCCCCGGCAGCTACTTGCCCAAGCCCCCCCCCGCTTCTCCTTCACCCAAATCCAGACGGCTGATGTTCTGAAAGAGCTGCGAAGTCTGGACCCCTACAAATCTGCTGGGCTAGATAATCTGGACCCTCTCTTTCTGAAATTATCAGCCAAAATTGTTGCAACACCTATCACTAGCCTGTTCAACCTCTCTTTCGTATCGTCTGAGATCCCTAGAGATTGGAAAGCTGCCGCGGTCATCCCCCTCTTCAAAGGAGGAGACACTCTAGACCCAAACTGTTATAGACCAATATCCATCCTGCCCTGCCTTTCTAAAGTTTTCGAAAGCCAAGTTAACAAACAGATAACTGACCACTTCGAATCCCACCGTACCTTCTCTGCTATGCAATCTGGTTTCCGAGCTGGTCATGGGTGCACCTCAGCTACGCTCAAGGTACTGAACGATATCATTACCGCCATCGATAAAAGACAGTACTGTGCAGCCGTTTTCATCGACCTGGCCAAGGCTTTCGACTCTGTCAATCATGGCATTCTTATTGGCAGACTCAACAGCCTTGGTTTCTCAAGTGACTGCCTTGCCTGGTTCGCTAACTACTTTGCAGACAGAGTTCAGTGTGTCAAATCGGAGGGCCTATTGTCCGATCCTCTGGCAGTCTCTATGGGGGTGCCACAGGGTTCAATTCTTGGGCCAACCCTTTTCTCTATATACATCAACGATGTCGCTCTCGCTGCTGGTGACTCTCTGATCCATCTCTACGCAGACGACACCATTATGTATACATCTGGCCCCTCTTTGGATACTGTGTTTACTAACCTTCAATCAAGCTTCAATGCCATACAACACTCCTTCCGTGGCCTCCAACTGCTCTTAAACGCTAGTAAAACTAAGTGCATGCTTTTCTATCATACGCTGCCAGCACCCGCCCACCGGACTATCATCACTACTCTCGATGGATCCGAATTAGAATACGTGGACACCTACAAATACCTAGGCATCTGGTTAGACTATAAACTCAACTTCCAGACTCACATCAACCATCTCCAATCCAAAATTAAATCCAGAATTGGCTTCCTATTTCGCAACAAAGCCTCCTTCACTCATGCTGCCAAACATGCCCTTGTAAAACTGACTATCCTACCGATCCTTGATTTCGGCGATGTCATTTACAAACTAGCCTCCAACACTCTACTTAGCAAATTGGATGTAGTCTATCACAGTGCCATCCGTTTTGTCACCAAAGCCCCATACACTACCCACCACTGCGACCTGTATGCTCTCGTTGGCTGGCCTTCATTATATATTCGTCGCCAAACCTACTGGTTCCAGGTCATCTATAAATCTTTATTAGGTAAATCCCCGCCCTATCTCAGCTCACTGATCACTATAGCAACACCCACCCGTAGCATGCGCTCCAGCAGGTATATCTCACTGGTCACCCCCAAAGCCAACACCTCCTTTGGTCGCCATTCCTTCCAGTTCGCTGCTGCCAATGACTGGAACGAATTGCAAAAATCATTGAAGCTAGAGGTTCCTATCTCCCTCAATAACTTTAAGCATCAGTTGTCAAAGCTGCTTATCGATCACTGCACCTGTATATAGCCCTTCTGTAAATAGCCCACACTACTACCTCATCCCCATATTTATTTTTGTTTATTTTCACTAATCTTGCACTCCAGTATCTCTATTTGCACATCATAATTTGCACATCCTAAATTCCTGTGTTAATGATGATAATTCTGTAATTTATTTCACCACTATAGTCTTATTTATTGTCCTACCTCCTAACCTTACTGCATTTTTGCACTACATTTTGCACTCTGTATATAGATTTTTCTATTGTGTTTTTGACTGTTTGTTTAATGTGTAACTCTGTGTTGTTATTTGTCGCACTGCTTTGCTTTGTCTTGGCCAGGTCGCAGTTGCAAATGAGAACTTGTTCTCAACTGACCTACCTGGTTAAATAAAGGTGAAATAAAAAAAATAAAATAAATAAAAAGAAATCAACAACTATTATATTACATCAACAACTATTCAATTACATCAACAACTATTCTATTACATCAACTATTCTATTACATCAACTATTATATTACATCAACAACTATTATATTACATCAACAACTATTCTATTACATCAACTATTATATTACATCAACTATTCTATTACATCAACTATTATATTACATCAACTATTCTATTACATCAACAACTATTCTATTACATCAACTATTCTATTACATCAACTATTATATTACATCAACAACTATTATATTACATCAACAACTATTCTATTACATCAACTATTCTATTACATCAACTATTATATTACATCAACAACTATTATATTACATCAACAACTATTCTATTACATCAACTATTATATTACATCAACTATTCTATTACATCAACTATTATATTACATCAACTATTATATTACATCAACAACTATTCTATTACATCAACTATTCAATTACATCAACTATTATATTACATCAACTATTATATTACATCAACAACTATTATATTACATCAACAACTATTAAATTACATCAACTATTATATTACATCAACAACTATTCTATTACATCAACTATTCTATTACATCAACTATTATATTACATCAACAACTATTATATTACATCAACAACTATTCTATTACATCAACTATTATATTACATCAACAACTATTCTA
Source organism: Thymallus thymallus (assembly GCA_023634145.1). Classification (NCBI taxonomy): domain Eukaryota; kingdom Metazoa; phylum Chordata; class Actinopteri; order Salmoniformes; family Salmonidae; genus Thymallus; species Thymallus thymallus. Next base: position 1,388,364 of record CM042417.1, on the reverse strand, counting down.
TTGCATCAACTATCCTATTACATCAACTATTATATTACATCAACAACTATTATATTACATCAACAACTATTCTATTACATCAACTATTATATTACATCAACTATTCTATTACATCAACTATTATATTACATCAACTATTATATTACATCAACTATTCTATTACATCAACTATTATATTACATCAACAACTATTATATTACATCAACAACTATTATATTACATCAACAACTATTCTATTACATCAACTATTCTATTACATCAACTATTCTATTACATCAACAACTATTATATTACATCAACAACTATTATATTACATCAACTATTCTATTACATCAACTATTATATTACATCAACTATTATATTACATCAACAACTATTCTATTACATCAACTATTCTATTACATCAACTATTATATTACATCAACTATTATATTACATCAACAACTATTATATTACATCAACAACTATTAAATTACATCAACTATTATATTACATCAACAACTATTCTATTACATCAACTATTCTCTTACATCAACTATTATATTACATCAACAACTATTCTATTACATCAACTATTATATTACATCAACAACTATTCTATTACATCAACTATTATATTACATCAACTATTATATTACATCAACAACTATTATATTACATCAACAACTATTCTATTACATCAACAACTATTATATTACATCAACTATTATATTACATCAACAAATATTATATTACATCAACAACTATTCTATTACATCAACTATTATATTACATCAACAACTATTATATTACATCAACAACTATTCTATTACATCAACTATTATATTACATCAACAACTATTCTATTTCATCAACTATTATATTACATCAACTATTATATTACATCAACAACTATTATATTACATCAACAACTATTCTATTACATCAACTATTATATTACATCAACTATTATATTACATCAACAACTATTATATTACATCAACAACTATTCTATTACATCAACAACTATTCAATTACATCAACAACTATTCTATTACATCAACTATTCTATTACATCAACTATTATATTACATAAACAACTATTATATTACATCAACAACTATTCTATTACATCAACTATTATATTACATCAACTATTATATTACATCAAGTATTCTATTACATCAACAACTATTCTATTACATCAACTATTCTATTACATCAACTATTATATTACATCAACAACTATTATATTACATCAACAACTATTCTATTACATCAACTATTCTATTACATCAACTATTATATTACATCAACAACTATTATATTACATCAACAACTATTCTATTACATCAACTATTATATTACATCAACTATTCTATTACATCAACTATTATATTACATCAACTATTATATTACATCAACAACTATTCTATTACATCAACTATTCTATTACATCAACTATTATATTACATCAACTATTATATTACATTAACAACTATTATATTACATCAACAACTATTAAATTACATCAACTATTATATTACATCAACAACTATTATATTACATCAACAACTATTCTATTACATCAACTATTATATTACATCAACTATTATATTACATCAACAACTATTCTATTACATCAACTATTCTATTACATCAACTATTATATTACATCAACTATTATATTACATTAACAACTATTATATTACATCAACAACTATTAAATTACATCAACAACTATTCTATTACATCAACTATTCTATTACATCAACTATTCTATTACATCAACTATTATATTACATCAACAACTATTATATTACATCAACAACTATTCTATTACATCAACTATTCTATTACATCAACTATTATATTACATCAACAACTATTATATTACATCAACAACTATTCTATTACATCAACTATTATATTACATCAACAACTATTCTATTACATCAACTATTATATTACATCAACTATTATATTACATCAACAACTATTATATTACATCAACAACTATTCTATTACATTAACTATTATATTACATCAACTATTATATTACATCAACAACTATTATATTACATCAACAACTATTCTATTACATCAACTATTATATTACATCAACTATTATATTACATCAACAACTATTATATTACATCAACAACTATTCTATTACATCAACTATTATATTACATCAACTATTATATTACATCAACTATTATATTACATCAACTATTCTATTACATCAACAACTATTCTATTACATCAACTATTATATTACATCAACAACTATTATATTACATCAACAACTATTCTATTACATCAACTATTCTATTACATCAACTATTATATTACATCAACAACTATTATATTACATCAACAACTATTCTATTACATCAACTATTATATTACATCAACTATTCTATTACATCAACTATTATATTACATCAACTATTCTATTACATCAACTATTCTATTACATCAACTATTATATTACATCAACTATTATATTACCACAACTATTATAATACATCAACTATTATATTACCACAACTATTATATTACATAAATTATTCTATTACATCAATTATTATATTACATCAACTATTCTATTACATCATCTATTATATTACATCATCAACTATTATATTACATCAACTATTCTATTACATCAACTATTCTCCATAGTGCATTACAGACCTGTTTACTGCATGTATTCACAAGCATCCAACATTCCATTAAGACGTCTCTTCTCACAGGGCTATGCAGTGATGAACTTTGTAGTGAAGTACACCCCTGGTCGACAGGCCTACCTGAGACCCCATCATGACTCCTCCACATTCACCATCAACGTTGCTCTCAACAGCAAAGGAACTGACTTCCAGGTAAGACATTGTACTGTATCTCAACACAGGAACTGACTTCCAGGTAAGACATTGTACTGTATCTCAACATAGGAACTGACTTCCAGGTAAGACATTGTAATGTATCTCAACAGAGGAACTGACTTCCAGGTAAGACTTTGTACTGTATCTCAACATAGGAACTGACTTCCAGGTAAGACATTGTACTGTATCTCAACAGAGGAACTGACTTCCAGGTAAGACTTTGTACTGTATCTCAACACAGGAACTGACGTCCAGGTAAGACATTGTACTGTATCTCAACACAAACGTCCACTCATCTCGTGTCACTATTCTTTAGCCCACAATAGAGAGCACAATGAAAAAATACAGTTGTGCAGCGATATTCACTGGGTGCTGCGTTCTCTCTCTCTCTTTCTCTCTCTCCTGCTCTCTCTCTCCCTCTCTCCAGGGTGGAGGCTGTCGGTTTCACAGGTATAACTGCTCGCTAGATTCTCCTAGGAAGGGCTGGAGCTTCATGCACCCAGGCCGTCTGACGCACCTCCATGAAGGCCTGCCCACCACCAACGGAACACGCTACATTGCTGTCTCCTTCATTGACCCTTGAACCTTACATTCTACACTAGAATAGGATTATATCAGGTTTTATTTTTTATTTTTTGTTCTTGTCCATGTGATCTGTTTTGTTGGGTCTTAATGATGCAGTGCCTCATTGATGTTGTGCTCATGACGTTTTACTGTCCCCCCCAAAAATGTTTTAGACAAGACCACAAAACCACAAAGGAATTGTGGGTAAGGTCATGCCAGTCAGATGATCCCATTCATTTGAAACTCCCTGTCAAACAGAGTGTGGTGCCTTAAGGGACATGATGACTGTTATTCACCATCAGCGGTTCAGGTCAAATTTTGTGGAACCTTCAATCTTCATATCACTTAGAGTGTAATAATCCTAATTAATTAGTCAGTGACCCCACCCATAATCCTAATTAATTAGTCAGTGACCCCACCCATAATCCTAATCAATTAGTCAGTGACCCCACCCATAATCCTAATCAATTAGTCAGTGACCCCACCCATAATCCTAATCAATTTGTCAGTGATTCCACCCATAATCCTAATCAATTAGTCAGTGACCCACCCATAATCCTAATCAATTAGTCAGTGACCCACCCATAATCCTAATCAATTAGTCAGTAATCCCACCCATAATCTAAAGGAAATATGTGTTAAGGATTATTCTGCCAACAGGTAGCTTGTTCTAGCCATTTGTTTGCAGTTTGTTACCTGATGTTAATACGACCTACATGCCCAAGGAATATTTTTTTATTTTATTTCCATTCCTAACAACAGAATTGAATATGAATTCTGGTTGAATTAAGTTGGATATTGTCAAAATGTTTTACTTGAAATGGACAATATGCCATTGCTGGCATTTAGTTTCTGAACTGAAAACATTTTGGAGATGTTTACTTTCTCTGAAAGTTGTTTGTGAATGAACTTTGAATCTCAGCCAGTTCAAGTGCTTAATTTATTGTGAAATCGATGGAACCGTAATAAAAATTGTAAAACATGAATAGCGTTTTTTGCTTCCATTCCATTCAGTCACATACTGTGAGAAATGATCATCAAACAGTTAACCCTCATCAAACCTCCCCACACACACACACACACACACACACACACACACACACCACTCTAGAATCAATCGCAGTCAAGAATGCATGACCCAAGTTGGGGAGTGGTTCTATGCTTCGTTGAGAGGTAGACTGTCTCTCTGTGCTGAAGTTCAGTTTAGTGTGTAGAGTGAAGGTTCAGTGTAGTGTGTAGAGTGAAGGTTCAGTACAGTGTGTAGAGTGAAGGTTCAGTGTAGTGTGTAGAGTGAAGGTTCAGTACAGTGTGTTGGTGGGTGGGTGTTTTTGGGGTTTATGTGTTGGTGGGTGGGTTTATGTGTGGGTGGGTTTATGGGTGGGTGGGTTTATGTGTGGGTGGGTTTATGTGTGGGTGGGTGTATTTATGTGTGGGTGGGTGGGTTTATGTGTGGGTGGGTGGCTTTATGTGTGGGTAGCTGTGTTGGTGGGTCTGGCAGCAGCAAGAGGTTAGAGAGAGAGAGACTGTGACACCATAGGGGAAGCTATGCCGGGAGCCTGGGTGTTTATTTAACTCACCTGGGTGCCTTACAGATGAGATTATCCTTGTCATGATTTAGCCTGGCCTCTTACTGACCTTAGACCAGTGTATACACAGAGACACATCAATCCACACCTTACCCCACCCCTGGCCTCTTACTGACCTTAGACCAGTGTATACACAGAGACCCCACCCCTATCCTAACATCCTAAGTGTTTTAAACACTTTGAATGTGTCTTATTTATTTAACATTGATGTTTGTTATTGTACCAGCAAAGTTATTCAGTGTTTTTAATGACAACTGTTTTTGTCATTTAGATACCCATAGACTTCCAGTCATTGCACTAACTAATGCTAGTTAGCAATTGCACTAGCACTAGTTGGCAACTTCCATGAACGGAGGACTAGAGGAGTCCCTGACTAGGTGCACGTGGCTTTCCCTGTCGTATGCTTCCTGGCCAGCCTGGATGTCTGAGAAGGCCTTGTAAAGCGGCAGAGGGGCTAGAGGGGAAGAGAGAGGTGAGGGAGAGGAGGGGTGAGGGAGAAGGGGGAAGGAGGGGGAGATTTAGGTCAGGCGTTAGGTGCAGGGCTCCCTCCTGGTGAAAGGGTCCTTTGTAGGGCAGTGAAGGGAGCAGCTTTCTCCACGGTCTAACTCAGTCTGGTCAGGGTCCAGCTCTCTGAAGGGAAGCATTGATCCTTTGTGGGGCAATGAAGGGAGCAGCCATCCCCCCGCTCTGCCCTCGGTCTGGCCAGGGTCTGGCTCTCTGAAGGGGTCATTGATCCCTCCGGCCAGCCCAGGAAACTGGCATGCCTAATAACCTCACAGCTCCTCACTGAAACAACTTATCAAAAGGCGGAGTGGCACAACTGCCTAACCTTATTTTTTCATTGTGCTCTCTATTGTGGGCTAAAGTACAGTGACTGTGAGATGAGTGGACTTTTGTGTTGAGATACAGTACAATGTCTTACCTGGAAGTCAGTTCCTCTGTTGAGATACAGTACAAAGTCTTACCTGGAAGTCAGTTCCTATGTTGAGATACAGTACAATGTCCTACTTGGAAGTCAGTTCCTTTGCTGTTGAGAGTCTTTCACCATCTCTTAGACCATCCCTATGTGAAGCTAAGCACAAAATGTACTTGTGAATACATTGATGGAGAATAGTTGATGTAATAGAATAGTTGATATAATATAATAATTGATGTAATATAATAGTTGATGTAATACAATAGTTGATGTAACAGAATAGTTGATGTAATATAATAGTTGATGTAATATAATAATTGATGTAATATAATAGTTGATATAATATAATAATTGATGTAATAGAATAATTGATGTAATATAATAATTGATGTAATATAATAGTTGATATAATATAATAGTTGATGTAATAGAATAGTTGATGTAATAGAATAGTTGATGTAATATAATAGTTGATGTAATAGAATAGTTGATGTAATAGAATAGTTGATGTAATAGAATAGTTGTTGATGTAATTGAATAGTTGATGTAATAGAATAGTTGTTGATGTAATAGAATAGTTGATGTAATATAATAATTGATGTAATATAATAGTTGATGTAATAGAATAGTTGATGTAATTGTCACTATCCTGTCCCTAAATAGTCACTATCCTGTCCCTAAATAGTCACTATCATGTCCCTAAATAGTCACTATCCTGTCCCTAAAATATCACTATCCTGTCCCTAAATAATCACTATCCTGTCCCTAAATAGTCACTATCCTTTCCCTAAATAATTACTATCCTGTTCCTAAATAGTCACTATCCTGTCCCCAATAGTCACTATTCTGTCCCCAATAGTCACTGTCCTGTCCCCAATAGTCACTATCCTGTCCCCAATAGTTGCTATCCTCTCCCCAATAGTCACTATCCTGTCCCCAATAGTCACTATCCTGTCCCCAATAGTCACTATCATGTCCCCAATAGTCACTACTGGGGATGAGTCTTGACACTCTAGAGGAGGTGGCGGAGAGACGGATCCTGGCCAAACTGCTGGCCATCATGGACAACGTCACCCACCCTCTGCATGCCATGGTTATGACGCAGAGGAGCACCTTCAGTCACAGACTGATCCCACCACGGTGTGCCAGAGAGCGCTACAGAAGGTCCTTCCTGCCGGCGGCTATTAGACTATATAATGCCTCACCGGGGTGCCGTGCTGTCATCAACATAGACCTGGAATTGTTGGGGTGTTAGGACCTAGTTTAACAATTATGCATCCATCCATGAGTAACCCTGGTCCGTAATCACTCATTCACTCAGGACCTATTTATTCATGCAGGTCTGTATATACATATTTCATGTACAGTTGTGATATCATATCACGTGCAATACTGCAAGTAATTATTGGACCTAACTTACGTAGTCATTCACTCAGGAATGCATATTAGTATCCTGTCAGTTGCACCTTTTCTCATTGCTTTTAGTATATTGAATGTGCAATACGTGCAGTTATCTGTAATTAAACCCTACGCACTAAAGACTGTATTTTAGGGGAATTACTATTACTCAGACATACTCAAATGTAGTAGGAGATAACATAGGTTATGCTGAGATGTGTCCTAGACAACTGTTAAAATGGATCTCTGCTAAGATGTGTCCTGGACAACTGTTAAAATGGATCTCTGCTAAGATGTGTCCTGGACAACTGTTAAAATGGATCTCTGCTGCGGGCCGATTTTTTCTTGAGCGGATGGTTAGGGGACCAGAACATAATTACAAATAATTGATAGACTGCAAATTGAGCACAAGAAGCCCAAACAGATAACTACAAAAAAAAAACAATCACTTCAAACCTTGCTTACATTTGTATACAATCACATATACTGTATATCTCTATTATGCGTGATAATACTTTGGAACACATTTTCAAAATTAAAATGATTTGGAGCTGATTTGCTGGTCTTTTACAGTATGTTATGTCCAACAATTAAAATATTAAAAAGTTGTTTTTTGCTCAGAAAAATTGGGGGGCAAAATAAAATTCCCCTGGTTTAGGGGCTAGCTGTAGGATCTGTTGGAAAACCCCTGGTTTAGGGGCTAGCTGTAGGATCTGTTGGAAAACCCCTGGTTTAGGGGCTAGCTGTAGGATCTGTTGGAAAACCCCTGGTTTAGGGGCTAGCTGTAGGATCTGTTGGAAAACCCCTGGTTTAGGAGCTAGCTGTAGGATCTGTTGGAAAACCCCTGGTTTAGGGGCTAGCTGTAGGATCTGTTGGAAAACCCCTGGTTTAGGGGCTAGCTGTAGGATCTGTTGGAAAACCCCTGGTTTAGGGGCTAGCTGTAGGATCTGTTGGAAAGCCCCTGGTTTAGGGGCTAGCTGTAGGATCTGTTGGAAAACGGGATGAAAATAAAATGTTGATTTGATTAGAGATGTTGAGAAGGGGTGTGTGGATGTATTGAAGTGTTTAGAGATGTTGAGAAGGGGTGTGTGGATGTATTGAAGTGTTTAGAGATGTTGAGAAGGGGTGTTTTGATGTATTGAAGTGATTAGAGATGTTGAGAAGGGGTGTGTGGATGTATTGAAGTGATTAGAGATGTTGAGAAGGGGTGTGTGGATGTATTGAAGTGTTTAGAGATGTTGAGAAGGGTGTGTGGATGTATTGAAGTGATTAGAGATGTTGAGAAGGGGTGTGTGGATGTATTGAAGTGTTTAGAGATGTTGAGAAGGGGTGTGTGGATGTCTTGAAGTGATTAGAGATGTTGAGAAGGGGTGTGTGGATGTATTGAAGTGATTAGAGATGTTGAGAAGGGGTGTGTGGATGTATTGAAGTGATTAGAGATGTTGAGAATGGGTGTGTGGATGTATTGAAGTGTTTAGAGATGTTGAGAAGGGGTGTGTGGATGTATTGAAGTGTTTAGAGATGTTGAGAAGAGGTGTGTGGATGTATTGAAGTGTTTAGAGATGTTGAGAAGGGGTGTGTGGATGTATTGAAGTGTTTAGAGATGTTGAGAAGGGGTGTGTGGATGTATTGAATTGATTAGAGATGTTGAGAAGGGGTGTGTGGATGTAGTGAAGTGATTAGAGATGTTGAGAAGGGGTGTGTGGATGTATTGAAGTGTTTAGAGATGTTGAGAAGGGGTGTGTGGATGTATTGAAGTGATTAGAGATGTTGAGAAGGGGTGTGTGGATGTATTGAAGTGTTTAGAGATGTTGAGAAGGGGTGTGTGGATGTATTGAAGTGATTAGATATGTTGAGAAGGGGTGTGTGGATGTATTGAAGTGTTTAGAGATGTTGAGAAGGGGTGTGTGGATGTATTGAAGTGTTTAGAGATGTTGAGAAGGGGTGTGTGGATGAATTGAATTGATTAGAGATGTTGAGAAGGGGTGTGTGGATGTATTGAAGTGATTAGAGATGTTGAGAAGGGGTGTGTGGATGTATTGAAGTGTTTAGAGATGGTGAGAAGGGGTGTGTGGATGTATTGAAGTGATTAGAGATGTTGAGAAGGGGTGTGTGGATGTATTGAAGTGATTAGAGATGTTGAGAAGGGGTGTGTGGATGTATTGAAGTGATTAGAGATGTTGAGAAGGGGTGTGTGGATGTATTGAAGTGATTAGAGATGTTGAGAAGGGGTGTGTGGATGTATAGAAGTGATTAGAGATGTTGAGAAGGGGTGTGTGGATGTATTGAAGTGATTAGAGATGTCGAGAAGGGGTGTGTGGATGTATTGAAGAGTTTTTTACAATAGTTAGACAGATGGAGAGGCGTTTAGCTAGGCCTGAGGAAGTAAGTCAGCCTTTTCCTCTTACCAGTGGAAAAGTACCAGGAGACTGTGTGGACTGACATGTGAGTGAGACTGTGTGTAAACTCACCCTCTCAGTTACAGTGTTGGAGACCTTGCAACATACACAGGCCTCTCAAAATCCTCTTTTGTTTTTCACTCCGGTATCTTATGCATATGAATAACTTCAGTTTGAGTTCAACTACAGTGGAGGAGAACTTCATCACACTAGATATCTCTCCCAGGCCTGTTTGATCACTGCTTTTTTGCTTGTCACTCACTCCAGACCAGTATGTTATGAGTATGGTTTTATACCCTGGAGTGGTGCTCATGGGAATTATTGACCACAGGCTGTGTGTCTGTGCGCTGAGCTGTGCTGTAGTGCTGGAATCAATTTGAATTGAAGAGTGTATAACACATAGAAAAAGGAGCAGGACAGGGCCACTACCACAACCTACCTCTACCACTACCACTACCTCTAAAGGTAGCGGTAGCGGTAGGTAGAGGTAGTGGTAGCGGTAGGTAGAGGTAGTGGTAGCGGTAGGTAGAGGTAGTGGTAGCGGTAGGTAGAGGTAGCGGTAGCGGTAGGTAGAGGTAGCGGTAGGTAGAGGTAGTGGTAGCGGTAGGTAGAGGTAGCGGTAGCGGTAGGTAGAGGTAGAGGTAGCGGTAGCGGTAGTGGTAGTGGTAGCGGTAGCGGTAGGTAGAGGTAGCGGTAGCGGTAGGTAGAGGTAGTGGTAGCGGTAGGTAGAGGTAGCGGTAGCGGTAGGTAGAGGTAGCGGTAGGTAGAGGTAGTGGTAGCGGTAGTGGTAGCGGTAGTGGTAGTGGTAGCGGTAGCGGTAGGTAGAGGTAGCGGTAGCGGTAGGTAGAGGTAGCGGTAGCGGTAGGTAGAGGTAGCGCTAGTGGTAGTGGTAGCGGTAGCGGTAGGTAAAGGTAGCGGTAGCGGTAGGTAGAGGTAGTGGTAGTGGTAGTGGTAGCGGTAGCGGTAGCGGTAGGTAAAGGTAGCGGTAGCGGTAGGTAGAGGTAGCGGTAGGTAGAGGTAGCGGTAGCGGTAGGTAGAGGTAGCGGTAGCGGTAGGTAGAGGTAGTGGTAGTGGTAGTGGTAGCGGTAGCGGTAGCGGTAGCGGTAGGTAAAGGTAGCGGTAGCGGTAGGTAGAGGTAGCGGTAGGTAGAGGTAGCGGTAGCGGTAGGTAGAGGTAGCGGTAGCGGTAGGTAGAGGTAGCGGTAGTGGTAGTGGTAGCGGTAGCGGTAGCGGTAGGTAGAGGTAGTGGTAGGAGTAAGTGGAGTAAGTGGTAGTGGTAGTGTTATTGGTAGTGTTATTGGTAGGAAGCAGTATTTATTTTTAATCCCAGCCCCCGTAACCGCAGGAGGTCTTTTGCCTTTTGTTAGGCCGTCATTGTAAATAAGATGTTGTTTTTAACTGACTTGCCTAGTTAAATAAAGGTTAAAAAAAACAATACAAATAAATAAATATAACCCCAACCCCAACCCTATTCCATATATAGTGCACTACTTTTGACTGTGTGAGTGTGTCATAACTTTACAGTGGAACAGACCATGAAGCTGGTCAGATAGATCCCCCACTGTGTGAGTGTGTCATAACTTTACAGTGGAACAGACCATGAAGCTGGTCAGATAGATCCCCCACTGTGTGAGTGTGTCATAACTTTACAGTGGAACAGACCATGAAGCTGGTCAGATAGATCCCCCACTGTGTGAGTGTGTCATAACTTTACAGTGGAACAGACCATGAAGCTGGTCAGATAGATCCCCCACTGTGTGAGTGTGTCATAACTTTACAGTGGAACAGACCATGAAGCTGGTCAGATAGATCCCCCACTGTCTGAGTGTGTCATAACTTTACTGTGGAACAGACAGTAGAGCTGTGGGGGAAGATCCCTGCTGACGGACAGTCAGACATGGTTTAGCTTCTGTTCCCTCCATCTGTTAGTGTCCATCCCTGTCCTGTTTATTGACTCTCCCTGTCCAAGTCACATTGCTCCTCAGTAATTTGTGTTCACTGGCCCAGACCAATGTGATTCTCTGTTCTGTGTTTGTTTACCATGTACACGGCCACCCACCAACTGTCTGTCCGTCTGTCTGTCTGTTATGAGAACATAGATCTGGATCTTGTTTGAAACGCTGTTTTCAAAGTCATAAGCTTGAAGAACTTCTGGAAGGATGAGAACACAAGGTACAAAAGGACAGATTGGTAGGGACAGTCTCCAACTATGACAGATTGGTAGGGACAGTCTCCAAACATGACAGATTGGTAGGGACAGTATCCAACTATGACAGATTGGTAAGGACAGTCTCCAAACATGACAGATTGGTAGGGACAGTCTCCAACTATGACAGATTGGTAGGGACAGTCTCCAAACATGACAGATTGGTAGGGACAGTCTCCAAACATGACAGATTGGTAAGGACAGTCTCCAAACATGACAGATTGGTAGGGACAGTCTCCAAACATGACAGATTGGTAGGGACAGTCTCCAAACATGACAGATTGGTAAGGACAGTCTCCAAACATGACAGATTGGTAGGGACAGTCTCCAAACATGAAAGATTGGTAAGGACAGTCTCCAAACATGACAGATTGGTAGTGACAGTCTCCAAACATGAAAGATTGGTAGTGACAGCCTCCAAAAATGACAGATTGGTAGTGACAGTCTCTAAACATGACATATTGGTAGGGACAGTCTCCAAACATGACAGATTGGTAGGGACAGTCTCCAAACATGACAGATTGGTAGAGGCAGTCTACAAACATGACAGATTGGTAGGGACAGTCTCCAAACATGACAGATAGGTAGGGACAGTCTCCAAACATGACAGATTGGTAGGGACAGTCTCCAAACATGACAAATTGATAGAGACAGTTTCCAAACATAACAGATTGGTAGTGACAGTCTCCAAGCATGACAGATTGGTAGGGAAAGTCTCCAAACATGACAGATTGGTAGGGACAGTCTCCACACATTACATATTGGTAGTGACAGTCTCCAAACAGGGCGGATTGGTAGTGACAGTCTCCAAACATGACAGATTGGTAGAGACAGTCTCCAAACATGGCAGATTGGTAGTGACAGTCTCCAACCATGACAGATTGGTAGGGAAAGTCTCCAAACATGACAGATTGGTAGAGGCAGTCTCCAAACATGACAGATTGGTAGAGGCGGTCTCCAAACATGACAGATTGGTAGGGACAGTCTCCAAACAGGGCAGATTGGTAGTGACAGTCTCCAAACATGACATATTGGTAGAGAGTGTCTCCAAACATGACAGATTGGTAGAGACAGTCTCCAAACATGGCAGATTGGTAGTGACAGTCTCCAACCATGACAGATTGGTAGGGAAAGTCTCCAAATATGACAGATTGGTAGAGGCAGTCTCCAAACATGACAGATTGGTAGGGACTGTCTCCAAACATGATGGTGGGGGAGTGGTGGTGGTGTTGTGGCGGAGTGGTGGGATAGTGGTGGTGGAGTGATGGGGGAGTGGTGGTGGTGTTGTGAGGGAGTGGTGGGGGAGTGGTGGTGGTGGTGTGGTGGGGGAGTGGTGGGAAAGTGGGGGTGGTATGGTGGGGGAGTGGTGTGGGGAGTGGTGGGGGAGTTGTGTGGGGAGTGGTTAGAGAGTGGTGTTGGTGTGGTGGTGGAATGGTTGTAGAGTGGTGTTGGTGTGGTGGGGGAGTGGTGGTGGAGTGGTCTTGGTGTGGTGGTGGAGTGGTTGGAGAGTGGTGTTGGTATGGTGGTGGAGTGGTTGGAGAGTGGTGTTGGTGTGGTGGTGGAGTGGTTGGAGGGTGGTGTTGGTATGGTGGTGGAGTGGTTGGAGAGTGGTGTTGGTGTGGTGGTGGAGTGGTTGGAGAGTGGTGTTGGTATGGTGGTGGAGTGGTTGGAGACTGGTGTTGGTTGGTGGTGGAGTGGTTGGAGAGTGGTATTGGTGTGGTGGTGGAGTGGTTGGAGAGTGGTGTTGGTATGGTGGTGGAGTGGTTGGAGAGTGGTGTTGGTGTTGTGGTGGAGAGGTTGGAGAGTGGTGTTGGTGTGGTGAGGGAGTGGTTGGAGAGTGGTGTTGGTGTGGTGGTGGAGTGGTTGGAGAGTGGTGTTGGTGTGGTGGTGGAGTGGTTGGAGAGTGGTGTTGGTGTGGTGGTGGAGAGGTTGGAGAGTGTTGTTGGTGTAGTGGTGGAGTGGTTGGAGAGTGGTGTTGGTAGAGTGGTGAGGGAGTGGTTGGAGAGTGGTGTTTATTAAGGTGGTGGAGTGGTTGGAGAGTGGTGTTGGTATGGTGGTGAGGGAGTGGTTGGAGAGTGGTGTTGGTATGGTGGTGAGGGAGTGGTTGGAGAGTGGTGTTGGTGTGGTGAGGGAGTGGTTGGAGAGTGGTGTTGGTATGGTGAGGGAGTGGTTGGAGAGTGGTGTTGGTATGGTGAGGGAGTGGTTGGAGAGTGGTGTTGGTATGGTGAGGGAGTGGTTGGAGAGTGTTGTTGGTGTGGTGGTGGAGTGGTTGGAGAGTGTTGTTGGCGTGGTGGTGAAGTGGTTGTGTATAGTTTGTGTATATTTGGACCCTGCTTGTGTGAACCTTTTGCCCTCCTTCACCCGGCGATAAACTAGTAGCAGTACCACAGCAGTACCACGGCAGTACCACGGCAGTACCACGGCAGTACCACGGCAGTACCACGGCGGTCCAGTAGTCCTCCAAGACAAAGCGTTTAGATGGATGGTAGCTGCGGCCATTTAGCGGTCAACCCCTAATCCTGATACATTATACACTCTGTCTAGAGATTAAAAGACATGCCGCTACAAACTGCTTTATCCTCAAGTCAAGTCAAGTCAAGTCAACTTTATTTATAAAGCGCTTTCAAAACCATTAAAATGGACCAAAGTGCTGTCCATGAGTAATAAAATAACTCCAAAGTTACACAAAAATTACAATAACTCTAGAATACACATTAAAAAAAAAACATCAACACATGACACCATTAAATCAAACATATAATCACTCACAGTTCTCAGACCCATTCAAACGTCATAAGCTTGATGGAATAAGTAAGAAGCCTCCCTGAGGCTTCTGTTGCATGTCTGTGGAGAGGAGAGGACTGCCGCTGCTGTAGATACTAGTACCATGCCACGACCATTCTGGTCTGGTCCCTCTCTGTCTTTTGGAATTGCTTGTTAACTTCAGGGCTCCCTGCCTCAACATATACCATCTGGGGGAAGTGTAAATTGCCCTGCTATGTTTTGTTAATGTCAGACTTAACGATGACGACAGTAACTACAATAAAACCATTTACCATTTTCCCCATCATGCGAGGCTATTCCTATGTTCCCTGTTCTCTCTGCTTCGTCCAGATCTCCAGGCTCCAGAGCTGTGATGTATTTTTAACTGTATTGGAGACAGACAGGGCTGAGGACGGATGCTCTCACGACATCGACAGTCTCCAAACATGACAGATTGGTAGGGACAGTCTCCAAACATGACAGATTGGTAAGGACAGTCTCCAAACATGACAGATTGGTAGGGACAGTCTCCAAACATGACAGATTGGTAGGGACAGTCTCCAAACATGACAGATTGGTAAGGACAGTCTCCAAACATGACAGATTGGTAGGGACAGTCTCCAAACATGAAAGATTGGTAAGGACAGTCTCCAAACATGACAGATTGGTAGTGACAGTCTCCAAACATGACAGATTGGTAGTGACAGCCTCCAAAAATGACAGATTGGTAGTGACAGTCTCTAAACATGACATATTGGTAGGGACAGTCTCCAAACATGACAGATTGGTAGGGACAGTCTCCAAACATGACAGATTGGTAGAGGCAGTCTACAAACATGACAGATTGGTAGGGACAGTCTCCAAACATGACAGATAGGTAGGGACAGTCTCCAAACATGACAGATTGGTAGGGACAGTCTCCACACATTACATATTGGTAGTGACAGTCTCCAAACAGGGCGGATTGGTAGTGACAGTCTCCAAACATGACAGATTGG
>CM042417.1:1332668-1367668 GCA_023634145.1 Thymallus thymallus | reverse complement strand
GTCAGAGATGGCAAGATCTAAGCCACGCAGGTTTGAGGGGGAAAACCCCATCGAGCACACCAGGTCCAGAACATGGCCTTTGCTATGTGTGGGAAACTGTACATGCTGTGTGAAATTAAAACAGTCCAGGAGAGATGGAAACTCAGCAGCAAAAGTATCATTGTCGGAGTCAATGTGGATGATAAAATCACCCAGCAGTAGTGTACATGGTGACATGGAGCAGGTTAAAATCACCCAGCAGTAGTGTACATGGTGACATAGAGCAGGTTAAAATCACCCAGCAGTAGTGTACATGGTGACATGGAGCAGACAGACGTGAGGATCTCTGAAATAAAAACAGAGGAAGGTTTGGTGCACGGTAGATTAAAAGGTTGAGGACCAGCTGCCCAAAAGCCAGACATTCAAATGATATAGTATTGGAAGTCAGGAGGGTCTTCACCTTAAAGCCAGTGGACAACAGCAAGCCCCTCACCTCGACCAACAGAGAGAGCTTTTTGCAGGTACATATAGCCCGGTGGTGTAGCTTCAATAAGTAAAATGAAGTCATTCGGCTGCTGCCAAGTTTCCGTTAAGCACATCAATATCCTTTCCCATGATAACATGGTTTTCGTCTATTTTCTTTATGAAATTTCCCCCCCGGGGGATCAATAAAGTACCTATCTATCTATCTATCTATCTATCTATCTACATCACATACTGTATTTCAGCAGAGCGAAGGAGGTGGATTTAATCTGTGTAGAAGGAGAGCTAGGGTGCAGAAAGCTAGGGACTTTATCCAATGCTTGCAGGGAGTTTAGATTAACCCCTCGTCAAACATTACGGTCTTTAACGGGGAGGCGCACCCTTGCCCAGATCGAGTAGATGTTACAGTTCAGTGACGTGTTGTGAATATATTTCCTACGCGAGTCTCTATGACAGTAGGGCTCCCGACACATGATTCTCAAGTCACGATGTGCGTTTAGAGAGAGTGGGGCGTTTAGCCGTGCAGGTTTTTATTTTTTACAACAAAATGTATTTCTCCATGGACTTTACAGTGTCCCAGAACTTTTTGAAGTTAGTGCTACAGGATGCACATTTCTGTTTGAAAAAGCTAGCCTTTGCTTTTATAACTGACTGTGTATATTGGTTCCTGACTTCCCTGAAAAGTTGCATATCGCGGAGGCTATTCGGTGATAATGCATTACGCCACAGGATGTTTTTGTGTTTGTCGAGGGCAGTCATGTCTGGGGTGAACCAGGGGCTGTATCTGTTCTTAGTTCTACATTTTTTAAATGGGGCATGCTTATTTATGATGGTGAGGAAAGCAATTTTAAAGAACAAACGATACAGTATCATTTGAAAACCGGTTTTGTCGCAGCAGAGAAATAAAGTCACCAAACATGTCCCAACAGATCGATCCTGTTGATAAAATTACTAAGTAGTTATTAATTATATATTAATTAATTAAGAATTATTAGTAAGTAAGTACATATCTTTAAACAAGCAGCTG
The DNA here is from genome assembly GCA_023634145.1 of Thymallus thymallus. Classification (NCBI taxonomy): domain Eukaryota; kingdom Metazoa; phylum Chordata; class Actinopteri; order Salmoniformes; family Salmonidae; genus Thymallus; species Thymallus thymallus. The sequence continues at coordinate 1,366,179 of CM042417.1, read as the reverse complement.
TGAGGAAAGTCAGTGCTAGCAGATGTTGTTACGTTACAGCCTTATTCTAAAATTGATTAAATTAACTATTTTGCTCATCTATCTACACACAATACCCCATAATGACACAATACCCCATAATGACACAATACCCCATAATGACACAATACTCCATGACACAATACCCCATAATGACACAATACCCCATAATGACCCAATACCCCATAATGACACAATACCCCATAATGACACAATACCCCATAATGACACAATACCCCATAATGACACAATACCCCATAATGACCCAATACCCCATAATGACCCAATACCCCATAATGACACAATACCCCATAATGATACAATACCCCATAATGACACAATACCCCATAATGACACAATACCCCATAATGACACAACACCCCATAATGACACAATACCCCATAATGACACAATACCCCATAATGACACAATACCCCATAATGACACAATACCCCATAATGACACAATACCCCATAATGACACAATACCCCATAATGACCCAATGCCCCATAATGACACAATACCCCATAATGATACAATACCCCATAATGACACAATACCCCATAATAACACAATACCCCATAATGACACAATACCCCATATTGACACAATACCCCATAATCTCACAATACCCCATAATGACACAATACCCCATAATGACACAATACCCCATAATGACAAAGAACAAATGTACTTTTAGCAATTATAGCAAATGAATAAAAACTAAACTAAAAACTGAGATATCACATTTACATAAGCTCCACAGGAGGACACCAATCAAGTTGTAGAAACATCTTAAGGATGATCAATGAAAACTGGATGAGCTCATTTTAGAGTCTCATAGCAAAGGGTCTGAATACTTATGTAAATAAGGTGTTTCTTTGTTTTATTTTTAAAACATTTGCAAATAAATTCTAAAAACCTGTTTTCGCTTAGTCATTATGGAGTATTGTGTGTAGATTGCTGAGGATTTTTTTTTTTTTTAATTAATTTTTAGAATAAGGCTGTAAATTAACAAAATGTGAAAAAAGTCAAAGGCACTATATGTATGTCTTTCTGAAGGCACTGTATATATGTATTTCTGAAGGCACTGTATATATGTATTTCTGAAGCCACTGTATATATGTATTTCTGAAGGCACTGTATATATGTATTTCTGAAGCCACTGTATATATGTCTTTCCGAAGGCACTGTATATATGTATTTCTGAAGGCACTGTATATATGTATTTCTGAAGGCACTGTATATATGTCTTTCCAAAGGCACTGTATACTGTATATGTCTATCTGAAGGCACTGTATATATGTCTTTCTGAAGGCACTGTATATATGTCTTTCTGAAGGCACTGTATATATGTCTTTCTGAAGGCACTGTATATATGTCTTTCTGAAGGCACTGTATATATGTCTTTCTGAAGGCACTGTATATATGTCTTTCTGAAGGCACTGTATATATGTCTTTCTGAAGGCATTGTATATATGTCTTTCTGAAGGCACTGTATATATGTCTTTCTGAAGGCACTGTATATATGTCTTTCTGAAGGCATTGTATATATGTCTTTCTGAAGGCACTGTATATATGTCTTTCTGAAGGCACTGTATATATGTCTTTCTGAAGGCACTGTACAGTATATGTCTTTCTGAAGGCACTGTATATATGTCTTTCTGAAGGCACTGTATATATGTCTTTCTGAAGGCACTGTATATATGTCTTTCTGAAGGCACTGTATATATGTCTTTCTGAAGGCACTGTATATATGTCTTTCTGAAGGCACTGTATATATGTCTTTCTGAAGGCACTGTACAGTATATGTCTTTCTGAAGGCACTGTATATATGTCTTTCTGAAGGCACTGTATATATGTCTTTCTGAAGGCACTGTATATATGTCTTTCTGAAGGGTTGGGATATAGGGGAAGTAAAGTCATCCTAAGAAACCCTGTTCTCTACAGCAGAATCTATCCTCTCCACCCCCTGATGTTTTAAGAACTGTGTTTCCTCCAGCTGCGTTTGCACAGATGTTGGTGGAGGCCTTTGTTTAAAACACACACATACTGGACATTCCTGTTATGCTGCTGTTTCCAAGGGACCAACACTTTCAACCCTTTCCATCTATGGAATTACAGTACCATCGATATTGTTACTCTTGCAGAATTCGAGGGGGTGTTTAACTGTTTCTCCATCACAAAATGTGCATCAGCCAATCAAAATTGTTTTTGCTTGCAAGTGATAAAAGGGTTAGCCGATTACAATTCTTGACGTAGTTGCACGTGATCCTACACTTGTTCATGAAAGCCAAAATATTTGCCCCTTCCTCTCTGTGAAGGGGTACTTAAAGGTCCAATGCAGCTTTTTTTGTCGCAATATCAAATCATTTCTGGGTAAAAATGAAGTACCTTACTGTGACTGTTTTCAATTAAAATGGTCAAAAATAAACCAAAATAGCTTCTTAGCAAATTGCAATTTCTCAATCAAGAATTTAGCTAGGATGTCTGGGAGTGGCCTGAGTGGGAGGGGAAAACTGAAAACGAACTGTTATTAGCAGAGAGGTTTGGAACAATCTTTCTAATTGGTCTATTATGTTTTATGATTTTTATTAGAATTACCATTAGCCGACACCAATGGCGACAGCTAGACTTCCTGGGGTCCGACAAATAACGGAAAAGACATTCCAGACAAAAAGACAAACATTTAAAAATTAACCTAGATATTAGAATAGAATTAAATACATATATGAATGTGTGTATCTATCAGTTCCACATACATGTTAGTACACACAGCCAGTAGGTCACATGGGGGAGAAGCGTTGTGCCGTCAGGTGTTGCTTTATCTGTTTTTTGAAACCCAGTTAGCTTTGACACATTCTACATTAGTTAGTCATTTAGCAGATGCTCTTATCCTGACCGACTTACAGTAGTGAGGACATACATGTTTCACATGCGCAATATGAGATTGAAGGGAGTTCCATGCAATCATGGCTATACTCGATTTCCTGAATTTGTTCTGGACTTGGAGACTGTGACAATGTGTATAAACCCTGGATTGCAGATGCTATGTATTGGCCAATTAGAGGCTTTGAAGCCACCGGTCGACCATATCGACACTATGATGTCTCACACTTAAGGCCAAAGTTACACTTATTTAATTTTTGTTTTATTGGGGACAGAAAGATTAGAAATTATAATTTAAGTTAAATGTTTTATGCATGAAGGTGTCTGTAATATAATAAATGTGGCAAAAACAATGTAGACATTAATACATGCATTTCTTTAGATTCTAAAATACGTTTTACAATGGTGGGGGAGTGGCCAAGATGGAGGCGCAGTGGTTTCAACACAGCGTCCCCATCAGTCATAGAAAACTGGACTGTGGGGTAAGTATGTCTGTCAGAGCTATATGTAAGTTGATTATACAGAACATTTTGAATTTTCAACACATTAATATTACTCACTAAAACAAGAATTGATGCAGTCATAAATGCAATGCTTTTGGATTTAGATGTTCAGGACTAGTTTATTACTGGCCAACATTTCTAAAATTGACAGCAAGTCTTTGTTTATGGTTGCAGTAGTTTCACTAGTGGTGGGTGCTGATGTGTACAGGGTTGAATCATCATTATGGATAGACACAGAGGCTTTGTGTAATACTAGTGGTAGAGCATTAGTAAAAATAGAGAACAGTAAAGGGCCAAGAGAGCTGCCTTGTGGAATACCACACTTTACATTAGAGAAAATTCCATTAAATAGATACAGTAGCTCTCAACCAATGATAAGGCAGAGGATTTAAAACCATAATACCATTTTTTTTCCAATAACATAAATGGCTGCTCTTAAGTATAACAATAAAGCTCCCACAATGTGTATTTATTTTTTTATTTAACCTTTATTTATCTAGGCAAGTCAGTTAAGAACAAATTCTTATTTACAATGACGGCCTACTTGTAAAGTCCCCTAACCCGGACGAAGCTGGGCCAATTGTGCTTCACCCGATGATGGCCGGTTGTGATACCTGGGTCTGTAGTGACGCCTCTAGCACTGTGATGCAGTGCCTTAGACCGCTGCTCCACTAAGTCATTTGTGTCAGTGCAGTACATATTGAGTTCCCTTCTCTATAAGAATGCTGAAAGTCTGTTCACAGAGAAATAGCATTGTACAGTGCCTTCGGAAAGTAATCAGACCCATTGACTTTTTCCACATTTTGTTATGTTACAGCCTCATTCTAAAATGTTTTAAATTGTTTTTTTCCATTATCAATCTACACCCAGTACCCCATAATGACAAAGCAAACACCGTTTTTTTTAGTGTGTTTACTAATTTACATTTACATAAGTATTCAGACCTTTTAATCAATCTTCTTTGGTATGACAATACAAGATTGGCACACCTGTATTTGGGGAGTTTCTCCCATTCTTCTCTGCAGATCCTCTCAAGCTCTGTCAGGTTGGATGGGGAGCGTTGCTGCACAGCTATTTTCAGGTTTCTCCAGAGATGTCAGCTTCAAGTCCGGGCTCTGGCTGGGCCACTCAAGGACATTCAGAGACTTGTCCTGAAGCCACTCCTGCGGACTGCTCCGGCACTGGAGCGGGGCTGACGACCGGTTCTGGACTGGGCACTGGTGGAGCGGACAGCTCCGGCACTGGAGCTACCGGGCTATGAACCGGCACTGGCTGCACCGGGCTAGGAACCGGTACTGGTTCTATCGAGCTGGGGAAATGCACTGCCGCCACCAGGCTAGGAACCGGTGCTGGCGCTACCAAGCTGGGGACATGCACTGGAGCTACCGGGCTATGAACCGGCACTGGCGCAACCGGGCTAGAAACCGGTACTGCCGCTTTCGAGCTGGGGACACGCACGTGCGGGGGGGTGGCACAGGTCGTACCAGACTAGGAAGGCGCACCGGAGGGCGAGTACGGGGAGCCGGCACTGTAGGCACCGGGCTGGGCACACACACAGGAGGACCTGGGCTAGGGATCATCACTGGAGACCTCGGGCTGGGGACCGACACTGGAGACCATGTCTATTCGTCCCCGAAGAGAGCCGCCAGATGCTCCCTCCACATGATCATGCTGCTCTCGAATGTGTCCCCTTCCTCCTCCTGGTGCTTGCTCTCTGGGGGCTCGTCCCACAGCCCCACGAGTTGGGAGACAGGAGAACCTCGTCGTCCTCCTCCTCCGACGACCGTCTTTCTGTCACGCTGCATAGGGAGGACCCGAGGCACTGAGCAGTAGTGAGAAGTAACACCTTTTAATATCACGAAACACCAAAAGGCGAGCACTCAAAGACCCACACCCAGGTGGAAAACCACTAAATTTAAATAGGATCCCCAATTACAGGCAATGCCGTGCAGCTGTCTCTAATCGGGGAGCAACCACAAACTCCACAGAGAGTTATCCAGAGGTCTCTGGACACTAAACCTGAACACCATAAAGGTTTCCAGAGATCCTTACAGGGTATTGTGTGTAAATTGATGAGGATTTTTAATGTATTTAATTCATTTTAGAATAAGGCTGTAACGTAACAAAATGGGATCTGAATACTTTCCGAATGCACTGTATATGTTATATATACCTCCAGACTGTGTAACAGGCTCTATTCTAACACCATGTACCTCCAGACTGTGTAACAGGCTCTATTCTAACACCATGTACCTCCAGACTGTGTAACAGGCTCTATTCTAACACCATGTACCTCCAGACTGTGTAACAGGCTCTATTCTAACACCATGTACCTCCAGGCTCTCCTACAGGCTCCCTTCTAACACCATGTACCTCCAGGCTCTCCTACAGGCTCCCTTCTAACACCATGTCTCTCCAGGCTCTCCTACAGGCTCCCTTCTAACACCATGTACCTCCAGGCTCTCCTACCTCCAGGCTCTCCTACAGGCTCCCTTCTAACACCATGTACCTCCAGGCTCTCCTACAGGCTCCCTTGTAACACCATGTCTCTCCAGGCTCTCCTACAGGCTCCCCTGTAACACCATGTACCTCCAGGCTCTCCTACTGGCTCCCTTCTAACACCATGTACCTCCAGGCTCTCCTACAGGCTCCCTTCTAACACCATGTACCTCCAGGCTCTCCTAAAGGCTCCCTTATAACATCATGTACCTCCAGGTTCTCCTACAGGCTCCCTTCTAACACCATGTACCTCCAGGCTCTCCTACAGGCTCCATTCTAACACCATGTACCTCCAGTCTCTCCTACAGGCTCCCTTCTAACACCATGTACCTCCAGGCTCTCCTACCTCCAGGCTCTCCTACAGGCTCCCTTCTAACACCATGTACCTCCAGGCTCTCCTACAGGCTCCATTTTAACACCATGTACCTCCAGTCTCTCCTACAGGCTCCCTTCTAACACCATGTACCTCCAGGCTCTCCTACCTCCAGGCTCTCCTACAGGCTCCCTTCTAACACCATGTACCTCCAGGCTCTCTAACAGGCTCTATTCTTAGAAACCCTGGTGGCCCTGAAGGCATAGTGTCATAGTGTAGACATGCCATGGTGTGTGCATTCCCAAGGAACACCCTATTCCCTCTGGTCAAAAGTAGAAATAGTTCTGTAGTTAAACTGCTGTTTCAAAACTCTCTGAGGCTGAGCACGTTAAATCCATTGTTTGTGTTTCGTGTGCACTTAATGACCTCCTGACCACCTTTCAGTAGCTGCTGTCTCTAATTGTAGCCTGGGTCGTCTAAAGAGCTGTCTGAACACAAAGATCTAACAACATTTATGGGTTTATAAAGCCTTTATACCGCCCTGATTATAAGGAGGAGGACAGGCCAGGGATGTGGTTGTTTTATAAGAAAACATATCAAAACAAATATCACATTAACTGAACGTCTAAACTCTGCATACTGCTGCATTGTCCCAGTGTTATGGGGTCTCCCAGTTAGATAAATCACATGTCCCAGTGTTATGGGGTCTCCCAGTTAGATAAATCACATGTCCCAGTGTTATGGGGTCTCCCAGTTAGATAAATCACATGTCCCAGTGTTATGGGGTCTCCCAGTTAGATAAATCACATGTCCCAGTGTTATGGGGTCTCCCAGTTAGATAAATCACACGTCCCAGTGTTATGGGGTCTCCCAGTTAGATAAATCACACGTCCCAGTGTTATGGGGTCTCCCAGTTAGATAAATCACATGTCTCTGTGTGTGAATGGGATCTCCCAGTTAGATAAATAACATGTCTCTGTGTGTGAATGGGATCTCCCAGTTAGATAAATAACATGTCTCTGTGTGTGAATGGGATCTCCCAGTTAGATTAAAAACATGTCTCTGTGTGTGAATGGGATCTCCCAGTTAGATTAAAAACATTTAAACATTAACGTAGATATTACAGACTTATAAATAATGAAAGAAACAATAGAATTAAATACATATATGAATGTGTGTATCTATCAGTTCCACATACATGTTAGTACACACAGCCAGTAGGTCACATGGGGGAGAAGCATTGTGCCGTCAGCTGTTGCTTTATCTGTTTTTTGAAACCCAGTTAGCTTTGACACATTCTACATTAGTTAGTCATTTAGCAGATGCTCTTATCCTGACCGACTTACAGTAGTGAGGACATACATGTTTCACATGCGCAATATGAGATTGAAGGGAGTTCCATGCAATCATGGCTATACTCGATTTCCTGAATTTGTTCTGGACTTGGAGACTGTGACAATGTGTATAAACCCTGGATTTCAGATGCTATGTATTGGCCAATTAGAGGCTTTGAAGCCACCGGTCGACCATATCGACACTCCCCAAAAAGAGCAGTTCTCCAAAGTAATTAATGTAATTCTACAATACTTCAATAAAATGTTTTAAGGCCAAAATTACACTTATTAAAAAAGAAATTTTATTGGGGACAGAAAAAAGTTAAATGTTTTTATTTTTGTATGTTTAGCACACATAATACAAGTATGCATGAAGGTGTCTGTAATATAATAAATGTGGCAAAAACAATGTAGACATTAATACATGCATTTCTTTAGATTCTAAAATATGTTTTACAATGGTGGGGGAGTGGCCAAGATGGAGGCGCAGTGGTTTCAACACAGCGTCCCCATCAGTCATAGAAAACTGGACTGTGGGGTAAGTATGTCTGTCAGAGCTATACGTAAGTTGATTATACAGAACATTTTGAATTTTCAACACATTAATATTACTCACTAAAACAAGAATTGATGCAGTCATAAATGCAATGCTTTTGGATTTAGATGTTCAGGACTAGTTTATTACTGGCCAACATTTCTAAAATTGACAGCAAGTCTTTGTTTATGGTTGCAGACTGTGTAACAGGCTCTATTCTAACACCAGTAGTTGCAGTAGTTTCACTAGTGGCGGGTGCTGATGTGTACAGGGTTGAATCATCATTATGGATAGACACAGAGGCTTTGTGTAATACTAGTGGTAGATCATTAGTAAAAATATAGAACAGTAAAGGGCCAAGAGAGCTGCCTTGTGGAATACCACACTTTACATTAAATAAAATTCCATTAAATAGATACAGTAGCTCTCAACCAATGATAAGGCAGAGGATATAAAGCCATAATACATGTTTTTCCAATAAAATGAATGGCTGCTCTTAAGAATAACAATACAGCTCCCAAAATGTGTATTTTTTTATTTATTTAACTAGGCAAGTCAGTTAAGAACAAATTCTTATTTACAATGACGGCCTACTTGTAAAGTCCCGTAACCCGGACAAAGCTGGGCCAATTGTGCTTTGCCCGATGATGGCCGGTTGTGATACAGCCTGGGATCGAACCTGGGTCTGTAGTGACGCCTCTAGCACTGCGATGCAGTGCCTTAGACCGCTGCTCCACTCTTTCTTTCAGCCAATCATCAGTCATTTGTGTCAGTGCAGTACATGTTGAGTTCCCTTCTCTATAAGAATGCTGAAAGTCTGTTGTTAATTTGTTCACAGAGAATTAGCATTGTACAGTGCCTTCGGAAAGTAATCAGACCCATTGACTTTTTCCACATTTTGTTACGTTAGTTTTATTCTAAAATATATTAAAACGTTGTTTTTTCCGTTATGAATCTACACCCAGCACCCCATAATGACAAAGCAAACACCGTTTTATTTTTTTTAAACTAATATATACAAACAATTAAATATAAAAAAATATCACATTTACATAAGTATTCAGACCCTTTACTCAGTACTTTGTTGAAGCACCTTTTGCAGTGATTACAGCATTGAGTCTTCTTGGGTATGACGCTACAAGCTTGGAATACCTGCATTTGGGGAGTTTCTCCCATTCTTCTCTGTAGATCTTCTCAAGCTCTGTCAGGTTGGATGGGGAGCGTTGCTGCACAGCTATTTTCAGGTCTCTCCAGAGATGTTAGATCAGCTTTAAGTCCGGGCTCTGGTTGGGCCACTCAAGGACATTCAGAGACTTGTCCTGAAGCCACTCCTGCGTTGTCTTGGCTGTGTGCTTGGGTCGTTGTCCTGTTGGAAGGTGAACCTTCGCCCCCGTCTGAGGTCCTGAGCGCTCTGGAGCAGGTTTTCATCAAGGATCTCTCTGTACTTTGCTCAGATCATATTTGCCTCGATCCTGACTAGTCTCTCAGTCCCTGCCGTTGAAAATCATCCACACAGCATGATGCTGCCACCACCATGCTTCACCATAGGGATGGTGCCAGGTTTCCTCCAGACGTGACTCTTGGCATTCATGCCAAAGAGTTCAGTCTTGGTTTCATTAGACCAAAGAATCTTGTTTCACATGGTCTAAGAGTCTTTAGGTGCCTTTTGGCAAACTCTAAGTGGGCTGTCATGTCCCTTTAACTGAGGAGTGGCTTCTGTCTGGCCGCTCTACCATAAAATCCTGATTGGTGGAATGATTCAGAGATAGTTGTCCTTCTGGAAGGTTCTCCCATCTCCACAGATGAACTCAAGAGCTATGTCATTGCGAGCATTAGGTGCTTTGTCATCTCCCTGACAAAGGCCCTTCTCCCCTGATTGCTCAGTTTGGCCGGGCAGCCAGCTCTAGGAAGAATCTTGGTGGTTCCAAACTTCTTCCATTTCAGAATGATGGAGGCCACTGTGTTCTTGGGGATATTCAATGCTGCAGACATGTTTTGGTACCATTTCCCAGATTTGTGCCTCGACACAATCCTTTCTCTGAGCTCTACGGACAATTCCTTCAACCTCATGGCTTGGTTTTTGTTCTGACAATCATTGACAAATGTGGCACCTTATTTAGACAGGTGTGTGCCTATCCAAATCATGTCCAATCAGTTGAATTTACCACAGCAATCATGTTGTAGAAACATTGTAGAAACAGTCTCATAGCAAAGGTTCTGATAATTTTGCAAATAAGGTATTTCTGTTTTGAATTTTTTATTAATTTGCACACATTTCTAAAAACCTGTTTTCGCTTTGTCATCATGTTCTATTGTGTGTAAATTGATGAGGCTGTTTTATGTATTTAATTCATTTTAGAATAAGGCTGTAACGTAACAAAATGTGGAAAAAGTTAAGGGATCTGAATACTTTCCGAATGCACTGTATATGTTCAAACACAATTTTTTTCCAAACGTTTGCGAAGCATTTGCAAATGTAATATAGCCCACTACCATCCTCAGTAGCTTTCAAAACCAGGTGGCTTCTCATTATTGATGGACAACAATAATCTTTCCACCTCTCCCACACTCATTTCACAGAATTCTAAAATACAATGCTTTTCTTTATTATTAGATATTTTATAAATGACTATAATGCCTACATATGATTTCATGCCTACAGGCTATGTTCACCACATACCTCCAGGCTCTCCTACAGGTTCTGTTCTAACACCATATACCTCAAGTCTCTCCTGCAGGCTCCGTTCTAAAACCATGTACCTCCAGGCTTTCTAACAGGCTCTGTTCTAACACCATGTACCCCCAGTCTATGTAACAGGCTCGGTTCTAACACCATGTACCTCCAGACTCTCTAACAGGCTTCGTTCTAACACCATATACCTCAAGTCTCTCCTACAGGCTCCGTTCTAAAACCATGCACCTCCAGGCTTTCTAACAGGCTCTGTTCTAACACCATGTACCTCCAGTCTATCTAACAGGCTCGGTTCTAACACCATGTACCTCCAGTCTGTCTAACAGGCTCGGTTCTAACACCATGTACCTCCAGACTCTCTAACAGGCTTCGTTCTAACACCATGTACCTCCAGGCTCTCTAACAGGCTCCTATGTGCTCTTTCTTTGAACTCATCACTCAGTGAAAGTATACACAATGAGAAAGCCCTGTTGGCCTCTGTCCCAGAATGTATAGCGTCATAGTGTAGACATACCAAGGAACACCCTTTCCCCATAGGGTTCTGGTCAAAAGTAGTGCACTACGTGAGAAATAGTTCTGTAGTTAAACTGCTGTTTCAAAACTCTCTGAGGCTGAGCACGTTAAATCCATTGTTTGTGTTTCGTGTGCACTTAATGACCTCCTGACCACCTTTCAGTAGCTGCTGTCTCTAATTGTAGCCTGGGTCGTCTAAAGAGCTGTCTGAACACAAAGATCTAACAACATTTATGGGTTTATAAAGCCTTTATACCGCCCTGATTATAAGGAGGAGGACAGGCCAGGGATGTGGTTGTTTTATAAGAAAACACATCAAAACAAATATCACATTAACTGAACGTCTAAACTCTGCATACTGCTGCATTGTCCCAGTGTTATGGGGTCTCCCAGTTAGATAAATCACATGTCCCAGTGTTATGGGGTCTCCCAGTTAGATAAATCACATGTCCCAGTGTTATGGGGTCTCCCAGTTAGATAAATCACATGTCCCAGTGTTATGGGGTCTCCCAGTTAGATAAATCACATGTCCCAGTGTTATGGGGTCTCCCAGTTAGATAAATCACATGTCCCAGTGTTATGGGGTCTCCAGTTAGATAAATCACATGTCCCAGTGTTACGGGGTCTCCCAGTTAGATAAATCACAGAACCCAGCTGCATGGTCCCAACTCTGGACACAGCTGCATTGGTTCAGAGTATATTTCTCTGGAATATTAAGTTATGTCCCAAATGGCACCCTATTTCCTAATAAGTGGTCTAAGGGCCCTGGTTGAAAGTAGTGGACTACAAAGGAAATAGGCCAAATCCTTATATGCACCCTAAGTAGCCAGAAGAAGAATTCCAAACCACTAAAGGGAAAAGCAGACTTGGACTTTCAGGGAACAACACTAGCTGTTTCCAACTTAACAAAGCGTAAGCAATACCTTTTTCCCAAAGGTTAGAGAGATAAACATCAGTGTGTAGGGCTGGGCACTCCAACCTTGTTCCTGGAGAGCTACTGTCCAGGCACTCCAACTTTAGGTAACTTTCCTAACATTCCCAGGTTTTTCAGAAATCCCGGTTGGAGGTTTCCAGGAATCAGAAGGGAACTAGCAGGACATCCTCCAACCAGGACTACTGGAAACCTGGGGATTTAAGGAAACCCTATCCAGCCCTAATCTAGTGTACCTGATTCTAACTTATTTTTTATTAGCTGGTTGATAAGCTGAACCAGGAGAGTTAACTGAGCTGAACCAGGAGAGTTAACTGAGCTGAACCAGGAGAGTTAACTGAGCTGAACCAGGAGAGTTAACTGAGCTGAACCAGGAGAGTTAACTGAGCTGAACCAGGAGAGTTAACTGAGCTGAACCAGGAGAGTTAACTGATGTAGGGAGTTAAAACCTACAGGAGGGTAACACTCTCTAAGAACAGGGTCGGAGTAAACCTACAAGAGGGTAGCTCTCCTGGAACAGGGTTGGAGTAAACCTACAAGAGGGTAGCTCTCCTGGAACAGGGTTGGAGTAAACCTACAGGAGGGTAGCTCTCCAGGAACAGGGTTGGAGTTAAAACCTACAGGAGGGTAACACTCTCTAAGAACAGGGTTGGAGTTAAAACCTACAGGAGGGTCACACTCTCTAAGAACAGGGTTGGAGTTAAAACCTACAGGAGGGTAGCTCTCCAGTAACAGGGTCGGAGTAAACCTACAAGAGGGTAGCTCTCCTGGAACAGGGTTGGAGTAAACCTACAGGAGGGTAGCTCTCCAGGAACAGGGTTGGAGTTAAAACCTACAGGAGGGTAGCTCTCTAGGAACAGGGTCGGCGTAAACCTACAGGAGGGTAGCTCTCCAGGAACAGGGTTGGAGTTAAAACCTACAGGAGGGTAGCTCTCCGGTAACAGGTTCGGAGTAAACCTACAGGAGGGTAGCTCTCCAGGAACAGGGTTGGAGTTAAAACCTACAGGAGGGTGCATCTCCAGTAACAAGGTCGGAGTAAACCTACAGGAGGGTGTATCTCCAGTAACAGGGTTGGAGTAAACCTACAGGAGGGTAGCTCTCTAGGAACAGGGTTGGAGTAAACCTACAGGAGGGTAGCTCTCCATTAACAGGGTTGGAGTAAACCTACAGGAGGGTAGCTCTCTAGGAACAGGGTCGGAGTAAACCTACAGGAGGGTAGCTCTCCAGGAACAGGGTTGGAGTTAAAACCTACAGGAGGGTGCATCTCCAGTAACAGGGTTGGAGTAAACCTACAGGAGGGTAGCTCTCTAGGAACAGGGTCTGAGTGAACCTACAGGAGGGTAGCTCTCTAGGAACAGGGTCGGAGTAAACCTACAGGAGTTCATTTATGAACATACTTCTCTGACCTGAAACTACTTTCTCAAAGGAAAGAGTGATCCTTAGGGTCGCAAAGGTCATAAAGATCAGTTGAATTACTGTGTCACTTAAAGGGTCAGAGGGAGTTGAACCCAGTCAAAAAATGGTACATCTGGGGTTGCTAGGCTACACTCCCTCTTCCAAGACATCTCAACAAATTAGCTACAGTCCATCGGCAAAGCCTGCTCCAAATCCTTGAGACAGTGCTCATTGGCAGACTATAACAGGTTATTATGGTCAAATGAAGAGGAAGAACCGTTTTGGATGACATGAGTAGACAGAGGCTGTTTACAAACGCTCCAACCAGTCAGAGTTAAGTCATTAAGAATCCATGATCACTGATTGTCTAAGATTGGCTAAGGACTGTAGTTCAACTGCTACACAGTGTGCAAACATGTCCATTCACAGTTTTACAGAGAGCATGAGATAAACCACTGTTTAGATTCTGTCTGTTATACTATGAGGGTATATATCTGTTTCTAATTATACAGCATATCGTACGCCTTGCTCTCTTTGTCACATAGTGGGATAGTCAGTGTTCTCATTATAACAGCTCTCAGTCACATGGTGTGTTAGTCTGTTAGTTAGTCTGTTAGTTAGTTAATTAGTTAGTTAATTAGTTAGTTAATTCGTGTCAGGTTCTGACTAATGCCAGGTCTCTGGCTCCCTCTAGGGGGAGCTGTAGGGCCACAGTTGGGACTGGGGTGTTTTTAGTTTTTAGTTTATTTCAATGCCCAATTAGAGGCAGCTGTCTCTAGTTGTCTCTAATTGGGGATTCTATTGATGTTCCACTGTTTTCCACCTGGGTGTGGATTCTTGTGTGTTGCTCCTTGGGTTTTGGTCACGCCAGTTCACGGTCCCTACCTCTCCTTTGTTTTCGGTTTTGGATTTTTATAATTGAAAATAAAGGAATGTCTGTTAACTCCAGCTCTGCCCCTCGTTCCGTACACATGCACCGTGACAATGTGTTTGTTAGATAGTTAATGCTGTCATTATAATAACTCTTTCACAGTCACATGGTGTGTTAGTTAATGCTGTCATAACAGCTCTCTCAGTCACAGGGTGTGTTAGTTAGTTAATGCTGTCATAACAGCTCTCTCAGTCACAGGGTGTGTTAGTTAGTTAATGCTGTCATAACAGCTCTCTCAGTCACAGGGTGTGTTAGTTAATGCTGTCATAACAGCTCTCTCAGTCACAGGGTGTGTTAGTTAGTTAATGCTGTCATAACAGCTCTCTCAGTCACAGGGTGTGTTAGTTAGTTAATGCTGTCATAACAGCTCTCTCAGTCACAGGGTGTGTTAGTTAGTTAATGCTGTCATAACAGCTCTCTCAGTCACAGGGTGTGTTAGTTAGTTAATGCTGTCATAACAGCTCTCTCAGTCACAGGGTGTGTTAGTTAGTTAATGCTGTCATAACAGCTCTCTCAGTCACAGGGTGTGTTAGTTAGTTAATGCTGTCATAACAGCTCTCTCAGTCACAGGGTGTGTTAGTTAGTTAATGCTGTCATAACAGCTCTCTCTGTCACAGGGTGTGTTAGTTAGTTAATGCTGTCATAACAGCTCTCTCTGTCACAGGGTGTGTTAGTTAAGTCACAGGGCTACATCTCTGTCACACCGTTACATTAAATAAACATGGAAAACTAGTACTCATGAAAATTATGCGTTAACCCATAAAATATACAACCTATTAATTTCACGCACTCCATATCGTCTCCTGTCCTTCACCACATGAGGAGCAGAGGCCATTTTGATCCAAAATACTCAACCCGTCACACTCAACCCCATCACACTCAACCCCATCACACTCAACCCCATCACACTCAACCCCATCACACTCAACCCCATCACACTCAACCCCATCACACTCAACACCATCACGTTTCATTCTAAAGGGGTTGAAAACCTGTGACATGGTTTAGTTATTTACTTTATTTGTGAATATTGCATCTAAACAAATGAATTATTCAATATATTATACATTAGATATTGTTTATATTCACTTAAGAAACATGCTGTAATGTGTTCCATGTGAACCAAAAATATATTTTAAGGCAGGTTGTTAAGGCAGGTTGTTAAGGCAGGTTGTTAAGGCAGGTAGCCTAGTGGTAGGAGAGTTGGGCAAGGCTCTTAACTTCAGTTGTTTAATGGAGGAGGTCTTGATCCATGTGGACTTTTCAGAGAACTATGTCTGCAAATACACATCGGAGATCCAAGCTGTTCACTTTGGGGCCTCACACCAGCAGGAGTGCTTTCGTGCCCCCTGTAGGCACGAAGGCCCTCCTGCTATATGGAATCACCTGGATCCAGTGCTAGACTCCCTTCAGGCCACACATCCACAAGTGTCTGTATTGCACTTGTTTAGTGATAGGCCTTGTACACAGTATAAGCAGAGAGGCAACTTCCTGCTTTTCACAACACAATTACACAAACATGGATTCATAGCTGGTACATGGAACTTGTCCATGTACAAGGGGCTCCTGATGGTGTGGGAGGAAGGTTGAAGAGAACAGCAGACAGGTTGGTGGATAAGGGCTGTGATATCAGTGATGCACATTTATTTATTTAACCTTTATTTTACTAGGCAAGTCAGTTAAGAACAAATTCTTATTCACAATGACAGCCTAGGAACAGTGGGTTAACTGTCTTGTTCAGGGGCAGAACAACAGCTCGGAGATTCGATACATCAACCTTTCAGTTACGGGCCCAACACTCAGCTACCTGAGCTTTACAAAGCCCTCTGTGAGACAAACACGTCAGTGAAGCTGTTCTTTGTGAAGTGTGCCGATGTTGAACGTGCGATGGAGATGATGCCAAGCCCGATAAAAGCGGTGCCCTCCACCATGAGAATACATCAGGTCATCACCGTTGCTCCTGGTGAGCTGATGTCTATTGATGTCAGCTGCCTTTGTTCAGCAGAGAAGGACCTAAACTGTCCCTGCTTTAACACACAGCACTTCAGTTTCAGGAAGAAGGTCCTGGCTGCTCCAGAACAGCCAGCCAATGAGGAAAATACACAACCTGTGGACGAACTCCAGTGGGGAAATCCAGTTGTCCTTGAGATGATTCCACCCCCACAGCGTGTGACATCCCGCCACGTAGAGATTGAGAGATATGTGTGGGCCAGACTCTCTTATTATTGAAACCTTTTTTGAATATTCAATGAGGGTTGTTGGTGTCAACCAACTGTATTCAATGCTAGCCTCATGAAATGAATATACAACAAAATAAACAATCAAAAGTCTCAAACATCAGTATAGACACAAAGTGGAGTCTCAGTTCAATGGCTCGGACACCAGACGCATGTGGCAGGGTCTACAGACAATCACGGGTTATAAAAGCAAAACCAGCCACGTCGCAGACACCGACGTCTCACTTCCAGACAGGCTGAACACCTTCTTCGCCCGCACACACAGACAGTGTGGTGAAGAAGGTGCAACAGAGCCTCTTCAACCTCAGGAGACTAAAGAAATTTGGCTTGGCACCTAAAACCCTCACAAACTTTTACAGATGCACAATTGAAAGCATCCTGTCGGGCTGTACAGCACCCGATGTCACAGGAAGGCCAAAAAGATTGTCATGGACATCAAAGACCCGAGCCATTGCCTGTTCACCCCGCTATCATCCAAAAGCCGAGGTCAGTACAGGTGCATCAAAGCTGGGGCCGAAAACAGCTTCTATCTCAAGGTCATCACACAGTTAAACAGCCATCACTAGCACATTAGAGGCTGCTGCCTAAAGGCACAGACTAGAAATCACTGGTCACTTTAAGAAATGGAACACTAGTCACTTTAATAATGTTTACATATCTGACATTACTCATCTCATATGTATATACTGTATTCTATACTATTCTACTGTATCTTAGTCCATGCCACTCGTCCATATATGTATATAGTCCTAATTCATTCCTTACTAGATGTATGTGTATTGGGTATATGTTGTGTAATTGTTAGATATTACTTGTTAAATATTACTTGTTAGAAGTACAAGCCGGCTATAACGTCTATCATTATGGGCAACGTGGGATCGCTGTATAACAAGATGGACGAGCTTGAGGGTCTGGTCCATGGGCCAAGAGACTACCGGGAAGCTAGTTTACATCCTGCCCTCCGCGGACGCAAACACAGCATGTGACGTCACCCACTCTGTTATTGCGAGGTTACAGACAGCACATCCCAGTGCCTTCTTTGCAATTTCGGGGGATTTTATCCATGCATCTCTCTCTTCAACGCTGCCCACGTTCAAACAGTTTGTGAAGTGCCCAACCAGGAATAATACAACTCTGGACTTGATATATACTAATGTGAAGGATGCATACAACTCCACTGCACTCCCTCCCCTCGGTAGATCGGATCATGACCTTGTCCACCTCACCCCACTCTACAGGCCTATGGTCCAACAGCAGCCTGCGACCACTAGGACCATTAGGAGATGGTCTCCGGAGGGGAATGAGGCCCTACAGGACTGCTTTGAAACAACAGATAGTGCTTTGTGAGGTTCATGGGGAGGACATTGATGGACTTACTGACTATATCAATTTTTGTATAGACAACACTGTACCCACCAGGAAGGTACGCTGTTTTCCAAATATTAAACCCTGGGTCACCAGCGACCTGAAGGCCCTGCTGAATGAGAAGAAGAGGGCCTTCAAGGAGGGGGACAAGGACAAATGGAAATGCATCCAGAGGGAGCTGAAGTTGCGGATTGCTGAGGGGAAGAGAGTGTATAAGGAGAAGATGGAGGACAAGCTGAGGCAGAGCCAGGTGAGAGAGGTGTGGAACGGTATGAGAAATATCACTGGCTTCAAAAAGTCAAACAGTGGGCAGACGGAGGGGACCCAGGACAGAGCCAATGAGCTGAACCAATTGTTAAACAGGTTCGATACTGGCCCTGTCCACCTCCCCTCCAGCTCCCAAGGCCACACACCCTCAAGGCTGTCCCACCCCCAACACATCTGTTGAGACAATCAGCGACCCCCTCCCCACCTCCGCCCCCGCTCCCTCTGGAATGTTCTGCAACACCTCCCTTCCCCCCACCTCTGGACTGATCCTCAACACCCCCCTTCCCCCCACCTCCCCACCTGGACTGGCTTTCACCACCAACCAAGTGAAGAGAGAGCTGGAGAGAATACATCAGTGGAAAGCGGCGGGCCCTGATGGCATCAGCCCAAGGGTACTTAGGGTTGGTGCTGACCAACTGTGTGGAATACTCCAGCGACCCTTCAACCTTAGCCTGAGCCTGTGCTGTGGAATACATCCTGCCTCGTCCCAGTGCCCAAGAAGGCGCACCCCACTGTCCTGAATGACTTCAGACCTGTAGTGCTAACATCCCACATCATGAAGACCCTGGAAAGGTTAGTCCTCGCTCACCTCAGACCCCTGGTGTGTGCATCACTGGAACCCCTGCAGTTCACATATCAGCGCAACATCGGGGTGGATGATGCAATCATCTACCTTCTGCAGAGGGCCTACTCTCACCTGGACAACGCAGATTGCACTGTGAGGGTTATGTTTTTTTTACTTCTCCAGTGCCTTCAACACCATTCAGCCCCTGCTACTGGGTGAGATGAAGAGGATGAAAGTGGAAGCACCCTTAGTCTCCTAGGTCACGGACTACCTGACCGGTAGGCCACAATTTGTGTGACTACAGAGCTGTGTGTCAGAACGGGCAGTGAGTAGTACAGGGGCCCCCCAGGGAACGGTCCTGTCTCCCTTCCTGTTCACCCTCTAAATCTCAGACTTCAGGTGTAGAGGGTGAACAGGAAGGGGGACAGGACCATTGACCTTCAGCTCAACATCAGCAAAACAAAGGAGATGGTTTTAGACTTCAGGAGAACCAAGGCCCAACTGACTGCAGTCCCTCTACAGGGGATGGATGTGGAAATGGTTCCTGGGAGTCCATATGGACAACAGGCTGGAATTGGCTGGTAACACCGGGGCTCTGTACAAAAAGGGCCAGAGCCGACTCTACTTTCAGGTCCTTCAACGTGTGCAGTAAACTACTGCATACCTTCTACCAGTCTGCCAGTGCCATCTTTTTTGCAGTGGTGTGCTGGGGTGCCAACATAAATGCCGGTGATACTTCTCAGGTAAATAAGCTGATCAGGAAGGCTAGCTCTGTTCTGGGGATTAGCCTTTACAATCTAGAGGAGGTGGCGGAGAGATGGATCCTGGCCAAACTGCTGGCCATCATGGACAACGACGGTGTGCCAGAGAGCGCTACAGGAGGTCCTTCCTGCGGCTATTAGACTATTTAATGCCTCACCGGGATGCTGGAAATGTTGGGGTGTTAGGACCTAGTTTAACAATTATGCATCCATCTGTGAGTAATTCTGGTCTGTAATCACTCATTCACTCAGGACTTATTTTTTCATTCAGGTCTGTATATACATATTCATGTACAGTTGTAATATCATATTACGTGCAGTAATGTAAGTAATTCTTGGACTGAACTTACTTAGTCATTCACTCAGGAATGCATATTAGTATCCTGTCAGTTGTATCTTTTTTCATTGCTTTTAGTATATCGAATGTGCAATACATGCATTTATCTGTAATTAAACCCTGCTCACTAAGGACTGTATTTTACACATTTAGCTATTTAAGTATCTCTTCCTGTCATTTACCTGTACAGTTAATGTAACCATGCAAATATTCACTTACCTGTAAATTTAACTGTATATTTACATGTACAGTTAATTTAAACATGCAACAATATTCACTTACCTGTTCATTTAACTAGTCTGTATATTAAGTACCAACTTGTTTATTGTTGGAGCTGGCAGCGCCAACTTGTTTAATGATGGAGCTGGCAGCTCCAACATGTTTAATGATGGAGATGGCAGCGCCAACTTGTTTATTGATGGAGCTGGCAGCGTCAACTTGTTTATTGATGGAGCTGGCAGTGCCAACTTGTTTATTGATGGAGCTGGCAGCGCTAACTTGTTTATTGATGGAGCTGGCAGCGCCAACTTGTTAATTGATGGATCTGGCAGCGGCAACTTGTTTATTGATGGAGCTGGCAGCGCCAACTTGTTAATTGATGGATCTGGCAGCGCCAACTTGTTTATTGACGGAGCTGGCAACTTGGAGGTTTCTTTCTCTATATCTTTCTACTCTCAGATATGAACGGAGTGATGGTGCTGGATCAGTCCACAGAGAGTGGATATAACAGGAGGGTGATGGTGCTGGATCAGTCCACAGAGAGTGGATATAGCAGGAGGGTAATGGTGCTGGATCAGTCCACAGAGAGTGGATATAACAGGAGGGTGATGGTGCTGGATGAGTCCACATCGTCACACAGAGAGTGGATATAACAGGAGGGTGATGGTGCTGGATCAGTCCACAGAGAGTGGATATAACAGGAGGGTGATGGTGCTGGATCAGTCCACATCGTCACACAGAGAGTGGATATATTACAAGAGGGTGATGGTGCTGGATCAGTCCACAGAGAGTGGACATAACAGGAGGGTGATGGTGCTGGATCAGTCCACAGAGAGTGGATATAACAGGAGGGTGATGGTGCTGGATCAGTCCACAGAGAGTGGATATAACAGGAGGGTGATGGTGCTGGATCAGTCCACATAGAGTGGATATAACAGGAAGGTGATGGTGCTGGATGAGTCCACATCGTCACACAGAGAGTGGATATAACAGGAGGGTGATGGTGCTGGATCAGTCCACAGAGAGTGGATATAACAGGAGGGTGATGGTGCTGGATCAGTCCACATCGTCACACAGAGAGTGGATATATTACAAGAGGGTGATGGTGCTGGATCAGTCCACAGAGAGTGGACATAACAGGAGGGTGATGGTGCTGGATCAGTCCACAGAGAGTGGATATAACAGGAGGGTGATGGTGCTGTATCAGTCCACATAAAGTGGATATAACAGGAAGGTGATGGTGCTGGATGAGTCCACATCGTCACACATAGAGTGGATATCACAGGATGATGATGGTGCTGGATCAGTCCACAGAGAGTAGATATAACAGGAAGGTGATGGTGCTGGATCAGTCCACAGAGAGTGGACATAACAGGAGGGTGATGGTGCTGGATCAGTCCACAGAGAGTGGATATAACAGGAGGGTGATGGTGCTGGATCAGTCCACAGAGAGTGGATATAACAGGAGGGTGATGGTGCTGTATCAGTCCACAGAGAGTGGATATAACAGGAAGGTGATGGTGCTGGATCAGTCCACAACGTCACACAGAGAGTGGATAAAACAGGAGGGTGATGGTGCTGGATCAGTCCACAGAGAGTAGATATAACAGGAAGGTGATGGTGCTGGATAATTCCACAGAGAGTGGATATAACAGGAAGGTGATGGTGCTGGATCAGTCCACATCGTCACACAGAGAGTGGATATAACAGGAGGGTGATGGTGCTGGATCAGTCCACAGAGAGTGGATATAACAGGAGGGTGATGGTGCTGGATCAGTCCACAGAGAGTGGATATAACAGGAAGGTGATGGTGCTGGATCAGTCCACATCGTCACACATAGAGTGGATATAACAGGAAGGTGATGGTGCTGGATCAGTCCACATCGTCACACAGAGAGTGGATATAACAGTAGGGTGATGGTGCTGGATCAGTCCACATCGTCACACAGAGAGTGGATATAACAGGAGGGTGATGGTGCTGGATCAGTCCACATCGTCACACAGAGAGTGGATATAACAGGAGGGTGATGGTGCTGGATCAGTCCACATCGTCACACAGAGAGTGGATATAACAGGAGGGTGATGGTGCTGGATCAGTCCACATCGTCACACAGAGAGTGGATATAACAGGAGGGTGATGGTGCTGGATCAGTCCACATCGTCACACAGAGAGTGGATATAACAGGAGGGTGATGGTGCTGGATCAGTCCACATCGTCACACAGAGAGTGGATATAACAGGAGGGTGATGGTGCTGGATCAGTCCACATCGTCACACAGAGAGTGGATATAACAGGAGGGTGATGGTGCTGGATCAGTCCACATCGTCACACAGAGAGTGGATATAACAGGAGGGTGATGGTGCTGGATCAGTCCACTTTTTGAAACATACACACAGAACTGTGAAGGGTCTTTGAAACTCCAGTCAGATTGTCTGTCTGAATTCATGATCCTAGTGCGTGTGTGTGCTTGTGTGTGTGTGTTTGTTTAAGGTAGTGTGTACACTTATTACTAAGACATTATTAACAGGGTACCAGTCCAGTTATTACTAAGACATTATTAACAGGGTACCAGTCCAGTAATTACTAAGACATTATTAACAGGGTACCAGTCCAGTTATTACTAAGACATTATTAACAGGGTACCAGTCCAGTAATTACTAAGACATTATTAACAGGGTACCAGTCCAGTAATTACTAAGACATTATTAACAGGGTACCAGTCCAGTAATTACTAAGACATTATTAACAGGGTACCAGTCCAGTTATTACTAAGACATTATTAACAGGGTACCAGTCCAGTAATTACTAAGACATTATTAACAGGGTACCAGTCCAGTTATTACTAAGACATTATTAACAGGGTACCAGTCCAGTTATTACTAAGACATTATTAACAGGGTACCAGTCCAGTAATTACTAAGACATTGTTAACAGGGCATATTAGGAATGTATTAGGAATATATAGGAATGTGATGACAGTCTTTGATCCTCTAGGTCCTGACTTGAGTTTCCTCTGTGCTCTTTTCCTCACCTCAGGATTGGCGGCTCCTTGCTGTAGTCCTTCTTTGGGTGGTGTCCCTCTGTCTGTAGTCCTTCTTTGGGTGGTGTCCCTCTGTCTGTAGTCCTTCTTTGGGTGGTGTCCCTCTGTCTGTAGTCCTTCTTTGGGTGGTGTCCCTCTGTCTGTAGTCCTTCTTTGGGTGGTGTCCCTCTGTCTGTAGTCCTTCTTTGGGTGGTGTCCCTCTGTCTGTAGTCCTTCTTTGGGTGGTGTCCCTCTGTCTGTAGTCCTTCTTTGGGTGGTGT
This sequence comes from Thymallus thymallus, assembly GCA_023634145.1. Taxonomy (NCBI): domain Eukaryota; kingdom Metazoa; phylum Chordata; class Actinopteri; order Salmoniformes; family Salmonidae; genus Thymallus; species Thymallus thymallus. Next base: position 1,342,574 of record CM042417.1, on the reverse strand, counting down.
CCCACTGTCTGTAGTCCTTCTTTGGGTGGTGTCCCTCTGTCTGTAGTCCTTCTTTGGGTGGTGTCCCTCTGTCTGTAGTCCTTCTTTGGGTATATCCCTCTGTCTGTTGGCTCTGACACCCTTGAGGTTACACTAACTCTTTAAAAGGTAAACTGCACTCATCGATCCCGCATTTTTTTCTTCCTCATTAAGAAATTCAGCGGCCATTACGGAAGCCCAAACAAGAGTTGTCTTTGGGGTGTTGTTCAATGTGGGTGTGTCTTGGGTGTGTCTTCGCCATTCAATCAAACAAACAAACAAACAAGGGCAGAAGTGAGTAATTAAAAGGAACTCCAACATCTGTATTGGCTGTTCACCATTTACGGTGATATGGCCTCTGCAGAAGTCAGGGCATTCATTCTACTTGCGTTTCACCGAGCAGCGCACAGCTGTTGTGAAGGAAGTTGTCAAGGAAGTGAGTTTGTGTTTATACAGAACCTGTCGCCCTCATCTACCGTCAACCAATCATGTCAATGCAGAGCTATACGAAGCCCTCTACATTGTTACACAATTGAGAGGAGCACGGCAATGTGGTACGGAGCTCAATTTGGCCTCTGCGTGCCTCCATTGAGTCACACCATTTATACAGCGCCTACGACTACATTTTCATATCAAACATAAATTGTCTCTTAGTGACAGCGAGAAGCGAAGCTAGCTTTGCTATGGAGAGAAGGTTTGATGTTGAGGGCTTCTCCCTCCTGACTGACTCACCATCTCAAGATGGTTCAGTTCTATGTGTAGGCCAAAGCCTGCGCTGACCTTGTGTTTAGACCTTTTGTTTTGACAGCAGATAGTTAGCTGGCATGTCTTGGAGATAGCTATAACTGGTTAGCCTATCTAGCTAGCTGATATTTCTCGGTCAAATCACAGTTATGCCAAGATAGCAGGAAGTACCAGTGTCTGGAATTTGTTTTAATGAGACACTCAAAGTAGCATGAAGTTTTATCACGTCATGTAAAGACATGTTACCATGGAAACGATATCAATAACTGTGAGATGAATGCCCGGTCTTCAGTCAGTAGCTAGTTTTGTTTCATCTTGCCTCTCATTATGTTTGCTGTTAAATCTTTCCCAGAGGACAGATGCAGGAGGATAGCACCCTGAATCTACTGACCCATCTTCCTCCAGGAGATCAGTACCTTACAGAGTCGTATGAGAAGAGTGCAATTGCTGGAATTATGTAGATATTCTAAGATAAGTGTTTTGATAACTTTAAAGTGTAACAGTTCCACATACACTGAACAAAAATATACCCACAACATGTCAAGTGTTGGTCCCATGTTTCATGAGCTGAAATAAAAGATCCAGAATAAGCTTGTTTCTCTCAAATATGTGCAATAATTAGTTTTAGAACACCTACTTATTCAAGGGTTTTTTCTTAATTTAGACTATTGTCTACACTGTAGAATAATAGTGAAGACATAAATATGAAATAACACATATAGAATCATGTAGGAATCATATACTTCAAGTCGCCACCCTTTGCCTTGATGACAGCTTTGCACACTCTTGGCATTCTCTCAACCAGCTTCATGGATGTAGTCAATTAACAGGTGTGCCTTGTTAGACGATCTTACAGTTTGATTTCTATTTGCCATATATTTTTTTACTGTGCTGTTTCATCAAAGTTCTGAACCTATGTACATTTTACGTAGACAGTATATTTTATGTTAGTTATTTTATTGTTTTTAGTCCCGCCCTTCAGCTCCACTCAACCCCTCCTATCTATCTCTTACCACCATCCATTTTTTATTTCTATTTGCCATATATTTTGTAATGATTATTACACAGGTGCACCTTGTGCTGGGGTTAATAAAAGGACACTCTAAAATGTGCAGTTTTGTCACAGAACACGATTCACAGATGTCTCAAGTATCAATATCACTCAATAAATATATTTAATAGTTACATCACAGTATCACAGTATCATAGCTAGCTAGCTACTCATCACACACCAGTCACAGCCATCATGTCCTACAGTATCATAGCTAGCTAGCTACTCATCACACACCAGTCACAGCCATCATGTCCTACAGTATCATAGCTAGCTAGCTACTCATCACACACCAGTCACAGCCATCATGTCCTACAGTATCATAGCTAGCTAGCTACTCATCACACACCAGTCACAGCCATCATGTCCTACAGTATCATAGCTAGCTAGCTACTCATCACACACCAGTCACAGCCATCATGTCCTACAGTATCATAGCTAGCTAGCTACTCATCACACACCAGTCACAGCCATCATGTCCTACAGTATCATAGCTAGCTAGCTACTCATCACACACCAGTCACAGCCATCATGTCCTACATTTGTTTTATGAAATCCATTCCTTGCCTTCTTGCGCAATATTGTTGATTGCATTAGAAGTTTGCACCAACTCTATGGAAACCCATGTTCACTCCTCTGCCAAGCAAGTGTACATGCATTGCAGACTTGACAACATGTCCACAACACTTGGCAGCTGGGGGCGGGACGACACCTTGTTGTCTCTGTGAAATTGGACATCATTGGTAAAAGTGTGCATGTAAGTAATCCATACCCATCGTGGCGCACTCACTTCCAAATCTCGCTTTGGACAAGTCTAACTTTATGACCAAAATTATCATATTAACACTTTGTAGTCAATTCTGACACTAGAATAAATGTTCCTGACTCATATTGATGGTTCTAGGAGGCAGTTCCCCTTTAAATGTTCCTGACTCATATCGATGGTTCTAGGAGGCAGTTCCCCTTTAAATGTTCCTGACCCATATTGATGGTTCTAGGAGGCAGTTCCCCTTTAAATGTTCCTGACTCATATTGATGGTTCTAGGAGGCAGTTCCCCTTTAAATGTTCCTGACTCATATCGATGGTTCTAGGAGGCAGATCCCCTGTAAAGTCTTACGTCTTCTTATGAGATAAAGTGTTTTTCTGAGAGTGTTTAGTGCATGTGCATGTGCTTCCAATTTCTCTACTGGATTACAGGTTCTATTCCCTAACAGGTTCTATTCCCTAACAGGTTATATTCCCTAACAGGTTATATTCCCTAACAGGTTCTATTCCCTAAAAGGTTCTATTCCCTAACAGGTTATATTCCCTAACAGGTTATACTCCCTAACAGGTTCTATTCCCTAAAAGGTTCTATTCACTAACTGGTTCTATTCCCTAACTGGTTCTATTCCCTAAAAGGTTCTATTCCCTAAAAGGTTCTATTCCCTAACATGTTCTATTCCCTAACAGGTTCTATTCCCTAACAGGTTCTATTCCCTAACAGGTTCTATTCCCTAAAAGGTTCTATTCCCTAACATGTTCTATTCCCTAACAGGTTCTATTCCCTAACAGGTTCTATTTCCTAAGGTTCTATTCCCTAACAGGTTCTATTCCCTAACAGGTTCTATTCCCTAACAGGTTATATTCCCTAACAGGTTATATTCCCTAAAAGGTTCTATTCCCTAACAGGTTATATTCCCTAACAGGTTATACTCCCTAACAGGTTCTATTCCCTAAAAGGTTCTATTCACTAACTGGTTCTATTCCCTAACTGGTTCTATTCCCTAAAAGGTTCTATTCCCTAAAAGGTTCTATTCCCTAACAGGTTCTATTCCCTAACAGGTTCTATTCCCTAACAGGTTCTATTCCCTAAAAGGTTATATTCCCTAAAAGGTTATATTCCCTAACATGTTCTATTCCCTAACAGGTTCTATTCCCTAACAGGTTCTATTCCTTAACAGGTTCTATTCCCTAAGGTTCTATTCCCTAACAGGTTCTATTCCCTAACATGTTCTATTCCCTAACAGGTTATATTCCCTAACAGGTTCTATTCCCTAAGGTTATATTCCCTAACAGGTTCTATTCCCTAAGGTTCTATTCCCTAACAGGTTCTATTCCCTAACAGGTTATATTCCCTAAAAGGTTCTATTCCCTAACAGGTTATATTCCATAACAGGTTCTATTCCCTAACAGGTTCTATTCCCTAACAAGTTCTATTCCCTAAAAGGTTCTATTCCCTAAAAGGTTATATTCCCTAAAAGGTTATATTCCCTAACATGTTCTATTCCCTAACAGGTTCTATTCCCTAACAGGTTCTATTCCCTAAAAGGTTATATTCCCTAACAGGTTCTATTCCCTAACAGGTGTGGAAGAGGACCTGAACAAGACACAAGTCATTCTGGTCCTCTTGATATCTGTTTCTTTGATCCCTCGTAGAATCAGTCCATTTTAGAACTGTTTCTAAACTTCCCTGTTCTATCTTTCTGTCAAACAATATTTCATGGTTCCTGTTATCCCAGGATGTGTGGGGGAGTGGACATGTCCATGGTATGGTTTCTTTCTCTGGGCCTACTATCTGTGGTGATAAGCAGATGTACTGAAACACCCCACCCTTCCTCCATCTGTATACAGTGAGAACAAAGAGCCAGTCGAATTGGTTTTCCCTTGCATGTACAGTATGCTCATAATAAAGCTTTTTGTGTATTAAGATTGGACTGCCTTCTGAGGGTTTTTTTCCACCACAAAGGTACTAACTTCCCTAATTTATTAGTTACCAGTTCTTTACCATTACATGTGAAGGTCCAGGCCCTGTGGTCTGGCTGCTGAAGATGGAGGTCCTTCTCCCTTGAGGTGGCGTTGTGTCCTCCTGTGGGTAATCTGTCGTGTTCCTCATAACTAGGGTGTTGTCATATTGTTCCATAATGAGGAGAGATGAATGTAAAAACAGCTCCATTAAATTATGCTGCTCTGCTCTCATCTCAAGCCTCCTGTTCATTAGCTTAGCATTAGGTTACAATACATTACAGGCCCATACAGTCTGTAGCATTAAGTTACAATATATTACAGGCCCATACAGTCTGTAGCATTAAGTTACAATATATTACAGGCCCATACAGTCTGTAGCATTAAGTTACAATATATTACAGTAGCATTAGGTTACAATATATTATAGTACCATATGGTATGTAGCATTAAGTTACAATATATTACAGTACCATATGGTATGTAGCATTAGGTTACAATATATTACAGTACCATATGGTATGTATCATTAGGTTACAATATATTACAGAACCATATGGTATGTAGCATTAGGTTAAAATATATTACAGAACCATATGGTATGTAGCATTAGGTTACAATATATTACAGAACCATATGGTATGTAGCATTAGGTTACAATATATTACAGTACCATATGGTATGTAGCATTAGGTTACAATATATTACAGAACCATATGGTATGTAGCATTAGGTTACAATATATTACAGTACCATATGGTATGTAGCATTAGGTTACAATATATTACAGTACCATATGGTATGTAGCATTAGGTTACAATATATTACAGTACCATATGGTATGCAGCATTAGGTTACAATATATTACAGTACCATATGGTATGTAGCATTAAGTTACAATATATTATAGTGCCATATGGTATGTAGCATTAGGTTACAATATATTACAGTACCATATGGTATGTAGCATTAGGTTACAATATATTACAGTACCATATGGTATGTAGCATTAGGTTACAATATATTACAGTACCATATGGTATGTAGCATTAGGTTACAATATATTACAGTACCATATGGTATGTAGCATTAGGTTACAATATATTACAGTACCATATGGTATGTAGCATTAGGTTACAATATATTACAGTACCATATGGTATGTAGCATTAGGTTACAATATATTACAGAACCATATGGTATGTAGCATTAGGTTACAATATATTACAGAACCATATGGTATGTAGCATTAGGTTACAATATATTACAGTACCATATGGTATGTAGCATTAGGTTACAATATATTACAGTACCATATGGTATGTAGCATTAGGTTACAATATATTACAGTACCATATGGTATGCAGCATTAGGTTAGATAGATAGATAGATATATAGATATATAGATAGATAGATAGATAGATAGATAGATAGATAGATAGATAGATAGATAGATAGATAGATAGATAGATAGATAGATAGATAGATAGATAGATAGATAGATAGATAGATAGATAGATAGATAGATAGATAGATAGATAGATAGGTACTTTATTGATCCCCGGGGGGGAAATTTCATTGTCAAGCAGCTACAACAAAACACAGGGCAGGTGCAAAATGCCACAACGAAAGTACACAAAAGACAGATACACGGTACATGATACATAGAGCGGCAGTATGAAAAAGTATAGAAATACAAGATATCTGGAGTGCAAAAAAAAAAAAAGCTATAAAAAGGACATTGCATAGTATGGGTGGTTGGCTGAATATGTACACTATACGTTGGTGGATGTTGGATGGTTAACTATACTATACAGGTCGATGGCAGAGAAATACTTCAGTAGCTAAAAATGCGTATGATATGAGTGAGGGTAATAATAGTTTACTTAATAGACAGACTGGGTAAATGAACAGGTAAGTGAATATTTTGCATGGTTAAATTAGCTGTACAGTTAGGTATACAGTTATATTTACAGATAAGTGAATACTTGCATGTTTACACAAACTGTACAGGTAAATGACAGGAAGAGATACTTTAATAGCTAAATGTGTGTATGATATCATTTGGGGTAATAATAGTAATTCCCTTAAAATACAGTCCTTAGTGCGCAGGGTTTAATTACAGACAACTGCACTTATTGCACATTCGATATACTAAAAGCAATGAGAAAAGGTGCAACTGGCAGGATACTAATATGCATTCCTGAGTGAATGCCTACGTCCAATAATTACTTACAATATTGCATGTGATATAATATAACAACTGTACATGAGTATGTATATACAGACCTGTATGAATAAATAGGTCCTGAGTGGATGAGTGCTGACGGACCAGAGTTACTCACGGATGGATGCATAATTGTTAAACTAGGTCCTAGCACCCCAACAGTTCCAGATCTATGTTGCCGACGGCACGGCACCCCGGTGAGGCATTATACAGTCTCATAGCCGCCGGCAGGAAGGACCTCCTGTAGCGCTCTCTGGCACACCGTGGTGGGATCAGTCTGTGACTGAAAGTGCTCCTCTGCGTCATAACCATAGCGTGCAGAGGGTGGGTGACGTTGTCCATGATGGCCAGCAGTTTGGCCAGGATCCGTCTCTCCGCCACCTCCTCTAGAGTGTCAAGGCTCATCCCCAGGACAGAGCTAGCCTTCCTGATCAGCTTATTTACCCGAGAAGCATCACCGGCTTTGATGTTTGCTCCCCAGCACACCACTGCAAAAAAGATGGCACTGGCCACCACAGACTGGTAGAAGGTATGCAGTAGTTTACTGCACACGTTGAAGGACCTGAGCCTCCTCAGAAAGTAGAGTCGGCTCTGGCCCTTTTGGTACAGGGCCCCGGTGTTACCAGCCCATTCCAGTCTGTTGTCCGTGTGGACACCCAGGAACTTGTATGACTCAACCATTTCCACATCCATCCCCTTTATAGGGACTGCAGTCAGTTGTGCCTTGGTTCTCCTGAAGTCCACCACCATCTCCTTAGTTTTGCTGATGTTGAGCTGAAGGTGGTTCTGCTCACACCACAACACAAAGTCACTGATTGTGCTCCTGTACTCCACCTCCTGCCCACCCCTGATGCAGCCTACAATAGCAGAGTCATCCGAGAACTTCTGTAGGTGGCATGTTTCAGAGTTATATCTGAAGTCTGAGGTGTAGAGGGTGAACAGGAAGGGGGACAGGACCGTACCCTGGGGGGCCCCTGTGTTGCTAACTGCCCGTTCTGACACACAGCTCTGTAGTCGCACAAATTGTGGCCTACCGGTCAGGTAGTCCGTGACCCAGGAGACTAAGGGTGCTTCCACTTTCATCCTCCTCATCTTCTCACCCAGTAGCAGGGGCTGAATGGTATTGAAGGCACTGGAAAAGTAAAAAAAACATGACCCTCACAGTGCAACCTGCGTTGTCCAGGTGAGAGTAGGCCCTCTGCAGAAGGTAGATGATTGCATCATCCACCCCCATGTTGCGCTGGTATGCAAACTGCAGGGGGTCCATTGATGAACACACCAGGGGTCTGAGGTGAGCGAGGACTAACCTTTCCAGGGTCTTCATGATGTGGGATGTTAGCGCTACAGGTCTGAAGTCATTCAGGACAGTGGGGTGTGCCTTCTTGGGCACTGGGACGAGGCAGGATGTTTTCCACAGCACAGGGACCCTTTCTAGGCTCAGGCTAAGGTTGAAAAGACGCTGGAGTATTCCACACAGTTGGCCAGCACAGACCCTCAGCACCCTTGGGCTGATGCCATCAGGGCCCGCCGCTTTCCACTGGTGTAGTCTCTCCAGCTCTCTCTTCACTTGGTTGGTGGTGAAAGCCAGCCCAGGTGGGGAGGTGGGGGGAAGGGGGGTGTTGAGGATCAGTCCAGGGGGAGCAGGGGCGGAGGTGGGGTCACTGATTGTCTCAGCAGAGGTGCTGTGAGCAAAGTGGGGGTGGGATAGCCGTGAGGGTGTGTGGTCTGGGGAGCTGGAGGGGAGGTGGACAGGGCCAGTATCGAACCTGTTAAAAAATTGGTTCAGCTCATTGGCTCTGTCCTGGGTCCCCTCCGTCTGCCCACTGTTTGACTTTTTGAAGCCAGTGATATTTCTCATACCCTTCCACACCTCTCTCACCTGGCTCTGCCTCAGCTTGTCCTCCATCTTCTCCTTATACACTCTCTTCCCCTCAACAATCCGCAACTTCAGCTCCCTCTGGACGCATTTCAATTTGTCCTTGTCCTTCTCCTTGAAGGCCCTCTTCTTCTCATTCAGCAGGGCCTTCAGGTCGCTGGTGACCCAGGGTTTATTGTTTGGGTTACAATATATTACAGTACCATATGGTATGCAGCATTAGGTTACAATATATTACAGTACCTTATGGTATGTAGCATTAGGTTACAATATATTACAGTACCATATGGTATGCAGCATTAGGTTACAATATATTACAGTACCATATGGTATGTAGCATTAGGTTACAATATATTACAGTACCATATGGTAGGTAGCATTAGGTTACAATATATTACAGTACCATATGGTATGTAGCATTAGGTTACAATATATTACAGTACCATATGGTATGTAGCATTAGGTTACAATATATTACAGTACCATATGGTATGTAGCATTAGGTTACAATATATTACAGTACCATATGGTATGTAGCATTAGGTTACAATATATTACAGAACCATATGGTATGTAGCATTAGGTTACAATATATTACAGAACCATATGGTATGTAGCATTAAGTTACAATATATTACAGTACCATATGGTATGTAGCATTAGGTTACAATATATTACAGTACCATATGGTATGTAGCATTAGGTTACAATATATTACAGTACCATATGGTATTTAGCATTAGGTTACAATATATTACAGTACCATATGGTATGTAGCATTAGGTTACAATATATTACAGTGCCATATGGTATGTAGCATTAGGTTACAATATATTACAGTGCCATATGGTATGTAGCATTAGGTTACAATATATTACAGTGTCATATGGTATGTAGCATTAGGTTACAATATATTACAGTACCATATGGTATGTAGCATTAGGTTACAATATATTACAGTACCATATGGTATGTAGCATTAGGTTACAATATATTACAGAACCATATGGTATGTAGCATTAGGTTACAATATATTATAGTGCCATATGGTATGTAGCATTAGGTTACAATATATTACAGTACCATATGGTGTGTAGCATTAGGTTACAATATATTACAGAACCATTTGGTATGTAGCATTAGGTTACAATATATTACAGAACCATATGGTATGTAGCATTAGGTTACAATATATTACAGTACCATATGGTATGTAGCATTAGGTTACAATATATTACAGTACCATATGGTATGTAGCATTAGGT